>SZWC01000025.1:646415-682285 GCA_023375785.1 Penium margaritaceum | reverse complement strand
AGGTGAGGGTCCAGGAAGGTGGCACACCTTCTAGAAGGGGTGACTTGTCCTACAAGGCATCTAGAGGTGTCTTGGTCTTCTGGACACCTTCCCTCCTACTAGAAGCAAGCTGAGGAATCTAGGAAGGGGCAGAAGCTTCTAGAGGAGGGAAGGGATGCCTTCCTAGGTGGGAAAAGGACAGCCTACCAAGGAGCACTCTAGAAGCCATAGAATCTGCTAGGAAGCTCCAAATCTGGCATGCTTTGGTGTTCTGGAAAGCTTAGATCAGTGGCTATAAAATGCCACTGCTTGTGAGCCTTGATCAAGTGTTAATTCCCAGTCAATTGAGGCCAAAACTATTGCCTCACTCTCTGACCAGATTTTGCCATCCTTGAACCAGTTGCCTCCACAGTTTCAGTCTCTCTAAAACGAGTTGGTGGTGTGAACCAGCCACTGCTAGGGACCCTCCAGGGTGTACACTCACCCTCAGGCCAACAGTTATGAGTTTTCAAAGTTTACCACACTTGGTGACATTATTTGGTCATGATCAGTGACATATGCCTACTTTGGTTGGTCACCGTGCATGGTATGCACACCGTGCCAAAGCGTATTGAAGCTTCTTGTACTTGCAAGTTCATACTTGGTGTTCCCAAACCATTGTTTTTCCCTCTAACCATTTGTGACTCGTATTATGAGTTGTCAATGTTGATCACACACGATGGGTTTCTTTGGTCAAAGGCAGTACATATACCTACTTTGGTTGGTCATTGTACATGGTTAGCGACACCGTGCTACTACTGATTGAAGGTCATTGTACTTGCTAGTTGAGAACTGGTATTCCCATAGCATTGTTTTCTCCCCTAACCGCTGTTGACTGGTGTTATGGTTGCTCAACGTTGGCCACCCATATCTAAATTCTCTGGTCATGGTCAGTGACACATGCCTATTCTGGTTGTGTGGTGTGCATGTTAGCCACACCGTGCCACTACGTATCAGAGTTGTTTGTCCTTTCTAGTCAATACTTAGGGTTTCCAAACCATTGTCTCTCCCTCCGACCATTTGTGACTCGTGTTATGAGTTGTCAATGTTGACCACACATAGTGGACTTCTTCGGTCATAGTCAATGACATATGCATCCATTGGTTGGTCATTGTGCACGATAGCCACACCGTGCCACTAGTTGTTGAAATTCGTTCTACTTGCTAGTTGATAACTATTGTTCCCAACCCATGGTTTCCCCCACTGACCATTTGTGACTCGTGTTATGAGTTTTCAACGTTGACCACACACTCTGAAATCTGTTTGGTCATGGTTAGTGACATATGCCTACTTTGGTTTGTCACTGTACATGGGTACCACGCCGTGTCACTACATATCGAAGGTCCTAGTGCTTTATAGTTAATAGCTAGTGTTCCCAAACCGTTGTTAGCCCCTCAAAATAACTGTGACTCGTGTTGTGAGTTGTCAACATTGACCACATGAAGTGACATTCTTTGGTCATGGTCAGTGACATATGCATACTTTGGTTGGTCATTGTGCATTAAAGCCACACTATGCCACTGCATGTTGAAGGTATTTGTACTTGCTAGTCAAGAACTAGTATTTACAAACCATTGTCTTCCACTATGACCATTTGTGACTCATGTTATGAGCTGTCAAAGTTTACCACACATGGTGACATTCTTTGGTCATGGTCAGTGACATATGCATACCTTCGTTGGTTATCGTGCATGGTATCCACACAGTGCCATAATGCATTGAAGGTAATTGTGCTTGCTAGTTGATACCTGGTGTTCCCAAACTATTGTTTCCCACTCTGACTATCTGTGACTCGTATTATGAGTTGTCAACGTTGACCACACAGAGCGGATTTCTTTGGTCAAAGGCAGTACATATGCCTACTTTGGTCGGTCAGTGTGCATGGTAGCCACACCGTGCTACTACTGATTGAAGGGCGTTGTACTTGCTAGTTGAGAACTGATATTCCCAGACCATTGTTTCCCCCTCTGAGCGTTTGTGACTTGTGTTATGGTTGGTGAAAGCTGACCACCCATAGTGAAATTCTTTGGTCATGGTCAGTGACATATGCCTAGTTTGGTTGTTTGGTGTGCATTGTAGCCACACCGTGCCACTACGTATTGAAGTTATTTGTCCTTTCTAGTCCATGCATAGGGTTCACAAACCATTGTCTCTCCCTCTGACCATTTGCGAATCCTGTTATGAGTTGTCAATGTTGACCACGCATACTATATTTCTTCGGTCATAGTTAGTGACGTGTTCATCCTTTGGTTGATCACTGTGCACGCTAGCCAAACCGTACCACTACTTGTTGAAGTTCTTCGTACTTGCTAGTTGACAACTAGTGTTCCCAACCCATTGTTTCCCCCTCTGAACATTTGTGACTCGTGTTATGAGTTTTCACTATTGACCACACACTGTGAAATTCGTTTGGTCATGGTTAGTGACATATGCCTACTTTGGTTTGTCACTGTACATGGTAACCACACCGTGTCACTACGTATTGAAGGTATTTCTGTGTTGTAGTCAATAGCTAGTATTCGCAAACCAATGTTACCCCTTTTTGACTATCTGTGACTCGTGTTGTGAGTTTTCAACGCTGACTACATGAAGTGAAATTCGTTGGTCATGGTCAGGGACATATGCATGATTTGGTTGGTCACTGTGCATGGTTGCCACGCTGTACCACTACGTATTGAAGGTATTTGTACTTGCTACTCGATGACTAGTATTCACAAACCATTGTCTTCCAATCTGACCAACTGTGACTCGTTTTATGAGTTGCCAAAGTTTACCACAGTTAGTGACATTATTTGGTCATGGTCAGTGACATATGCCTACTTTGGTTGGTCGTCGTGCATGGTATCCACACCGTGCCACAAATTATTGAAGGTCCTTGTGCTTGCTAGTTGATACGTGTTGTTCCTAAAACATTGTCTCCCCCTCTGACCATTTGTGACTCCTGTTATGAGTTGTCAACGCTAACCACACACAGCAGATTTCTTTGTTCAAAGATAGTAAATATGCCTACTTTTGTCGATCATTGTGCATGGTAGCCACACCGTGCTTATACGGATTGAAGGTCGCTGTACTTGCTAGTTGAGAACTGATATTCATAGACCATTGTTTCCCCCTCTGACCGTTTGTGACTCGTGTTATGGTTGGTCAACGTTGACCACCCATATTGAAATTACTCTCGTCATGGTCAGTGACATATGCCTAGTTTGGATGTTTGGTGTGCATATTAGCCACACCATGCCATACATATTGAAGTTAGTTTTCCTTTCTAGTCCATGCATTGGGTTCCCAAACCATTGTCTCTCCCTTTGACCATTCGTGACTCCTGTTATGAGTTGTCAATGTTGACCACACATAGTGGACTTCTTCGGTCATAGTCAGTGACATATTCATCCTTTGGTTGGTCACTGTGCACGCTAGCCACAACGTGCCACTACTTGTTGAAGTTCTTCATACTTCCTAGTTGATAACTAGTGTTCATAACCCACTGTTTGCCCCTCTGACCATTTGTGACTCGTGTGATGAGTTTTCAACGTTGACCACATACTGTGAAATTCGTTTGGTCATGGTTAGTGACAGATGTCTACTTTGGTTTGTCACAATACATGGCTACCACGCCGTGTCAGTACGTATTGAAGGTATTTGTGCTTTCTACTCAATGGCTTGTGTTCCCAAACCAACGTTATTCCCTTTTGACTATCTGTGACTCTTGTTGTGAGTTTTCAACGCTGACCACATGAAGTGAAAATTGTTGGTCATGGTCAGTGACAAATGCATACTTTGGTTGGTCACGGTGCATGGTAGCCACGTTGTGCCACTACGTATTGAAGGTATTTGTACTTGCTACTTGATGACTAGCATTCACAAACCATTGTCTTCCACTGTGACCATTTGTGACTCGTGTTATGAGTTGTCAAAGTTTACCACACTTAGTGAGATTATTTGGTCATGGTCAGTGACATATGCCTTCTTTGGTTGGTCATCGTGCATGGTATCCACCCCATGCCACAACGTATTGGAGGTCCTTGTGCCTGCTAGTTGATACCTGGTGTCCCCAAACCATTGTCTCCCCCTTTGACCATTTTTTACTCCTACTTTGAGTTGTCAACGCTGAACACACACAGCCGATTTCTTGGGTCAAAGGTAGTACATATGCCTAATGTTGTCGGTCATTGTGCATGGTAGCCACACCGTTGTTATACTGCTTGAAGGTCGCTGTACTTGCTAGTTGAGAACTGATATTCACAGACCATTGTTTCCCCGTCTGACCGTTTGTGACTCGTGTTATGGTTGGTCAACGTTGACCACCCATATTCAAACTCCTTGACAATGGTCAGTGACACATGCCTAGTTTGGATGTTTGGTGTGCATATTAGCCACATTGTGCCACTATGTATTGAATTTATGTGTCCTTTCTAGTCCATTCATAGGGTTCCCAAACCATTGTCTCTCCCTCTGACCATTCATGACTTGTGTTATGAGTTGTCAATGTTGACCACACATAGTGGACTTCTTCGGTCATAGTCAGTAACGTATTGATCCTTTGGTTGGTCACTGTGCACGCTAGCCACACCGTGCCACTACTTGTTCAAGATCTTCGTACCTTCTAGTTGATAACTAGTGTTCATGACCCATTGTTTCCCCCTCTGACAATTTGTGATTTGTGTGATGAGTTTTCATTGTTGATCACATACTGTGAAATTTGTTTGGTCATGGTTAGTGACATATGCCTACTTTGGTTTGTCACAATACATGGTTACCACGATGTGTCAGTATGTATTGAAGGTATTTGTGCTTTCTAGTCAATAACTAGTCTTCCCAAACCAATCTTAGCCCCTTTTGACTATCTGTGACTTGTGTTGTAATTTTTAAATGCTGACCACATGAAGTGAAAATTGTTGGTCATGGTCAGTGACATATGCATACTTTTGTTGGTCACTGTGCATGGTAGCCACGCCGTGCCACTACATATTGAAGGTATTTGTACTCGGTACTTGATGACAAGTATTCACAAACCATTGTCTTCCACTCTGACCATTTGTGACTCGTGTTATGAGTTGTCAAAGTTTACCACACTTAGTGACATTATTTGGTCATGGTTAGTGACATATGCCTACTTTGGTTGGTCGTCGTGCATGGTATCCACACCGTGCCACAACTTATTGAAGGTCCTTGTGCTTGCTAGTTGATACCTGGTGTTCGCAAAACCATTGTTTCTTCCTCTGACCATTTGTGACTCGTATTATGAGTTGTCAACTTTGACCACACACAACGGATTTCTTTGGTGAAAGGCAGTACATATGCCTACTTTGGTCAGCCATTGTGCATGGTAGCCACACCGTGCTACTACTGACTGAAGGTCGTTGTACTTGCTACCTGAGAACTGATACTCCCATAGCATTTTTCCTCCCCTCATCGTTTGTGACTCGTGATATGGTTGGTCAACATTGACCACCCATACTGAAATTCTCTGGTCATGGTCAGTGACATATGCCTAGTTTGGTTGTTAGATGTGCATGTTAGCCACGCCGTGCCTCTACGTATTGAAGTTCTTTGTTCTTTCTAGTAGATACATAGGGTTCCCAAACCATTGCCTCTTCCTCTGACTACTTGTTCCTTGTGTTATGAGTTGTCAATGTTGACCACACATAGTGGACTTCTTTGGTTATAGTCAGTGACATTTGCATCATTTGGTTGGTCACTGTGCACGCTAGCCACACCGTGCCACTACTTGTTGAAAATCTTTCTACTTGCTAGTTGATAACTAGTGTTCCCGACCCATGGTTTCCCCCACTGACCATTTGTGACTCGTGTTATGAGTTTTCAACGTTGACCACACACTGTGAAATCCGTTTGGTCATGGTTAGTGACATATGCCTACTTTGGTTTGTCCCCGTACATGGTTACCATTTGGTATCACTAGAAATTGAAGGTATTTGTGCTTTCTAGTTAGTAGGTAGTGTTCCCAAACCATTGTTATCCCCCTTTGACTATCTGTGACTCGTGTTGTGAGCTGTCAATGCTGACCACATGAAGTTGAATTCGTTGGTCATGGTCAGTGACACATGCATTCCTTGGTTGGTCACTATAAATGGTAGCCACGCTGTGCCACAACATATTGAATGTATTTGTATGTGCTACTCGATAACTAGTATTCACAAACCATTGTTTTCCACTTGGACCATTCGTGACTCGTGTTATGAATCGTCAAAGTTTACCACACTTAGTGTCATTGTTTGGTCATGGTCAGTGAAATATGCCTACTTTGGTTGGTCATCGTGCATGGTATCCACACCGTACCACAACATATTGAAGGTCCTTGTGCTTGCTAGTTGATACCTGGTGTTCCCAAACAATTGTTTCCCCCTCTGACTATTTGTGACTCGTATTATGAGTTTTCAACGTTAACCAAACACGGCGGATTTCTTTTGGTCAAAGGCAGTACACATGCCTACGTTGGTCGGTCATTGTGCATGGTAGCCACACCGTGCTACTACTGATTGAAGGGCGTTGTACTTGCTAGTTGAGAACTGATATTTGTGGACCATTGTTTCCCCCTCTGACCGTTTGTGACTCGTGTTATGGTTGGTGAAAGTTGACCACCCATATTGAATTTATTTGGTCATGGTCAATGACATATGCCCTGTTTGGTTGTTTGGTGTGCATAGTCGCCACACTGTGCCACTACGTATTGAAGTTATTTGTCCTTTCTAGTCCATGCATAGGGTTCCCAAACCATTGTCTCTCCCTCTGACCATTTGTGACTCTTGTTATGAGCTGTCAATATTGACCACACATACTGGATTTCTTCGGTCATAGTCAGTGACATATTCATCCTTTGGTTGGTCACTTTGCACGCTTGCCAAACCGTGCCACTACATGTTGAAGTTCTTTGTACTTGCTAGTTGACAACTAGTGTTCCCAACCCATTGTTTCCCCCTCTGACCATTTGTGACTTGTGTTATGAGTTTTCAATGATGACCACACACTGTGAAATTCGTTTGGTCATGGTTAGTGACATATGCCTACTTTGGGTTGTCACTGCACATGGTAATCACGCCGTGTCACTACATATTAAAGGTATTTGTGCTTTCTAGTTAATAACTAGTGTTCCGAAACCATTGCTACCCCCCTTTGACTATCTGTTACTCGTGTTTTGAGTTGTCAACGCTGACCACATGAAGTGAAATTCGTTGGTCATAATCAGTGACATATGCATCTTTTGGTTGGTGACTGTGCATGGTAGCCATGCTGTGCCACAACATATTGAAGGTATGTGTACTTGCTACTCAATAACTATTATTCACAAACCATTGTCTTCCACTCGGACCATTTGTGACTCGTGTTATGAGTTGTCAACGTTTACCACACTTAGTGACGTTGTTTGGTCATGGTCACTGACATATGCCTACTTTGGTTGGTCATTGTGCATGGTATCCACCCCGTACCACAACTTGTTGAAGGTCCTTGTGGTTGCTAGTTGATACCTGATGTTCCCAGACCATTGTTTCCCCCTCTGACCATTTGTGATTCGTATTATGAGTTGTCAACGCTGTCCACACACAGCGGATTTCTTTGGTCAAAGGCAGTACATATGCCTACTTTGGTCAGTCATTGTGCATGGTAGCCACACCGTGCTTATACTGATTGAAGGTCGCTGTACTTGCTAGTTCAGAACTGATATTCCCATACCATTGTTTCCCCATCTGACTGTTTGTGACTCATGTTATGGTTGGTGGATGTTGACGACCCATATTGAAATTATTTGGTCATGGTCAGTGATATATGCCTACTTTGGTTGTTTGGTGTGCATAGTAGCCATAACGTGCCACTACGTATTGAAGTTCTTTGTCCTTTCTAGTCCATACATAGGGTTTCCAAACCATTGTCTCTCCCTCTGACCATTTGTGACTCGTGTTATGAGTTGTCAATGTTTACCACGCATAGTGGGCTTCTTCGGTCATAGTCAGTAACATATGCATCCTTTGGTTGGTCACTGTGCACGCTAGCTGCACCGTGCCTTTACTTGTTGAAAATCTTTCTACTCGATACTTGATAAGTAGTGTTCCCAACACATGGTGCCCCCCACTGGCCATTTGTGACTTGTGTTATGAGTTTTCAATGTTGACCACACTGTGTGAAATCCGTTTGGTCATGGTCAATGACATATGCCTACTTTTGTTTGTCACTGTACATGGTTACCACGCTGTGTCACTACGTATCGAAGGTCTTTGTGCTTTGTTGTTGATAGCCAGTGTTCCCAAACCATTGTTACCACCTCTGAATATCTGTGACTCGTGTTCTGAGTTGTCAACATTGACCACATGAAGTGAAATTCTTTGTTCTTGGTCACTCACAAATGCTAACTTTGTTAGTCACTGTGCATTGTAGCCACATAGTGCCACTATATATTGAAGGTATTTGTACTTGATAGTCAATAACAAGTATGCACAAACCATTATCTTCCAGCCTGACCATTTGTGACTCGTGTTATGAGTTGTCAAAGTTTACCACACATGGTGACTTTCTTTGGTCATGGTCAGTGACATATGCATACCTTGGTTGGTCATTGTGCATGGTATCTACACCGTGCCACAACCTATTATAGCTCCTTCTGCTTGCTATTTGATACGTGGTGTTCCCAAACCATTGTTTCCCCCTTTGATCATATGTGGCTTGTATAATGAGCTGTCGACGTTGACTAGACACGGCGGATTGCTTCCGTCAAAGGCAAAACATATGCCTACATTGGTGAGTCATTGTGCATGGTAGCCACATCGTGCTACTTCTAACTGAAGGTCACTGTACTTGCCATTTGGGAACTGATATTCCCAAACCATTGTTTCCTGCCCTGACCGTTTGTGACTCGTGTTATGGCTGGTCAACATTGACCACCCATATGGAGATTCTCTGGTCATGGTCAGTGACATATGCCTAGTTTGGATGTTTGGCGTGCATATATGCCACACCGTGCCACTACGTATTGAAGTTATTTGTCCTTTCTATTCCATGCATAGGGTTCCCAAACCATTGTATATCCCTCTCACCATTCATGACTCGTGTTATGAGTTGTCAATGTTGACCACACACAGTGGAATTCTTCGGTCATAGTCAGTGACGTATTCATCCTTTTGTTGGTCACTGTGCACGCTAGCCACACCGTGCCACTGCTTGTTGAAGTTCTTTGTACCTGCTAGTTGATAACTAGTGTTCATAGCTCATTGTTTTCCCCTCTGACCATTTGTGACTCGTGTGACAAGTTTTCAAAGTTGACCACACACAGTGAAATTCGTTTGGTCATTGTTAGTGACATATGTGTACATTGGTTTGTCACTGTACATGGTTACCCCGCCGTGTCACTACGTATTGAAGGTTTTTGTGCTTTCTAGTCGATAGCTAGTATTCCCAAACCAATGTTACCCCCCTTTGACTACCTGTGACTCGTGTTGTGAGTTTTCAACGCTGACCACATGAAGTGAAATTCGTTGGTCATGGTCAGTGACATATGCATACTTTGGTTAGTCACTGTGCATGGTAGCCATCTGTGCCACTACATATTGAAGGTATTTGTACTTGCTACTCGATAACTAGTATCCACAAACCATTGTCTTCCACCCTGACCAATTTGGACTCGTGTTATGAGCTGTTAAAGTATACCACACTTATTGACATTATTTGGTCATGGTCAGTGACATACGCCTACATTGGTTGGTCATCATGCATGGTATCCACACCGTGCCAGAACTTGTTGAAGGTCCTCGTGCTTGCTAGTTGATACCTGATGTTCCCAGACCATTGTTTCCCCCTCTGACCATTTGTGCTTCGTATTATGAGTTGTCAACGCTGTCCACACACAGCAGATTTCTATGGTCAGAGGCAGTACATATGCCTACTTTGGTCGGTCAGTGTGCATGGTAGCCACACCGTGCTACTACTGATTCATGGGCGTTGGACTTGCTAGTGCAGAAATAATATTCCCGGACCATTGTTTCCCCCTCTGACTGTTTGTGACTCGTGTTATGGTAGGTGAACGTTGATGACCCATATTGAAATTCTTTGGTCATGGTCAGTGACATATGCCTTCCTTGGTTGTTGCATAGTAGCGACACCATGCCACTACGTATTGCAGTTATTTGTCATTTATAGTCCATTCATATGGTTCCCAAACCATTGTCTCTCCCTCTGACCATTCGTGACTCGTGTTATGAGTTGTCAATGTTGACCACGCATACTGGATTTCTTTGGTCATAGTCAGTGACGTATTCATCCTTTGGCTGGTCATTGTGCACGCTACCCATGCCGTGCCACTACTTGTTGAAGTTCTTCGTACTTGCTAGTTGACAACTAGTGTTCCCAACCCATTGTTTCCCACTCTGACCATTTGTGAATCGTGTTATGAGTTTTTAATATTGACCACATGCTATGAAATTCGTTTGGTCATTGTTAGTGACATATGCTTACTTTGGTTTGTCACTGTACATGGTTACCACGACGTGTAACTACCTGTTAAAGGTACTTGTGCTTTCCAGGTAATAGCTAGTGTTCCCAAACCATTGCTACCCCCCTTTGACTATATGTGACTTGTGTTGTGAGTTTTCAACGCTGACCACATGAAGTGAAATTCGTTGGTCATGGTCAGTGACATATGCATACTTTGGTTGGTCACTGTGCATGGTAGCCATGCTGTGGCACTACATATTGAAAGTATATGTACTTGCTACTCAATAACTAGTATCTACGAACCATTGTTGTCCACTCTGACCAATTTGGACTCGTGTGATGAGCTGTCAAAGTAAACCACACTTAGTGACATTATTTAATCATGGTCAGTGACATACGCCTACTTTGGTTGGTCATCGTGCATGGTATCCACACCGTGCCACAACTTGTTGAAGGTCCTTGTGCTTGCTAGTTGATACCTTATGTTGCCAGACCATTGTTTTCCTCTCTGACCATTTGTGATTCGCATTATGAGTTGTCAAGGCTGTCCACACACAGCGGATTCCTTTCGTCTGAGGCACTACATATGCCTACTTTGGTCGGTCAGTGTGCATGGTAGCCAGACCGTGCTACTACTGACTGAAGGTCGCTGTACTTGCTAGTTGAGAACTGATATTCCCAAACCATTGTTTCCTCCCCTGACCGTTTGTGACTCGTGTTATGGTTGGTCAATTTTGATCACCCATATTGAAATTCTCTAGTCATGGTCAGTGACATATGCCTATTTTGGATGTTTGGTGTACATATTAGTCACACCGTGCCACTATGTATAGAAGTTATTTGTCCTTTCTAGTCCATGCATAGGGTTCACAAACCATTGTCTCTCCCTCTGACCATTCGTGACTTGTGTTATGAGTTGTCAATGTTGACCACACATAGTGGACTTCTTCGGTCATAGTCAGTGACGTATTCATCCTTTGGTTGGTCACTGTGCACGCTAGTCACACTGTGCCACTACTTGTTGAAGTTCTTTGTACTTGCTAGTTGATAACTAGTGTTCATAATCCATTGTTTCTCCCTCTGACCATTTGTGACTCGTTTGATGAGTTTTTAACGTTGACCATACACTGTGAAACTTGTTTGGTCATGGTTAGTGACATATGTGTACTTTGGTTTGTCACTGTACATGGTTAGCATGCCGTGTCACTACGTATTGAAGGTAAGGGTGCACGCCATGCTAGATTCGCAAATCTGGCATTGGAACCGGACTCGCGAGTCCGTTTTGCGAGCCGGAACCGGAACCCCGAGTCCAAGATTCCAGATTCGCAAATCCCGAGACAGAGACTCGCGAGTCTAGGAAAGATATCCCACTATAAAACACAAAAAGTGCATGATTATCAGCATCCAAAGCAAAAAATGAATATTTTTAAGTGAAAAGACACAGCTTCTAATGTACTCCAGACAGTTCATGCCAGAACTAACTTGTTTTAAAGTTAACATTATCACAAAATCACACTCTTGTATGGGTCAATATGCAATGTCACGTTCTGCGGTTCCAAGACGGTTCCACGGTCCGGATTTGGACTCGCGGTTCCGAGACCAGAACCGGATTCGTGGTTCTGGCTTGTGAATCCCGTCATTTGGTGTGCAACCTTACTTCCGCGCACCAACCCCATGCAGCAAGACCTTATGGTGCAGCAGTGGCAGCGGTATCATAATCAACCATGGTAGGACCAGCAGCATCAGCAACAGACGCAAGCTGGGCGGCAGGCACCAAATAATCAAACGCATGCACCCTTAATTGAAGGTATTTGTGCTTTCTAGTTAATAGCTATTGTTCCCAACCCATTGTTACCCCCCTTTGACTATATGTGACTCGTGTTGTGATTTGTCAATGTTGACCACATGAAGTAAAGTTTGTTGGTCATGGTCAGTGACATATGCATCCTTTGGTTGATCACTGTGCATGGTAGTCAGACTGTGCCACTACATATTGAAGGTATTTGTACTCAATAACTAGTATTCACAACCTATTGTATTCCACTCTGACCATTTGTGACTCGTGTTATGAGTTGTCAAAGTTTACCACACTTAGTGACATTATTTGGTCATGGTCAGTGACATGTGCCTACTTTGGTTGGTCATCGTGCATGGTATCCACACCGTGCCAAAACGTATTGAAGCTCCTTGTGCTTACTAGTTGATACTTGGTGTTCCCGAACCATTGTTTCTCCCTCTGACCATTTGTGACTCGTATTATGAGTTGTCAACGTTGAGCACACACGGTGGATTTCTCTGGTCATTGGCAGTACATATGCCTAGTTTGGCCGGTCATTGTGCATGATAGCGACACCGTGCTACTACTGCCTGAAGGTCGTTGTACTTGCTACTTGAGAACTGATATTCCCATATCATTGTTTCCGCCACTGACCGTTTGTGACTCGTGTTAGGGTTGGTCAACGTTGGCAACCCAGATTAAAATTCTCTGGTCATGGTCAGTGACATATGCCTAGTATGGTTGTTTTTTCTGCATATTGGCCACACCGTGCCACTACATATCAAAGGTTTTCGTCCTTTCTTGTCAATACATAGGGTTCCTAAACCATTGTCTCTCCCTCTGACCATTTGTGACTCGTGTTATGAGTTGTCAATGTTGACCACACATAGTGGAGTTCTTCGGTCATAGTCAGTGATGTGTGCATCCTTTGGTTGGTCACTGTGCACGATAGCCACACCGTGCCACTACTTGTTGAAAATCTTTCTACTTGCTTGTTGATAACTAGTGTTCCCAACCCATGGTTTCCCCCACTGACCATTTGTGACTCGTGTTACGGGTTTTCAATGTTGACCACAAACTCTGAAATGCGTTTGGTCATGGTTAGTGACATGTGCCTACTTTGGATTGTCACTGTACATGGTTACCACGCCGTGTCACTACGTATCGAACGTCTTTGTGCTTTCTAGTTGATAGCTAGTGTTCCCAAACCGTTGCTAGCCCCTGTGAATATATGTGACTCGTGTTGTGAGTTGTCCACATTGACCACAGGAAGTGAAATTCTTTGGTCATGGTCAGTGACATATGCATACTTTGGTTTGTCACCGTGCATTGTCGCCACACTGTGCCACTACACATTGAAGGTAGTTGTACTTGCTAGTTGATAACTAGTATTTAGAAACCATTATCTTCCACTCTGACCATTTGTGACTCGTGTTATGAGCTGTCAAAGTTTACCACACATGGTGACATTCTTTGGTCATGGTCAGGGACATATGCATACCTTGGTTGGTCATCGTGCATGGTATCCACACTTTGCCACATCGCATTGAAGGTCAATGTGCTTGCTAGTTGATACCTGGTGTTCCCAAACTATTGTTCCCCCCTCTGACTATTTCTGACTCATGTTATGAGTTGTCAATATTGACCACACACAGCGGATTTATGTGGTCAAAGGTAGTACATATGCCTACTTTGGTCGGTCATTGTGCATGGTAGCCACACCATGCTACTACTGATTGAAGGGCGTTGTACTTGCTATTTGAGAGCTGATATTCCCAGACCATTGTTCCCCCCCTCCGACCGTTTGTAACTTGTGTTATGGTCGGTGAATATTGACCACCCATATTGAAATTCTTTCATCATGGTCGGTGACATATGCCTAGTTTTGTTGTTTGCTGTGCAAAGTAGCCACACCGCCCCACTACGTATTGAGGCTATTTTTCCTTTCTAGTCTATGCATATGGTCCACAAACCATTGCTTCTCCCTTAGACCATATGTGACTCGTGTTATGAGTTGTCAATGTTGATAACGCATACTGGATTTCTTCGGTCATAGTCAGTGATGTATTAATCCTTTGGTTGGTCAGTGTGCACGCTAGCCAGCCCGTGCCACTACTTGTTGAAGATCTTTGTACTTGCTGGTTGACAACTAGTGTTCCCAACACATTGTTTCCCCCCTGACCATTTGTGACTCGTGTTATGAGTTTTCAATATGGACCACACACTGTGAAATTCGTTTGGTCATGGTTAGTGACATATGCCTACTTAGGTTTGTTACTGTACGTGGTTACCACGCCGTGTCACTACATATCGAAGGTATTTGTGCCTTCTAGTCAATAGCTAGTTTTCCTAAACCAATGGTATCCCCCTTTGACTATCTGTGACTAGTGTTGTGAGTTTTCAATGCTGACCACATGAAGTGAAATTCGTTGGTCATGGTCAGTGACATATGATACTTTGGTTGGTCAGTGTGCATGGTAGCCACGCTGTGCCACTACGTATTGAAGGTATTTGTACTTGCAACTTGATGACTAGTATTCACAAACCACTGTCTTCCACTTTGACCATTTCTGACTCGTGTTATGAGTTGTCAAAGTTTACCACACTTAGTGACATTATTTGGTCAGGGTCAGCGACATATGCCTACTTTGGTTGGTCATCGTGGATGGAATCCACACCATGCCACAACTTATTGAAGATCCTTGTGCTTTCTAGTTGATACCTTGTGTTTCCAAACCATTTTCTCCCCCTCTGACCATTTGTGATTCCTATTATGAGTTGTCAACGCTGACCACACACAGCAGATTTCTTGGGTCAAACGTAGTACGTATGCCTACTTTTGTCAGTCGTTGTGCATGGTAGCCACAACGTGCTTATACCGATTGAAGGTCGTTGTACTTGCTACTTGAGAACTGATATTCCCATAAACGTTTACCTCCCCTGACCGTTTGTGACTCGTGTTGTGGTTGGTCAACGCTGACCACCCATATTGAAATTCTCTGGTCATGGTTAGTGACATATGCCTCGTTTGGTTGTTTGGTGTGCATTCTAGCCACACTTTGCCACTACGTATTCAAGTTCATTGTCTATTCTAGTAGATACATAGGGTTCTCAAACCATCGTCTCTCCCTCTGACCATTTGTGCCTCGTGTTATGAGCTGTCAATGTTGACCACACATAGTGGACTTCTTCGGTCAATGTCAGTGACATATGCATCCTTTGGTTGGTCACTGAGCACGCTAGCCACACCGTGCCACTATTTGTTGGAAATCTTTTTACTTGCTAGTTGATAACTAGTGTTTTCAACCCATGGTTTTCCCCCACAGACCATTTATGACTTGGGTTATGAGTTTTCAACATTGACAATCCGTTTGGTCATGGTTAGTGACATGTGCCTACTTTGGTTTGCCCCTCTACATGGTTACCACGTGGTGTCACTACATATTGAAGGTATTTGTGCTTTCTAGTCAATAGGTAGTGTTCCCAAACCATTGCTACCCCCCTTTGACTATCTGTCACTCGTGTTGTGAGCTATCAACGCTGACCACGTGAAGTGAAACTCGTTGGTCATGGTCAGTGACACATGCATACTTTGGTTGGTCACTATACATGGTAGCCCTGCTGTGACACTGCATATTGAATTTATTTGTACTTGCTACTCGTTAACTAGTATTCACAAACCATTGTCTTCCACTCTGACCATTCATGACCCATGTTATGAATCGTCAATGTTTACCACTTATAGTGACATTATTTGGTCATGGTCAGTGACATATGCCTACTTTGGTTGGTCATCGTGCATGGTATCCACACCGTGCCACAATGTATTGAAGGTCCTTGTGCTTGCTAGCTAATACTTGCTGTTCCGAAACCATTGTCTCCCAATCTTACCATTTGTGAATCCTGTTATGAGTTGTCAAAGCTGCCCACACACAGCGGATTTCTTTGGTCAAAGGCAGTACATATGCCTACTTTGGTCGGTAACTGTGCATGGTGGCCACACCGTGCTTTTACTGATTAAACGTCTCTGTACTTGGTAGTTGAGAACTGATATTCCCAGACCATTGTTTCCCCCTCTCACCATTTGTGACTTGTGTTATGGTTGGTGAATGTTGACCACCCATATTGAAATTCTTTGGTCATGGTCAGTGACATATGCCGAGTTTGGTTGTCTGGTGTGCATAGTAGCCACACGGCGCCACTACGTATTGAAGTTCTTTGTCCTTTCTAGTCGATACATAGGGTTCCCAAACCATTGTCTCTCCCTCTGATCATTTGTGACTCGTGTGATGAGTTGTCAATGTTTACCACACATAGTGGACTTCTTCCGTCATAGTCAGTGACATATGCATCCTTTGGTTGGTCACTGTGCACGCTAGCCACAAACTGCCACTACTTGTTGAAAATATTTCTACTTGCTAGTTGATAACTAGTGTTCCGAACCCATGGTTTCCCCCCACTGACCCATTGTGACTCGTGTTATGAGTTTTCAACGTTGACCACACACTGTGAAATCCGTTTCGTCATGGTTAGTGACATATGCCTACTTTTCTGTGTCAATGTACATGGTTACCACACCGTGTCACTACATATCAAAGGTCTTTGTGCTTTCTAGTTAATAGCTAGTGTTCCCAAACCATTGTTACCCCCCTTTGACTACATTTGACTTGTGTTGTGATTTGTCAACGTTGATCACATGAAGTGAAGTTCGTTGGTCATGGTCACTGACATATGCATCCTTTGGTTGGTCACTGTGCATGGTAGCCACTCTGTGCCACTACATATTGACAGTATTTGTACTTGCTACTCAATAACTAGTATTCACAAACCATTGTCTTCCCCTCTGACCATTTGTGACTCGTGTTTTGAGTTGTCAAAGTTTACCACACTTAGTAAATTTATTTGGTCATGGTCAGTGACATATGCATACTTTGGTTGGTCATCGTGCATGGTATCCACACCGTGCCACAACTGTTTTAAGGTCCTTGTGCCCGCTAGCTGATACCTGGTGTTCCCAAACCATTGTCTCCCCCTCTGACCATTTGTGACTCCTATTATGAGTTGTCAACGCTGACCACACACAGCAGATTTCTTGGGTCAAATGTAGTACATATGCCCACTTTTGTCGGTCATTGTGCATGGTAGCCACACCGTGCTTATGCTGATTGAAGGTTGTTGTACTTGCTACTTGAGAACTGATATTGACAGACAATTATTTCCCGTAGGACCGTTTGTGAATCGTGTTATGGTTGGTGACTGTTGACCACTTACATTGAAATTCTTTCATCATGGTCAGTGACATATGCCTAGTTTGGTTGTTTGGTGAACATACTAGCAACACTGTGCCACTACCTTTTGACGTTATTTGTCCTTTCTAGTTGATACATAGGATTCCCAAACCATTGTCTCTCCCTTTGACCATTTGTTGAATCGTCTTATGAGTTGTCAATGTTAACCATACCCAGTGGACTTCTTCGGTCATAGTCAGTGATGTGTGCATCATTTGGTTGGTCACTGTGCACGCTAGCCACACCGTGCCACTGTGAAATCCGTTTGGTCATGGTTTGTGACATATGCCTACTTTGGTTTGTCACTGTACATGGTCACCACGCGGTGTCATTACGTATCAAAGGTCTTTGTGCTTTCTTGTTGACAGCTAGTGTTCCCAAACCACTGTTAGCCCCTCAGACTCTCTGTGACTCGTGTTGTGAGTTGTAAATGATGACCACATGAAGTGAAATTATTTGTTCATGGTCAGTCACATATGCATACTTTGGTTGGTCACTGTGCATTGTAGCCACACCGTGCCACTACATGTTGAAGGTATTTGTACTTGCTAGTCGATAACTAGTATTCACAACCCATTATCTTCCACCCTGAACATTTTGTGACTCGTGTTATGAGTTGTCAATATTTACCACGCTTGGTTACATTATTTGGTCATGGTCAGTGACATATGCCTACTTTGGTTGGTCATCGTGCATGGTATCCACACCGTGCCACAACGTATTGAACCTCCCTGTGCTTGCAATTTGATACTTGGTATTCTGAAACCATTGTTTCCCCCTCTGACTATTTGTGACTCGTATTATGAGTTGTCAACGTTGACCATACACGGTGGATTTCTTCTGTCAAAGGCAGTACATATGCCTACTTTGGTCGGTCATTGTGCATGGTAGCCTCACCGTGCTACTACCGACTGAAGGTTGTTGAACTTACTAGTTGGTATCTAGTATTCCCAAACCATTGTTTCCCCATCTTACAGTTCGTGACCCATATTATGGGTTGTCTACGTTGACCACACATAGTAGAGTTATTTGGTCATGGTAAGTGGCACATGCATAATCTGGTTGGCCATTGTGCATGGTAGCCACACCATTCCACTACTTGTTGAAAGTCTTTGTACTTGCTAGTCAATAAATAGCAAAGGGTTCCTCCCTTTGACACCAGGTCGGTTTTTTGTGAGTTGTTACCCGTAGATGCCTTCACGGGAATACTCCCTCCCACCCCCCTAGAGGGATGTTCCGTGGACGACCTGGAGGACAGATTTGCGACCGCATTATGACACCCCCCTATCCCCCCCCCCCCCACGGCTAAGGCTTGAAGGTAGCGTTGAGGTATCACAACACGGCCGCCTCCGCACCCCCAGGTCGCGAGCCTATTCTATACTGCGCGTACGAGGATTCAAACCTAGGACCTACCGCTCCAGAGTCTAACTCTATATGCACTAAGACAACTCACATGGTGTTCATATGATGTCCAAATGACATTATAAGGGTTCCTATGGGTAAAGGGCATAAAATAAGGGGGAGTACGACTGGAGGGTTTTCAAAAGTATGAACGATAACAAAGTTAGATTAATCATATGTATTTGACGCAGACGGAATTTCAAGTTTTGCAACGTTGAGCTTGAATAACCTCTCAACCATTACTCCGATAGACCAGCCGTAAGAAGGAAAGTTGACTACGAACAGTGAAACTCTTATTACGATATCCAGTGACACAAGCATACTTTGACTGGTCATTATGCATGGTAGCCACATCGTGCCTCCACTTATTGAAGGAAATTTGTACTTGCTAGTCGATACCGAGTATTCCCAAACCATTGTTTCTCCCTCTGCCCATTTTTGACTTGTATTATGAGTTGTGGACGTTGATCACACACACTAAACTTCTTTGGTCATGAGCAGTGATGTATGCCTACTTGGGTAGGTCATTGTGCACGGTAGCCACAGCGTGCCAATACATCTGAAAAATCTTTGTAGTTGATAGAAGATACATAGTGTTTTGAGACCATGTTCTCCCCCTTTGACCATTTGTGACTCATGTTATGGGTTGTGAACATTGACCACCCATATTGAAATTCTTTGGTCATGGTCAGTGGTACATGCCTAGGTTGGTGTGTCACTGTATGTGGTTACAACGCCGTGTCACTACGTATCGAAGGTCTGTGTGCTTTCTAGTTGATAGTTAGTGTTCCCAAACCACTGTTACCCCCTCTGACTACCAGTGACTTGCGTTGTGAGCTGTCAACGCTAACCACATGAAGTGAAATTCGTTGGTCATGGTCAGTGACATATGCATACTTTGGTTGGTCTCTGTACATGGTGGCCACGCTGTGCCACTACATATTGAAGGTATTTGTACTTGCTAGTCAATAACTAGTATTCACAAACCACTATCTTCCACCCTGACCATTTGTGACTCGTGTTATGAGTTGTCAAAGTTTACCACACTCAGTGACATTATTTGGTCATGGTCAGTGACATATGCCTACGTTGGTTGGTCATCGTGCATGGTATCCACACCGTGCCACAACTTATTGCAGGTCCTTGTGCTTGCTAGTTGATACCTGGTGTTCCCAAAACCATTGTCTCCCTCTCTGACCATTTGTGACTCCTACTATGAGTTGTCAACGCTGATCACACACAGCGGATTTCTTCGGTCAAAGGTAGTACATATGCCTACTTTGGTCTGTCATTGTGCATGGTAGCCACACCGTGCTTATACTGATTGAAGGTCATTGTACTTACTAGTTGAGAACTGATATTCACAGACCATTGGTTCCCCCTCTGACCGTTTGTGACTCGTGTTTTGGTTGGTGAATGTTGACCACCCATTTTGAAATTCTTTCATCATGGTCGATGACATGTGCCTAGTTTGGTTGTTTGGTGTGCATAGTAGCCACACCGTGTCACTACGTATTGAAGGTATTTGTCCTTTCTAGTCGATACATATGGTTCCCAAACCATTGTTTCTCCCTCTGACCATTCGTGACTCGTGTTATGAGTTGTCAATGTTGACCATACATAGTGGACTTCTATGGTCATAGTCAGTGACGTGTGCATCGTTTGGTTGGTCCTTGTGCACGCTAGCCACTCTGTGCCACTACTTGTTGAAAATATTTCTACTTGCTAGTTGATAACTAGTGTTCCTAACCCATGGTTTCCCCCACTGACCATATGTGACTCGTGTTATGAGTTTTCAACGTTGACCACACACTGTGAAATCCGTTTGGTCATGATTTGTGACATATGCCTACATTGGTTTGTCACTGGACATGGTTACCACGCCGTTTCATTACGTATCGAAGGTCTTTATGCTTTCTTGTTGACACCTAGTGTTCCCAAACCATTGTTAGAACCCTCTGACTATCTGTGACTTGTGTTGTGAGTCGTAAATGTTGACCACATGAAGTGAAATTCTTTGTTCATGGTCAGTGACATATGCATACTTTGGTTGATCATTGTGCATTGTAGCCACACTATGCCACTACATATTGAAGGTATTTGTACTTGCTAGCTGATAACTTGTATTCACAAAACATGATCTTCCACCTTGACCATTTGTGACTCGCGTTATGAGTTGTCAAAGTTTACCACACTTAGTGACATTATTTGGTCATGGTCACTCACATATGCCTACTTTGGTTGGTTATCGTGCATGGTATCCACACCGTGCCACAACGTATTGAAGCTCCTTGTGCTTGCTATTCAATACTTGGTGTTCCCAAACCATTTTTGACTCGTATTATGAGTTGTCAAGGTTGACCACACACGGTGGATTTTTTTGGTCAAATGCAGTACATATGCCTACTTTGGTTGATCATTGTGCATGGTAGTGACACCGTGCTACTACTGACTGAAGGTCGTTGTACTTGCTACTTGAGAACTGATATTCCCATCGCATTGTTTCCTCCCCTGACCATTTGTGAATCGTGTTATGGTTGGTCAACGTTGGCAACCCATATTGAAATTCTCAAGTCATGGTCAGCGACATATGCCTAGTTTGGTTGTTTTGCCTGCATATTAGCCACACCGTGCCAGTACATATCGAAGTGTTTTGTCCTTTCTAGTCTATACTTAGGGTTCCTAAACCATTGTCTCTCCCTCTGACCATTTGTAACTCGTGTTGTGAGTTGTCAATGTTGACCACACATACTGGAGTTCTTCGGTCATAGGCAGTGACGTGTGCATCCTTTGGTTGGTCACTGTGCACAATAGCCACACCGTGCCACTACTTGTTAAACATCTTTCTACTTGCTAGTTGATAACTAGTTTTCCCAACCCATGGTATTCTCCACTGACCATTTGTGACTCGTGTTATGCATTTTCAACGTTGCCCACACACTGTGAAATCCGTTTGGTCATGGTTAGTGACATATGCCTACTTTGGTTTGTCCATGTACATGGTTACCACACCGTGTCACTGCGTATGGAAGGTCTTTGTGCTTTCTAGTTGATAGCAAGTGTTCCCAAACCATTGTTAGCCCCTTTGAATATCTGTGACTTGTGTTGTGAGTTGTCAACATTGACCACATGGTCATGGTCAGTGACATATGCATGCTTTGGTTGGTCACTGTGCATGGTAGCCATGCTGTACCACTACATATTGAATGTATTAGTACTTGCTACTTGATAACTAGTATTCACAAACCATTATCTTCCACCCTGACCATTTGCAACTCGTGTTATCAGAGGTCAAAGTTTACCACACTTAGTGACATTATTTGGTCATAGTCAGTGACATATGCCTACTTTGGTTGGTCATCGTGCATGGTATCCACACCGTGCAACATCTTGTTAAAGGTCCTTGTGCTTGCTAGTTGATACCTGGTGTTCCTAAACCATTGTCTCCCCCCTCTGACAATTTGTCACTCCTATTATGAGTTGTCAACAGTGACCACACACAGCGGATTTCTTTTATCAAAGGTAGTACATATGCCTACTTTGGTTGGTCATTGTGCATGGTAGCCACACTGTGCTTAGACTGATTGAAGGTCGCTGTACTTGCTAGTTGAGAACTGATATTCACAGACCACTGTTTCCCCCTCTGACCGTTTGTGACTCGTGTTATGGTTGGTGAATGTTGACCACCCATATTGAAAATTTTTCATCATGGTCGGTGACATATTCCTAGTTTGGTTGTTTGGTGTGCACAGTAGCCATACCGTGCCACTACATATTGAAGTTCTTTGTCCTGTCTAGTTTATACATAGGGTTCTCAAACCATTCTCTCTCCCTCTGACCATTTGCGACTCGTGTTATGAGTTGTCAATGTTGACCATACATAGTGGAATTCCTCGGTCATAGTCAGTGACGTGTGCATCATTTGGTTGGTCACTGTGCACGCTAGCCACACCGTGCCACTACTTGTTGAAATTCTTTCTACTTGCTAGTTGATAACTAGTGTTCCCGACCCATGGTTTCCCCCACTGACCATTTGTGATCCGTGTTATGAGTTTTCAACGTTGACCACACACTGTAAAATCTGTTTGGTCATGGTTTTTGACATATGCCTACTTTGGGTTGTCACAGTACATGGTTACCACGCCGTGTCATTGCGTATCAAAGGTCTTTGTGCTTTCTTGTTCAAAGGTAGTGTTTCCAGGCCATTGTTAGCTCCATCTAACTATCTGTGACTTGTGCTGTGAGTTGTAAATGTTGACCACATGAAGTGAAATTCTTTGTTCATGGTCAGTGACATATGCATGCTTTGGTTGGTCATTGTGCATTGTAGCCACACTGTGCCACTACAAATTGAATGTATTTGTACTTGCTAGTTGATAACTAGTATTCACAACCCATTATCTTCCACCCTGACCATTTGTGACTCGTGTTGTGAGTTGTCAAAGTTTACCACACTTTGTGACATTATTTGGTCATGGTCAGTGACATTATTTGGTCATGGTCAGTGACATATGCCTACTTTGGTTGGTCATCGTGCATGGTATCCACACCGTGCCACAACGTGTTGAAGCTCCTTGTGCTTGCTATTTGATACTTGGTGTTCCCAAACCATTGTTTCCCCCTCTGACCATTTGTGACTAGTATTGTGAGTTGTCAACGTTGACCACACACGGTGGACTTCTTTGGTCAAAGGCAGCACATATGCCTACTTTGGTCAAGCATTGTGCATGGTAGCCTCACCGTGCTACTACTGAGTGAAGGTCCTTGTACTTTCTAGTTGGGAACTGATATTCCCATAGCATTATTTCCTCCCCTAACCGTTTGTGACTCGTGTTATGGTTGGTCAACGTTGTCCACCCATATTGAAATTCCCTGGTCATGGTCAGTGACATGTGCCTAGTTTGGTAGTTTGGTGTTTATATTAGCCACACCATGCCACTACGTATTGAAGTTCTTTGTCCTTTCTTGTTGATACATAGGGTTCCCAAACCATTGTCTCCCCCTCTGACCATTTTTGACTCGTGTTATGAGTTGTCAATGTTGACCACACATAGTGGACTTCTTCGGTCATAGTTAGTGACATATGCATCCTTTGGGTTGTCACTGTGCACGATAACCACACCGTGCCACTACTTGTTAAAAATCTTTCTACTTGCTAGTTGATAACTAGTGTTCCCAACCCATGGTTTTCCCCACCTACCATTTGTGACTCGTGTTATGCGTTTTCAACGTTGGCCACACACTGTGAAATCCGCTTGGTCATGGTTAGTGACATATGCCTACTTTGGTTTGTCCCTGTACATGGTTACCACACCGTGTCACTGCGTATACAAAGTCTTTGTGCTTTCTAGTTTATAGCTAGTGTTCCCAAACCGTTGTTAGCCCCTTTGAATATCTGGGACTTGTGTTGTGAGTTGTCAACATTGACCACATGAAGTAAAATTCGTTGGTCATGGTCAGTGACATATGCATTCTTTGGTTGGTCACTGTCCATGGTAGCCATGCTGTGCCACTACATATTGAATCTATTTGTACTTGCTACTTGATAACTAGTATACACAAACCATTATCTTCCACCCTGACCATTTGTGACTCGTGTTATGAGTTGTCAAAGTCTACGACACTTAGTGACATCATTTGGTCATGGTCAGTGACATATGCCTACTTTGGTTGGTCATCGTCCATGGTATCCACACCGTGCAACATCTTATTGAAGGTCCCTGTGCTTGCTAGTTCATAGTTGGTTTTTCCAAACCATTGTCTCCCCCTCTAACCATTTGTGACTCCTATTATGAGTTGTCAATGCTGACCACACACAGCAGATTTCTTTGGTCAAAGGTAGTACATATGCCTCCTTTTGTTGGTCATTGTGCATGGTATCCACACCGTGCTTATACTGATTGAAGGTCGCTGTACTTGCTAGTTGAGAACTGATTTTCACAGACCAATGTTTCCCCCTCTGACCCTTTGTAACTCGTGTTATGGTTGGCAAATGTTGACCACCCATTTTGAAATCCTTTCATCATAGTCGGTGACATATGCCTTGTTTGGTTGTTTGGTGTGCACAGTAGCCACACCGTGCCACTACATATTGAATTTCTCTGTCATTTCTAGTTGATACATAGGGTTCCCAAACCATTGTCTCTCCCTCTAACCATTTGTGACTCGTGTTATGAGTTGTCAATGTTGACCATACAAAGTGGACTTCTACGGTCATAGTCAGTGACGTGTGCATCCTTTGGTTGGTCACTGTGCATGCTAGCCACACCGTGCCACTTCTTGTTGAAACTATTTCTACTTGCTAGTTAATAACTAGTGTTCCCAACCCATGGTTTTCCCCACTGACCATTTTTGACTCGTGTTATGAGTTTTCAATGTTGACCATACACTGTAAAATCCGTTTGGTCATGGTTTGTGACATATGCCTACTTTGGTTGGTCACTGTACATGGTTCCCACGCCGTGTCATTACGTATCAAATGTCTTTGTGCTTTCTCGTTGAAAGCTAGTGTTCCCAACCCATTGTTAGCTCCCTATGATTATCTA
Source organism: Penium margaritaceum (assembly GCA_023375785.1). NCBI lineage: Eukaryota > Viridiplantae > Streptophyta > Zygnematophyceae > Desmidiales > Peniaceae > Penium > Penium margaritaceum. Next base: position 656,819 of record SZWC01000025.1, on the reverse strand, counting down.
TGACTCGTGTTTTGAGTTGTAAATGTTTACCACATGAAGTGAAATTCTTTGTTCATGGTCAGTGACATATGCATACTTTGGTTGGTCACTGTGCATTGTAGCCACACTGTGCCACTACATATTGAAGGTATTTGTACTTTCTAGTCGATAACTAGTATTCACAAACCATTGTCTTCCACCCTGACCATTTATGACTTGTCTTTTGAGTTGTCTAAGTTTACCACACTTAGTGACATTATCTGGTCATGGTCAGTGACATATGCCTTCGTTGGTTGGTCATCGTGCATGGAATCCACACCGTACCACAACCTATTGAAGCCTCCCGTGCTTGCCATTTGATACTTGGTGTTCCCAAATCATTGTTTCCCCCTCTGACCATATTTGACTCGTATTATGAGTTGTCAACGTTGACCACACACAGTGGATGTCTTTGGTAAAAGGCAGTGTATATGCCTACTTTGGTCGGTTATTGTGCATGGTAGCCACACCGTGCTACTATTGACTGAAGGTCCTTGTACTTGCTAGTTGAGAACTGATATTCGCAAAGCATTATTTCCTCCCCTGACCCTTTGTGACTCGTCTTATGGTTCGTCAACATGGACCACCCAAATTGAAATTCTTTGCTCATGGTCAGTGACATATGCCTTGTTTGGTTGTTTGGTGTACATAGTAGCCACATCGTGGCACTACGTATTGAAGTGTTTTGTCATTTCTTGTCCATTCATAGGGTTCCCAAACCATTGTCTCTCCCTCTGACCACTCGTGACTCGTGTTATGAGTTGTCAATGTTGACTACGCATACTAGATTTCTTCGGTCATAGTCAATGACGTATTCATCCTTTGGTTGGTCACTGTGCACGCTAGCCACACCGTGCCACTACTTGTTGAAGTTCTTTGTTCTTGCTAGTTGACAACTAGTGTTCCCAACCCATTGTTTCCCACTCTGACCATTAGAAACTCGTGTTATGAGTTTTCAATATTGACCACACGCTATGAAATTTGTTTGGTCATTGTTAGTGACATATGTCTACTTTGGTTTGTCCCTGTACATGGTTACCACGCAGTGTCACTACATATTAAAGGTATTTGTGCTTTCCAGTTAACAGCTAGTATTCCCAGACCATTTTTACCCCCCTTTGACTATCTCTGACTCGTGTTGTGAGTTGTCAACGCTGACCACATGGAGTGAAATTCGTTGTTCATGGTCTCTGACATATGCATACTTTGGTTGGTCATAGTGCATGGTAGCCACGCTGTGCCACTGCATATTGAAGGTTTTTGTACTTGCTACTCGATAACTAGTATCCACGATACATTGTCTTCCACGCTGACCAATTTGGACTCGTGTTATGAGCTGTCAAAGTATACCTCACTTAGTGACATTAATTGGGCATGGTCAGTTACATATGCCTACTTCGGTTGGTCATCGTGCGTGGTATCCACACCGTGCCACAACTTGTTGAAGGTCCTTGTGCTTGCTAGTTTATACCTGATTTTCCCTGACCATTGTTTCCTCCTCTGACCATTTTTTATTCGTATTATGAGTTGTCAACGCTGTCCACACAAAGCAGATTTCTTTGGTCACAGGCAGTACATATGCCTACTTTGGTGGGTCAGTGTGCATGGTAGCCACACCGTGCTACTACTGTCTCAGGTTCGCTGTACTTGCTAGTTGAGAACTGCTATTCTCGAACCATTGTTTTCTCCCCTGACCGTTTGTGAATCGTGTTATGGTTGGTCAACATTGACCACCCATATTGAAATTCTCTGGTCATGGTCAGTGGCATATGCCTAGTTTGGATGTTTGGTGTGCATATTAGCCACACCGTGCCACTACATATTGAAGTTGTTTTTCCTGTATAGTACATGCATAGGGTTCCCAAACCATTGTCTCACCCTCCGACCATTTGTGAGTCGTGTTATGAGTTGTCAATGTTGACCACACTTGGTGGACTTCTTTGGTCATAGTCAGTGACGTATTCATCCTTTGGTCGGTCACTCTGCACGCTAGCCACACCGTGCCACTACTTGTTGAAGTTCTTCGTACTTGCTAGTTGATAACTAGTTTTCATAACCCATTGTTCCCCCCTCTGACCATTTGTGACTCGTGTGATGAGTTTTCAACGTTGATCACACACTCTGAAATTCGTTTGGTCATGGTTAGTGACATATGCCTACTCTGGTTTGTCACTCTACATGGTTACAACGCCGCGTCACTACGTATTGAAGGTATTTGTTCTTTCTAGTCAATAGCTAGTGTTTCCAAACCAATGTTAACCCCTTTTGACTATATGTAACTCGTGTTGTGAGTTTTCAACGCTGACCACATGAAGTGAAATTTGTTGGTCATGGTCAGTGACATATGCATACTTTGGTTGGTCACTGTGCATGGTAGCCCCACTGTGCCACTACGTATTGAAGGTATTTGTACTTGCTACTTGATGAGTAGTATTCACAAACCATTGTCTTCCACTCTGACCATTTGTGACTCGTGTTATGAGTTGTCAAAGTTTACCACACTTAATGACATTGTTTGTTCATGGTCAGTGACACATCCCTACTTTGGTTGGTCATCGTGCATGATATCCACACTGTGCCACAACTTATTGAAGGTCCTTGTGCTTGCTAGTTGACACCTGGTGTTCGTAAACCATTGTCTCCTCCTCTGACCATTTGTGACTCCTATTATGAGTTGTCAACACTGACCACACACAGCAGATTTCTTTGGTCAAAGGTAGTACATATGCCTTCTTTGGTCGGTCATTGTGCATGGTAGACACACACCGTGCTTATACCGATTGAAGGTCGCTGTACTTGCTAGTTGAGAACTGATATTCACAGACCATTGTTTCTCCCTCTGACCTTTTGTGACTCGTGTTATGGTTGGTGAATGTTGACAACTTATATTGAAATTATTTGATCATGGTCAGTGACATATGCCTAGTTTGGTTGTTTGGTGTGCATAGTAGCCACACTGTGCCACTACGTATTGAAGTTCTTTGTCCGTTCTAGTCCATACATAGGGTTCCCAACTCATTGTCTCTCCCTCTGATCAATTGTGACTCGTGTTATGAGTTGTCAATGTTGACCATACATAGTGGACTTCTTCGATCATAGTCAGTGACGTGTGCATCCTTTGGGTTGTCACTGTCCTCGCTAGCCACACTGTGCCACTGCTTGTTAGAAATCTTTCTACTTGCTAGTTGATAACTAGTGCTCCCAACCCATGGTTTCCCCCACTGACCACTTGTGACTCGTGTTATGAGTTTTCAACACTGACCACACACTGTGAAATCCATTTGGTTATGGTTTGTGACATTTGACTACTTTGGTTTGTCACTGTACATGGTTACCACGTCGTGTCATTACGTTTCAAAGGTCTTTGTGCTTTCTTGTTGGCAGCTAGTGTTCTCAAACCATTGTTCGCCCCCTCTGACTATCTGTGACTCGTTTAGTGAGTTGTAAATGTTGACCACATGAAATGAAATCCTTTGTTCATGGTCAGTGACATATGCATGCTTTGGTTGGTCACTGTGCATTGTAGCCACACTGTGTCACTACATATTGTTGGTATTTGTACTTTCTAGTCGAAAACTAGTATTCACAACCCATTATCTTCCATCTTGACCATTTATGACTCGTGTTATGAGTTGGCAACATGTACCACACATAACGACATTATTTTGTCATGATCAGTGACATATCCCTACATTGGTTGGTCATCGTGCATGGTATCCACACCGTGCCACAACATATTGAAGCTCCTTGTCCTTGCAATTTGACACTTGGTGTTCCCAAACCATTGTTTCCCCCTCTGACCATTTGTGACTCGCATTATGAATTGTCAACTTTGACCACACACAACGGATTTCCTTGGTCAAAGGTAGTACATATGCTTACTTTGGTCGGTCATTGTGCATGGTAGCCACACCGTGCTACTACTGACTGAAGGTCATTGTACTTGCTACATGAGAACTGATATTCCAATAGCATTTTTCCTCCCCTGACCGTTTGTGACTCGTGTTATGGTTGGTCAACGTTGTCCACCCATATTGTAATTCTCTGGTCATAGTTAGTGACATATGCCTAGTTTGGTTGTTTGGTGTGTATATTAGCCATACCGTGCCACTACGTATTGAAGTTCTTTGTCCTTTATAGTAAATACATAGGGTTCTCAACCCATCGTCTCTCCCTCTGACCATTTGTGCTTCGTGTTATGAGTTGTCAATGATGACCACATATAGTGGACTTCTTCGGTCAATTCAGTGACATATGGATCCTTTTGTTGGTCACTGTGCACGCTAGCCACACTGTGCCACTACTTGTTCAAAATTTATTTTCTTTCTAGTTGATAACTAGTGTTTTCAACCCATGGTTTCCCCCACCGACCATTTGTGACTCGTGTTATGAGTTTTCAATGTTGACCACACACTGTGAAATCCGTTTGGTCATGGTTAGTGACATGTGCCTACTTTGGTTTGTCCCTGTACATGGTTACCACGTGGTGTCACTACATATTGAAAGAATTTGTGCTTTCTAGTCAATTGCTAGTGTTCCCAAACCATTGTTACCCCCCTTAGACTATCTCTGACTCGTGTTGTGAGCTGTCAATGCTAACCACATGAAGTGAAATTCGTTGGTCATGGTCAGTGACACATGCATACTTTGGTTGGTCACTATACATGGTAGCCACGCTGTGCCACTACATGCTGAATGTATTTGTACTTGCTACTCGATAACTAGTATTCACAACCCATTGTCTTCCACTCTGACCATTCGTGACTCGTGCTATGAATCCTCAAAGTTTACCACACTTAGTGACATTATTTGGTCATGGTCAGTGACATATGCCTAGTGTGGTTGGCCATTGTGCATGGTATCCACGCCGTGCCACAACGTATTGAAGGTCCTTGTGCTTGCTAGCTAATACTTGGTGTTCCCAAACCATCGTCTACCCCTCTGACCATTTGTGAATCCTATTATGAGCTGTCAAAGTTTACCACACAGAGCGGATTTCTTTGGTCAAAGGTAGTACATATGCCTACTTGGGTCGGTCATTGTGCATGGTAGCCACACAGTGCTTATACTGGTTGAAGGTCTCTGTACTTGCTAGTCAAGAACTCATATTCCCAGACCATTGTTTCCCCCTCTCACCATTTCTGATTCGTGTTATGGTTGGTGAATGTTGACCACCCATATTGAAATTCTTTGGTCATGGCCAGTGACATATGCCTAGTTTGGTTGTTTGGTGTGCATAGTAGCCACACCGCGCCACTACGTATTGAAGTTCTTGGTCATTTCTAGTCAATACATAGGATTCTGAAACCATTGTCTCTCCCTCTGACCATTTGTGACTCGTTTTATGAGTTGTCAATGTTGACCTCACATTGTGGACTTCTTCGGTCATAGTCAGTGACGTGTGCATCATTTGGTTGGTCACTGAGCACGCTAGCCGCACCGTGCTACTACTTGTTGAACATCTTTCTACTTGCTAGTTGATAACTAGTGTTCCCAACCCATGGTTACCCCCACTGACCATTTGTGACTCGTGTTATGAGTTTTCAACGTTGACCACACACTGTGAAATCCGTTTGGTTATGGTTTGTGACATATGCCTACTTTGGTTTCTCACTGTACATGGGTACCATGTCGTGTCGTTACGTGTCGAATGTCTTTCTGCTTTCTTGTTGGCAGCTAGTGTTCTCAAACCATTGCTAGCCCCCTCTGATTATCGATGACTCGTGTTGTGAGTTGTAAATGTTGACCACATGAAGTGAAATTCGTTGTTCATGGTCAGTGACATATACGTACTTTTGTTGGTCAGTGTGTATTGTAGCCACACTGTGCCACTACATATTGAAGGTACTTGTACTTGCTAGTCAATAACTAGTTTTCACAAACCATTATTTTCCATCCTGACCATTCCTGACTCGTGTTATGAGTTGTCAAAGTTTACCACACATAGTGACATTATTTGGTCATGGTTAGTGACATATGCCTACTTTGATTGGTCATCCTGCATGGTATCCACACCGTGCCACAACGTATTGAAGCTCCTTGTGCTTGCTATTTGATACTTGGTGTTCCAAAACCATTGTTTCCCCCTCTGACCATTTGTGACTCGTATTATGAGTTGTCAACATTGATCACACACAGCGGATTCCTTTGGTCAGAAGCAGTACATATGCCTACTTTGGTCGGTCATTCTGCATGGTACCTGGTGTTCCCAAACCATTGTTTCCCCCTCTGACCATTTATGAGTTGTTAACTTTGACCACACACAGTGGATTTCTTTGGTCAAAGGTAGAACATATGCCTACTTTGGTCGGTCATTGTGCATGGTAGCCACACCGTCCTACCACTGACTGAAGGTTGTTGTACTTGCTACTTGAGAACTGATATTCCCATAGCATTTTTCCTCCCCTGAATGTTTGTGACTCGTATTATGGTTGGTAAACGTTGACCACCCATATTGAAATTCTCTGGTCATGGCCACTGACATATGCCTAGTTTGGTTGTTTGGTGTGCATATTAGCCACACCGTGCCACTACGTATTGAAGTTCTTTGTCCTTTCTAGTAGATACATAGGATTCGCAAACCATTGTCTCTCCCTCTGACCATTTGTGCCTCATGTTATGAGTTGTCAATGTTGACCACACATAGTGGACTTCTTCGGTCATAGTCAGTGACATGCACCCTTTGGTTGTTCACTGTGCACGCTAGCCACACCGTGCCACCACTTGTTGGAAATCTTTTTACCTGCTAGTTGATAAGTAGTATTTTCAGCCCATGGATTCCCCCACTGACCATTTGTGACTCGTGTTATGAGTTTTTAATGTTAACCACACACTGTGAAATCCGTTTGGTCATTGTTAGTGACATATGCCTACTTTGATTTGTCCCTGTACATGGTTACCACACGGTGTAGCTACATATTGAACGCATTTGTGCTTTCTAGTCAATAGCTAGTGTTCCCAAACCATTGTTACCCCCCTTTGACTCGTGTTGTGAGCTGTCAACGCTGACCATATGAAGTGAAATTCGTTGGTCATGGGCAGTGACACATGCATACTTTGGTTGGTCACTATACATGGTAGCCACGCATGGCCACTACATATTGAATGTATTTGTGCTTGCTACTCGATAACTATTATTCACAAACCGTTGTCTCCCACTCTGACCATTCGTGACTTGTGTTATGAATCGTCAATGATTACCACACTTAGTGACATTATTTGGTCATAATCAGTGACATATGCCTACTTTGGTTGGTCATCGTGCATGGTATCCACACCGTGCCACAACGTATTGAAGGTCCTGTGCTTGCTAGTTAATACTTGGTGTTCCCAAACCATTGTCTCCCCCTGTGATTATTTGTGAATCCTATTATGAGTTGTCAACATTGACCACACACAGCGGATTTCTTTGGTCAAAGGTAGTACACATGCCTACGTTGGTCGGTCATTGTGCATGGTAGCCACACCGTGCTTATATGATTGAAGGTCTCTGTACTTGCTAGTTGAGAACTGATATTTCCAGACCATTTCCCCCCCCCCCCTCTCACCATTTGTGACTCGTGTTATGGTTGGTGAATGTTGACCACCCATATTGGAATTATTTGGTCATGGTCAGTGACATATGCCTCATTTGGTTGTTTGGTGTGCATAGTAGCCACACCGTGCTTATATGATTGAAGGTCTCTGTACTTGCTAGTTGAGAACTGATATTTCCAGACCATTTCCCCCCCCCCCCTCTCACCATTTGTGACTCGTGTTATGGTTGGTGAATGTTGACCACCCATATTGGAATTATTTGGTCATGGTCAGTGACATATGCCTCATTTGGTTGTTTGGTGTGCATAGTAACCACACTGCGTGACTACGTATTGACGTTTTTTGTCCTATCTAGTCAATACATAGGGTTCCCAAACCATTGTATCTCCCTCTGACCATTTGTGACTCCTGTTATGAGTTGTCGATGTCGACCACACATAGTGGACTTCTTCAGTCATTGTCAGTGACATATGCATCCTTTGGTTGGTCACTGTGCACGCTAGCCACACCGTACCACTACTTGTTGAACATATTTCTACTTGCTAGTTGATAGCTAGTGTTCCCAATCCATGGTTTCCCCCACTGTCCATTTGTGACTTGTGTTATGAGTTTTCAACGTTGACGACACACTGTGAAATCCGTTTTGTCATGGTGATTGACATATGCCTACTGATCTTTGTCACTGTACATGGTTACCACGCCGTATCACTTCATATTAAAGGTAGTTTTGCTTTCTAGTTAGTAGCTAGTGTTCCCAAACCATTGTTACCCCCCATCTGACTATCAGTGACTTGTGTTGTGAGTTGTCAACGCTGACCACATGAAGTGAAATTCGTTGGTCATGGCCAGTGACATATGCATACTTTGGTTGGTCACTGTGCATGGTAGCCATGCTGTGCCACTATATATTGAAGGTATTTGTACTTGCTACTTGATGACTAGTATTCACAAACCATTGTCTTCCACTCGGACCATTTTTGACTCGTGTTTTGAGTTGTGAAAATCTACCACACTTAGTGACATTATTTGGTCATGGTCAGTGACATATGCCTACTTTGGTTGGTCATCGTGCACTATATCCACACCGTGCCACAACTTATTGAAGGTCCTTGTGCTTGCTAGTTGATACCTGGTGTTCGCAAACCATTGTCTCCCCCTCTAACCATTTTTTACTCTTATTATGAGTTGTCAACGCTGACCACACACAGCGGATTTCTTTGGTCAAATGTAGTACATATGCCTACTTTGGTCGGTCATTCTGCATGGTAGCCACAACGTGCTACTACTGATTGAAGATCGTTGTACTTGAAAGTTGATAACTGATATTCACAGACCATTGTTTCCCCCTCTGATCATTTGTGACTCGTGTTCTGGTTGGTCAATGATGACCACCCATATTGAAGTTCTTTCATCATTATCAGTGACATATGCCTAGTTTGGTTGTTTGGTGTGCATAGTAGCCACACCGTGCCACTACGTATTGAAGTTCTTTGTTTGTTCTAGTCAATACATAGGGTTCCCAAACCATTGTCTTTCCCTCTGATCATTTGTGACTCGTGTTATGAGTTGTCAATGTTGACCATACATAGTGAACTTCTTCGGTCCTAGTCAGTGACGTGTGCATCCTTTGGTTGGTCACTGTGCACGCTAGCCACACCGTGCCACTACTTGTTGAAAATCTTTCTACTTGCTAGTTGATAACTAGTGTTCCCAACCCATGGTTGCCCCCAGTGACCATTTGTGACTCGTGTTATGAGTTTTCAACGTTGACCACACATTGTGAAATCCGTTTTGTCATGGTTTGTGACATATTCCTTCTTTGTTTTGTCACTATACATGATTACCACATCGTGTCGTTACGTGTCGAAGGTCTTTGTGCTTTCTTGTTAAAAGCTAGTGTTCCGAAACCATTGTTAGCCCCCTCTGACTATCTGTGGCTCGTGTTGTGAGTTGTAAATGTTGACCACATGAAGTGAAATTCTTTGTTCATGGTCAGTGACATATGCATACTTTGGTTGGTCTCTGTGCATTGTAGCCACACTGTGCCACTACATATTGAAGGTATTTGTACTTGCTTGTCAATAACTATTATTCACAAACCATTATCTTCCACCCTGACCATTTGTGACTCGTGTTCTGAGTTGTCAATGTTTACCACACTTCATGACATTATTTGGTCATGGTCAGTGACACATGCCTACTTTGGTTGATCATCGTGCATGGTATCCACAGTGTGCCACAACATATTGAAGCTCCTTGTGCTTGCTATTTGATACTTGGTGTTCCCAAACAATTGTTTCCCCATCTGACCATTTGTGACTCGTATTATGAGTTGTCAATGTTGAGCACACACAGCGGATTTCTTTGGTCAAAGGTAGTACACATGCCTACTTTGGTTGGTCATTGTGCATGGTAGCCACACCGTGCTACTACTGACTGAAGGTCGTTGTACTTGCTAGCTGGTATCTTGTAATCCCAAACCATTGTTGTCCCCTCTGACAATTTTTTACCAATATTATGGGTTGTCAACGTTGACCACACATAGTAAATTTATTTGGTCATGGTAAGTGGCACATGCCTAATCTGGTTGGTCATTGTGCATGGTAGCCACACCGTTCCACTACATGTTCAAAGTCCTTGTACTTGCCTGTCAATAAATAGCAAAATGTTTCTCCCTTTGACACCAGGTCGGTTTTTGTTGGTTTGTTACGCGTAGGTGCCTTCACTGGAATACTCCCTCGCACCCCCCTAGAGGGATGTTCCGTGGACGACCCGGAGGACAGATTTGCGACCTCATTATAACACCCCCCTACCCCCCCCACGGTTTAGGCTCGAAGATAGAATTGACGT
>SZWC01000025.1:609543-646319 GCA_023375785.1 Penium margaritaceum | reverse complement strand
CCCCCCCCCCCCCCAGGTCGCGAGCCTATTCTATATTGCGCGTACAAGGATTCAAACACAGGACCTACCGCTCCAGAATCTAACTCTACAAGCACTAAGCCAACTCACATGGTGTTCATATGATGTCCAAATGACATTATAGGGGGTCCTATGGATAAAGGGCATAAAATAAGGGGGTGTAAGATTAGAGGGTAGCTTTCAAAAGTATGAATGATAACAAAGTTAGTTTAATCATAAAAATTTGACGCATGCTTGGTTTCAAATTTTGCAACTTTGACCTTGAATAACCTCTCAACCATTGCTTTGAATGACCAGCCGTAAGAAGGAATGTTGACTACACACAGTGGAACTCTTTTTATGATATTCAGTATCACAAGCATACTTTGGTTGGTAATTGTACATGGTAGCCACACTGTGCCACCACTTATCGAAGGTCTTTGTACTTGCTAGTCGATACCAAGAATTCCCAAACCATTGTTTCCCCCTCTGTCCATTTGTGACATTTATTATGAGCTGTCAACGTTGACCACACACACTAAACTTCTTTGGTCATGAGTAGTGATGTATGCCTACTTGGATAGGTTATTGTGCACGGTAGCCACACCGTGCCAATACATACAAAAAATCTTTGTACTTGCTACAAGATACATAGTGTTTTGAAACCATGTTTTCCCCCTCTGACCATTTGTGAGTCATGTTATGGATTGTGAACGTTGACCACCCATATTGAAATTCTTTGGTCATGGTTAGTGACATATGCCTAGTTTGGTTTGTCACTGTACATGGTTACCATGCCATGTCACTACGTCTTGAATGTCTTTGTGCTTTCTAGTTGAAAGCCAGTGTTCCCAAACCATTGTTACCCCCCTCTGACTATCAGTGACTCGTGTTGTGAGTTGTCAATGCTGACCACATGAAGTGAAATTCGTTGGTCATGGTTAGTGACACATGCATACGTTGGTTGGTCACTATGCATGGTAGCCATGCTCTGCCACTACATATTGAGTGTATCTGTACTTGCTAGTCGATAAATAGTATTCACAAACCATTATCTTCCACCCTGACCATTTGTGACTCGTGTCATGATTTGTCAATGTTTACCACACTTAGTGACATTATTTGGTCATGGTCAGTGACATATGCGTACTTTGGTTGGTCATCGTGCATGGTATCCACACCGTGCCACAACTTATTGAAGGTCCTTGTGCTTGCTAGTTGATACCTGGTGTTCCCAAACAATTGTCTCCCCCTCTGACCATTTGTGACTCGTGTCATGATTTGTCAATGTTTACCACACTTAGTGACATTATTTGGTCATGGTCAGTGACATATGCGTACTTTGGTTGGTCATCGTGCATGGTATCCACACCGTGCCACAACTTATTGAAGGTCCTTGTGCTTGCTAGTTGATACCTGGTGTTCCCAAACAATTGTCTCCCCCTCTGACCATTTGTGACTCCTATTATGAGTTGTCAACGCTGACCACACACGGCGGATTTCTTTGGTCAAAGGTAGTACATATGCCTACTTTGGTTGGTCATTGTGCATGGTAGTCATACCGTGCTTACACTGATTGAAGGTCGCTGTACTTGCTAGTTTAGAACTGATATTCACAGACCATTGTTTCCCCCTCTGACCGTTTGTGACTCGTGTTATGGTTGGTAAATATTGACCACCCATATTAAAATTCTTTCATCATGGTCGGTGACATATGCCTAGTTTGGTTGTTTGGTATGCATAGTAGCCACACCGTGCCACTGCGTATTGAAGTTCTTTGTCCTTTATAGTCAATACATAGGGTTCCCAACCCATTGTCTCTCGCTCTGACCATTTGTGACTCGTGTTATGAGTTGTCAATGTTGACCAAACATAGTGGACTTCTTCGGTCATAGCCAGTGACGTGTGCATCCTTTGGTTGGTCACAGTGTATGCTAGCCACACCGTGCCACTATTTGTTGAACATATTTCTACTTGCTAGTTAATAACTAGTGTTCCCAACCCATGGTTTCCCCCACTGACTATGTGTGACTCGTGTTATGTGTTTTCAACGTTGACCACACACTGTGAAATCCGTTTGGTCATGGTTTGTGACATATGCCTACTTTGGTTTGTCACTGCACATGGTTAACACGCCGTGTCATTACGTATCAAAGGTATTTGTGCATTCGTGTTGACAGCCAGTGTTCCCAAACCATTATTAGCCCCCTCTGACTATCTGTGACTCGTGTTGTGACTTGTAAATGTTGACCACATGAAGTGAAGTTATTTGTTCATGGTCAGTGACATATGCATACTTTGGTTGGTCACTGTGCATTGTAGCCACACTGCGCCACTACATATTGAAGGTATTTGTACTTGCTAGTCGATAACTAGTATTCACAAACCATTATCTTCCACCATGACCATTTGTGACTCGTGTTATGAGTTGTCAAATTTTACCACACTTAGTGACACTATTTGGTCATGGTCAGTGACATATGCCTACTTTGTTTGGTCGTCGTGCATTGTATCCACATTATGCCACAACGTATTGAAGCTTCTTGTGCTTGCTATTTGATACTCGGTGTTCCCAAACCGTTGTTTCCCCCTCTGACTATTTGTGACTCGTGTTATGAGTTGTCAACGTGGTGGGTTTCTTTGGTCAAAGGCAGTACATATGCCTACGTTGGTCGGTCATTGTGCATGGTAGCCACATCGTGCTACTATTGACTGAAGTTTGTTGTACTTCTTAGTTGAGAACTGATATTCCCATAGCATTTTTTCCTCCCCTGACCGTTTGTGACTCGTGTTATGGTTGTTCAACGTTGACCACCCATATTGAAGTTATCTGGTCATGGTCAGTGACATATGCCTAGTTTGGTTGTTTTGTGTGCATATTAGCCACACCGTGCCACTGCGTATTGAAGTTCTTTGTCCTTTCTAGTCAATACATATGGTTCTCAAACCATTGTCTCTCCCTCTGACCATTTGTGACTCATGTTATGAATTGTCAATGTTGACCACACATAGTGGACTTCTTCAGTCATAGTCAGTGACATATGCATCCAATGGCTGGTCATTGTGCACGCTAGCCACACCGTGCGAGTACTTGTTGAAACTATTTCTAGTTGCTTGTTGATAACTAGTGTTCCCAACCCATGGTTTCCCCCACTGACCATTTGTTACTCGTGTTTTGCGATTTCAACGTTGACCTCACACTATGAAATCCATTTGGTCATGGTTAGTAACATATGCCTACTTTTGTTTGTCGCTGTACATGGTTACCACGCCGTGTCACTACATATTAAATGCATTTGTGCTTTCTACTTGATAGCTAGTATTTCCAAACCATTGGTAACCCCCTTTGACTATATGTGACTCGTGTTGTGAATTGTCAACGTTGACCACATGAAGTGAAGCTCGTTGGTCATGGTCAGTGACATATGCATCCTTTGGTTGGTCACTGTGCATGGTAGCCACGCTGTGCCACAACATATTGAAGGTATTTGTACTTTCTACTCAATAACTAGTATTCACAAACAATTGTCTTCCACTCTGACCACACTTAGTGACATTATTTGGTCATGGTCAGTGACATATGCCTACTTTGGTTGGTCATCGTGCATGGTATCCGCACCGTGCCATAACGTATTGAAGCTCCTTGTGCTTACCAGTTGATACTTGGTGTTCCGAAACCATTGTTTCCCCCTCTTACCATTTGTGACTCGTATTATGAGTTGTCAACGTTGACAATACACGGTGGATTTCTTTGGTACAAGGCCATACATATGCCTTCTTTGGTCTGTCATTGTGCATGGTAACGACACCGTGCTACTACCGACTGAAGGTCGTTGTACTTGCTAGTTGATAACTGATATTCCCATAGCATTGTTTCCTTCCCTGACCCGTTGTGACTCGTGTTATGATTGGTCAACGTTGACCACCCATATTGAAATTCTCTGGTCATGGTCAGTGACATATGCCTAGTTTGGTTGTTTGGTGTGCATGTTAGCCACACCGTGCTACTATGTATCAAAGTTCTTTGCGCTTTCTAGTCAATACATAGGGTGTCCAAACCAGTGTCTCTCCCTCTGACCATTTGTGACTCATGTTATGTGTTGTCAATGTTGACCACACATAGTGGACTTCTTCAGTCATAGTCAGTGACATGTGCATCCTTTGGTTGGTCACTGTGTGCGCTAGCCACACCGTGCCACTACTTGTTTAAACTCTTTCTTTTTGCTAGTTGATAACTAGTGTTCCCAACCCATGGTTTGCACCCCTGACCATTTATTACTCGTGTTATGAGTTTCCAATGTTGACCTCACACTGTGAAATCCGTTTGGTCATGGTTAGTGACATTTGCCTACTTTGGTTTGTCCCTGTACATGGTTACCACGCCGTGTCACTACGTATCGAAGGTCTTTGTGCTTTCTAGCTGATAGCTAGTGTTCCCAAACCGTTGTTAGGCCCTCTGAATATCTGTGAATCGTGTTGTGAGTTGTCAACATTGACCACATGAAGTGAAATTCTTTGTTCATCGTCAGTGACATATGCGTACTTTGGTTGGTCACTGTGCATTGTGGCCACACTGTGCTACTGCATATCAAAGGTATTTGTACTTGCTAGTCAATAACTAGTATCCACAAACCATTGTGTTCCATCCTGACCATTTGTGACTTGTGTTATGAGGTTTCAAAGTTTACCACACTTGGTGACATTCTTTGGTCATGTATACATTGCTTGGTCATCATGCATGGTATCCACACCATGCCACAACGTATTGTAGCTCCTTGTGTTTGCTATTTGACATTTGGTGTTCCCAACCCATTGTTTCCCCCTCTGACCCTTTGTGACTCGTATTATGATTTGTCGACGTTGATCAGACACAGCAGATTTCTTTCATCAAAGGCAGTACATATGCCTACTTTGGTCTGTCATTGTGCATGGTAGCCACACCTTGCTACTACTGACTGAAGGTCGTTGTACTTGCTAGTTGATAACTGATATTCCCAAACCCATGTTTCCTCCCCTGACCGTTTGTGACTCGTGTTATGGTTGGTCAACGTTGACCACCCATGTTTCAATTATCTGGCCATGGTCAGTGACATATGCCTAGTTTGAATGCTTGGTGTGCTTATTAGCCACACCGTGCCACTACATATTGAAGTTATTTGTCCTTTCTAGTCCATGCATAGGGTTCACAAGCCATTGTCTCTCCATCTGACCATTCCTGGCTCGTGTTATGAGTTGTCAATGTTGTGCACACACAGTGGACTTCTTTGGTCATATTTCGTGACGTATTAATCCTTTGGTTGGTCACTGTGCACGCTAGCCACACCATGCCACTACTTGTTGAAGTTCTTGGTACTTGCTAGTTGATAACTAATATTCCTAATCCATTGTTTACCCCTCTTACCGTTTGTGACTTGACTGATGAGTTTTCAGCATTGACCACACACTGTAAAATTCGTTTGAACATGGTTAGTGACATATGCCTACTTTGGTTTTTCACTGTACATGGTTACCATGCCATGTCACTACGTATTGAAGGTATTTGTGCTTTCTAGACAGTAGCTATTGTTCCCAAAGCAATGTTTCCCCCCTTTGACTATATGTGACTTGTGTTGTGAGTTTTCAATGCTGACCACATGAAGTGAAATTCGTTGGTCATGGTCAGTGACATATGCATTCTTTGGTTGATCACTGTGCATGGTAGCCACGCTGTGCCACTACATGTTGAAGGTATTTCTACTTGCTACTCGATGACTAGTATTCACAAACCATTGTCTTCCACTCTTACCATTTGTGACTCGTGTTATGAGTTGTCAAGTTTTACCACACTTAGTGACATTATTAGGTCATGGTCAGTGACATATGCCTTCTTTGGTTGGTCATCGTGCATGGTATCCACACCATGCCACAACTTATTGAAGGTCCTTGTGCTTGCTAGTTGATACCTGGTGTTTCCAAACCAATGTCTCCCCCTCTGACCATTTGTGACTCCTATTATGCGTTGTCAACACTGACCACACACAACGGATTTCTTTCGTCAAAGGTAGTACATATGCCTACTTTGGTCGGTCATTGTGCATGGTAGCCACACCATGCTTATACTGATTGAAAGTCGCTGTACTTGCTAGTTGACAACTGATATTCACAGACCATTGTTTCCCCCTCTGACCTTTGTGACTCGTGTTATGGTTGGTTAATGTTGACCACCCATATTGAAATCATTTCATCATGGTCCGTGACATATGCCTAGTTTGGTTGTTTGGTGTGCATAGTAGCCGCACGGTGCCTCTGCGTATTGAAGTTATTTGTCCTTTCTAGTCGATACATAGGGTTCTCGAACAAGTTTCTCTCCCTCTGAACATTTGTGACTCGTGTTATGAGTTGTCAATGTTGATCATACACACTGGACTTCTTTGGTCATAGTCAATGACGTGTGCATCGTTTGGCTGGTCAAAATGCACGCTAGCCACACCGGGCCACTACTTGTTGAAAATATGTCTACTTGCTACTTGATAACTAGTGTTCCCAACCCATGGTTTCCCCCACTGACCATTTGTGACTCGTTTTATTAGTATTCGAAGTTAACCACACACTGTGAAATCTGTTTGGTCATGGTTTGTGACATATTCATACTTTGGTTTGTCACTATACATGGTTACCACGCCGTGTCATTACGTGTCGAAGGTCATTGTGCTTTCTTGTTGACAGCTAGTATTCCCAAACCTTTGTGAGCCTCCTCTAACTATATGTGACTCATGTCGTGAGTTGTAAATGCACGCCACATTAAGTGAAATTCTTTGCTCATGGTAAGTGACATATGCATTATTTGGTTGGTCACTGTGCATTGTAGCCACACTGTGCCACAACATATTGAAGGTATTTGTGCTTGCTAGTCGATAACTAGTATTCACAAACCATTGTCTTCCACCCTGACTTCACTTAGTGACATTATTTGGTCATGGTCAGTGACATATGCCTACTTTGGTTGGTCATCGTGCATGGTATCCACACCGTGCCACAATGCTTATAAGCTCATTGTGCTTGCTATTTTATACTTGGTGTTCCTAAACCATTGTTCTCCCTCTGACCATTTGTGACTCGTATTATGAGTTGTCAACGTTGACCACACACAGCGGATTTCTTTGGTCAAAGGCAGTACATATGCCTACTTTGGTCAGTCATTGTGCATGGTAGCCACACCGTGCTACTATTGACTGAAGGTCATTGTGCTTGCTATTTTATACTTGGTGTTCCTAAACCATTGTTCTCCCTCTGACCATTTGTGACTCGTATTATGAGTTGTCAACGTTGACCACACACAGCGGATTTCTTTGGTCAAAGGCAGTACATATGCCTACTTTGGTCAGTCATTGTGCATGGTAGCCACACCGTGCTACTATTGACTGAAGGTCATTGTGCTTGCTAGTTGAGAACTGATATCCCCATAGGATTTTTTCCTTCCCTGACCGTTTGTCACTCGTGTTATGCTTGGTCAACGTTGACCACCCATATTGAAGTTCTCTGGTCATGGTCAGTGACATATGCCTAGTTTGGTTGTTTGGTGTGCATGTTAGCCACACCGTGCCTCTACGTATCCAAGTTCTTTATCCTTTGTAGTCGATACATAGAGTACCCAAACCATTGTCTCTTCCTCTGACCATTTGAGACTAGTGTTATGAGTTGTCAATGTTGACCACACATAGTGGACTTCTTCGGTCATAGTCTGTGACATATGCATCATTTGGTTGGTCACTGTGCACGCTAGCCACACCGTGCCAATACTTGTTGAAAAGCTTTCTACTCGCTAGTTGATAACTAGTGTTCCCAACCCATGGTTTCTCCCACTGACCATTTGTGACTCGTGTTATGAGTTTTCAACGTTGACCACACACTGTGAAAGCCGTTTGGTCATGGTTAGTGACGTATGCCTACTTTGGTTTGTCCCTGTACCTGGTTACCAGGCCATGTCACTACGTATCAAAGCTCTTTGTACTTCCTAGCTGATAGTTAGTGTTCCCAAACCATTCTTAGCCCATCTGAATATCTGTGACTCGTGTTGTGAGTTGTCAACATTGACCACATGAAGTGAAATTCTTGGGTCATGGTCAGTGACATATGCATACTTTGGTTGGTCACTGTGCATTGTAGCCGCACTGTGCCACTACATATTGAAGGTATATGTACTTGCTAGTCAATAACTAGTATTTAGAAACCATTCTCTTCCACTCTGTCCAATTGTGACTCGTGTTATGAGCTGTCAAAGTTTACCACACATGGTGACATTCTTTGGTCATGGTCAGTGACATATGCATACCTTTGTTGGTCATCGTGCATGGTATCCACACCGTGCCACAACGTATTGAAGGTCATCGTGCTTGCTATTTGGTACCTGGTGTTCCCAAACAATTGTTTCTCCCTCTGAATATTTGTGAATCGTATTATGAGTTGTTGACGTTGACCACACACTACGGATTTCTTTGGTCAAAGCCATTACATATGCCTAGTTTGGTCGGTCATTGTGCATGGTAGCCACACCGTGCTACTAATGACTGAAGGGCATTGTGCTTGCTAGTTGGGAACTCATATTCTCTGACCACTGTTTCCCCCTCACACCGTTTGTGACTCGTGTTATGGTTGGTGAATGTTGACAACCCATATTGAAATTCTTTGGTCATGGTCAGTGACATATGCCTGGTTTGGTTGTTTGGTGTGCATAGTAGCCACACCGTGCCACTACATATTGAAATTATTTGTCCAATGTAGTCCATGCACAGGGTTCCCAAACCATTGTCTCTCCCTCTGACCATTTGTGACTCGTGTTATTCGTTGTCAATGTTGACCACGCATAGTGGATTCATTTGGTCATAGTCAGTGACGTATTCATCCTTTGGCTAGTCACTGTGCACGCTAGCCAAACCGTGCCACTAGTTGTTGAAGTTCTTCGTACTTGCTAGTTGACAACTAGTGTTCCCAACCCATTGTTTCCCCCTCTGACCATTTGTGACTTGTGTTATGAGTTTTCAATATTGACCACACAATGTGAAATTCGTTTGGTCATGGTTAGTGACTTATGCCTACGTTGGTTTGTCACTATACATGGTTACCACGCCGTGTCACTACATATGAAAGGTATTTGTGCTTTCTAGTGAATAGCTAGTGTTCCCAAACCATTGGTACCCCCCTTTGACTATCTATGACTCGTGTTGTGAGTTGACAACGCTGACCAAATGAAGTGAAATTTGTTGGTCATGGTCAGTGACATATGCATACTTTGGTTGGTCACTGTGTATGGTAGCCACGCTGTGCAACTACACATTGAGGGTATTTGTACTTGCTTCTCAATAACTAGTATTCAGGAACCATTGTCTTCCATTCTGACCATTTGAAACTCGTGTTATGAGCTGTCAATATTTACCACACTTAGTGACATCATCTGGTCATGGTCAGTAACATATGCCTCCTTTTGTTGGTCATCGTGCATGGTATCCACCGCGTGCCACACCTTGTTGAAGGTCCTTGTGCGTGCTAGTTGATACCTGATGTTCCCAGACCATTCTTTCCCCGTCTGACCATTTGTGATTTGTATTATGAGCTGTCAACGCTTTCCACACACAGCGGATTTCTTTGGTCACAGGTAGTACATATGCCTACTTTGGTCAGTCATTGTGCATGGTAGCCACACCGTGCTTACACTGATTGAAGTTTGCTGTACTTCCTAGTTGAGAACTGATATTCCCAGACCATTGTTTCCCCCTCTGACCGTTTGTGATTCGTGTTATGGTTGGTGAATGTTGACCACCCATATTGAAATTCATTCGTCATGGTGAGTGACATATGCCTACTTTGGCTGTTTGGTGTGCATAGTAGCCACACCGTGCCACTACGCATTGAAGTTCTTTGTCCTTTGTAGTTGGTACATAGGGTTCCCACACCATTGTCTCTCCATCTCAACATTTGTGACTCGTGTTACGAGTTGTCAATGTTGACCACACGTAGTGGGCTCCTTTGGTCATAGTCAGTGACATATGCATCCTTTGGTTGGTCAATGTGCACGCTAGCCACACCGTGCCACTACTTGTTGAAAATCTGTCCTCTTGCTTGTTGATAACTAGTGGTCCCAACCCATGGTTTCCCCCACTGACCATTTGTGACTCGTGTTATGAGTTTTTAATGTTGACTACACATTGTGAAATCCGTTTGGTCATGGGTTGTGACATATGCCTACTTTTGTTTGTCATTGTACATGGTTACCACGCCGGGTCACTACATATTGAAGGTCTCTGTGCTTTCTTGTTGATAGCTGGTGTTCCCCCCTAAATATCTGTGACTTGTGTTGTGAGTTGTCAACGTTGGCCACATGAAGTGAAATTCCTTGTTCATGGTCAGTGACATATACGTACTTTGGTTGGTCACTGTGCATTATAGCCACATTGTGTCACTACATATTGAAGGTATTTGTACTTGCTAGTCAATAACTAGTATTCACAAACCATTATATTCCACCCTGACCATTTGTGACTCGTCTTATGAGTTGTCAAAGTTTACCACACATGGTGACATTCTGTGGTCATGATCAGTGACATATGCATACCTTGGTTGGTCATCATGCATGGTATCCACACCGTTGCACCTTGTGCTTGC
The DNA here is from genome assembly GCA_023375785.1 of Penium margaritaceum. Classification (NCBI taxonomy): domain Eukaryota; kingdom Viridiplantae; phylum Streptophyta; class Zygnematophyceae; order Desmidiales; family Peniaceae; genus Penium; species Penium margaritaceum. The sequence goes on along the minus strand of SZWC01000025.1, from coordinate 635,684 downwards.
TATTTGATACTTGGTGTGCCCAAACCACTGTTTCCCCCTCGGACCATTTGTTACTCGTGTTATGAGTTGTCGACGTTGACCAGACACAGCGGATTTCTTTCGTCAAAGGCAGTACATATGCCTACATTGGTCGGTCATTGTGCATAAAGCCACACCGTGCTACTACTGACTGAAGGTCGTTATACTTGCTAGTTGAGAACTGATATTCCCAAAGTATTGTTTCCTCCCCTGACCGTTTGTGACTTGTGTTATGGTTGATCAACGTTGACCACCCATATTGAAATTCTCTTGTCATGGTCAGTGACATATGCTAAGTTTGGATGTTTGGTGTGCATATTACCCACACTGTGCCACTACGTATTGAAGGTATTTGTCCTTTCTAGTCCATGCATAGGGTTCCCAACCCAGTGTCTCTCCCTTTGACCATTCGTGACTTGTGTTATGAGTTGTCAAAGTTGACCACACATAGTGGACTTCTTCGGTCATAGTCAGTGACGTATTCATCCTTTGGTTGGTCAGTGTGCACGCTAGCCACCCCGTGCCACTACTTGTTGAAGTTCTTCGTACTTGCTAGTTGATAACTAGTGTTCATAACCCATTGTTTCCCCCTCTTACCATTTGTGACTCGTGTGATGAGTTTTCAACGTTGACCACACAGTGTGAAATTCGTTTCGTCATGGTTAGTGACATATGTCTACTTTGGTTTGTCACTGTACATGGTTACCATCCGTGTCACAAAGTATTGAAGGTATTTGTGCTTTCTAGTCAATAGCTAGTGTTCCCAAACCAATGTTACCCCCCCCCCCATTGACTTTCAGTGACTCGTGTTGTGAGTTTTCAAAGCTGACCACATGAAGTGAAATTGGTTGGCCATGGTTAGTGACATATGCTTACTTTGGTTGGTCATCGTGCATGGTATCCACACCGTGCCACAACTTATTGAAGGACCCTATGCTTGCTAGTTGATACCTGGTGTTCCCGAACTATTGTCTCCCCCTCTGACCATTTGTGACTCCTATTATGAGTTGTCAACGCTGACCACACACAACGGGTTTTTTTCGTCAAAGGTAGTACATATGCCTACTTTGGTCGGTCATTGTGCATGGTAGCCACACCGTGCTTATGCTGATTGAAGGTCGCTGTACATGCTTGTTGAGAACTGATAGTCACAGACCATTGCTTCCCCCTCTGGCCGTTTGTGACTCGTGTTATGGTTAGTGAATGTTGACCACCCATATTTCAATTCTTTCAGCATGGTTGATGACATATGCCTAGTTTGGTTGTTTGGTGTGCATAGTAGCCACACTGTGCCACTACATATTGAAGTTCCTTGTCCTTTCTAGTCGGTACATAGTCCATTGTCTCTCCCTCTGACCATTTGTGACTCCTCTTATGACTTGTCAATGTTGACCATACATAGTGGACTTCTTCGGTCATAGTTAGTGACGTGTGCATCCTTTGGTTGGTCACTGTGCACGCTAGCCACACCGTGCCACTGTTTGTTGAAAACATTGCTACTTGCTAGTTAATAACTAGTGTTCCCAACCCATGGTTTCCCCCACTGACTATTTGTGACTCGTGTTATGAGTTTTCAACATTGACCACACACTGTGAAATCCGTTTGGTCATGGTTTGTGACATATGCATACTTTGGTTTGTCACTGTACATGGTTACCACGCCATGTCATTACGTATCAAAGGTTTTTGTGCTTTCTTGTTGACAGCTAGTGCTCCGAAACCATTGTTAGCCCCCTCTGACTATCCGTAACTCGTGTTCTGAGTTGTAAATATTGACCACATGAAGTGAAATCCTTTGCTCATATTCAATGACATATGCATTCTTTGGTTGATCACTGTGCATTGTAGCCACGCTGTGTCACTACATATTGAACGTATTTGTACTTGCTAGTGAAGAAATAGTATTCACAAATCATCATCTCCCACCCTGACCATTTATGACTCGTGTTATGAGTTGTCAAAGTTCACCACATTATTTGGTCACGGTCAGTGACATATGTCTACTTTGGTTGGTCATCGTGCATGGTATCCACACCGTGCCACAACGTTTTGAAGCTCCTTGTGCTTGCTATTTGATACTTGGTGTTCCCAAACCATTGTTTCCCCCTCTGACCATTAGTGACTCGTATTATGAGTTGTCAACGTTGACCACTCACAGCGGATTTCTTGGTCAAAGGCTGTACATATGCCTTCTTTGGTCGGTCATTGTGCATGGCAGCCACACCGTGCTACTACAGACAGAAGGTTGTTGTACTTGCTACTTGAGGACTGAAATTCCCATAGCATTGTTCCTCCCCTGACCGTTTGTGACTCGTGTTATGGTTGGTCAAAGTTGACCAACCATGTTGAAATTCTCTGGTCATGGTCAGTGACATATGCCTAGTTTGGTTCTTTGGTGTGCATATTAGCCACACCGTGCCACTACTTATTGATGTTATATGTCCATTCTAGTCGATACATAGGGTTCCTAAATGATTATCTCTCCCTCTGACCATTTGTGACTCTTGTTATGAGTTGTCAATGTTGACCACACATAGTGGACTTCTTCAGTCATAGTCAGTGACACATGCATCCTTTGATTGGTCAGTGTGCACGCTAGCCACACCGTGCCACTACTTGTTAAAAATATTTCTACTTGCTAGTTGATAACTAGTGTTCCCAACCAATGGTTTCCCCCACTGACCATTTGTGACTCGTGTTATGAGTTTTCAACGTTGACCACACACCATGAAATCTGTTTGGTCATGGTTCGTGACATATGCCTACTTTGGTTGGTCCCTGTACATGGTTACCACACTATGTCACTACGTATCGAAGGTCTTTGTGCTTTCTAGTTGATAGATAGTGTTCCCAACCCGTTCTTAGCCCCTCTGAATATCCGTGACTTGTGTTTTGAGTTGTCAACATTGACCACATGAAGTGAAATTCTTTGGTCATGGTTAGTGACACATGCATACTTTGGTTGGTCGTTGTGCATTGTAGCCACACTGTGCCACTACGTATTGAAAGTATGTGTACTTGCTAGTCGATAACGCTTCCTTAGAAACCATTATCCTCCACTACATTTGTGACTTGTGTTATGAGCTATAAAAGTTTAGGTCACATGGTGACATTCTTTGGTCATGGTCAGTGACATATGCATACCTTGGTTGGTCATCGTGCGTGGTATCCACCCCGTGCCACAACGTTTTGAAGCTCCTTGTGCTTGCTATTTGATACTTGGTGTTCCCAAGCAATTTCTTCCCCATCTGACTATTTGTGACTCGTATTATGAGTTGTCAACGTTGACCACACACGGCGGATTTCTTTGGTCAAAGGCAGTACATATGCCTACTTTGGTCGGTCATTGTGCATGATAGCCACACCATGCTACTTCTGATTGAAGGGCGTTGTACTTGCTAGTTGAGAACTGATATTCCCGGACCATTGTGTCCCCCCTGTGACCATTTGTGACTGGTGTTATGGTTAATGAACGTTGACCACCCATATTGACATTCTTTGGTAATGGTCAGTGACTTATGCCTAGTTTGGTTGTTGGGTGTGCATAGTAGCCACATCGTGCCACTGCGTATTGAAGTTATTTGTCCTTTCTAGTTTGTGCATAGGGTTCCCAAACCATTGTCTCTCCCTCTGACCATTTGCGACTCTTGTTACAAGTTGTCAATGTTGACCACGCGTACTGGATTTCTTCGGTCATAGTCAGTGACGTATTAGTTTTTTGGCCGGTCACTGTGCACGCTAGCCAAACCGCGCCACTACTTTTTGAAGTTCTTCATACTTGCTAGTTGACAACGAGTGTTCCCAACCCATTGTTTCCCCCTCTGACCATTTCTGACTCGTGTTATGAGTTTTCAGTATTGACCACACACTGTGAAATTCGTTTGGTCATGGTTAGTGACATATGCCTACTTTGGTGTCTTACTGTACATGGTTACCACGCCGTGTCACTGCATATTAAAGTTATGTGTGCTTTCTAGTTAATGGCTAGTGTTCCAAAAACATTGTTACCCCCCTTTGACTATATGTGACTTGTGTTGTGAGTTGTCAACGCTGACCACATGAAGTAAAAATCGTTGGTCATGGTTAGTGACATATGCATACTTCCGTTGGTCACTGTGCATGGTAGCCACGCTGTGCAACTACATATTGAAGGTATTTGTACTGACTACTCGATAACTAGTCTTCACAAACCATTGTCTTCCACTTTGACCATTTGTGACTCGTGTTATGAGCTGTCAAATCTTACCACACTGAGTGACATTATTAGGTCATGGTCAGTGACATATGCCTACTTTGGTTGGTCATCGTGTATGGTATCCACACCGTGCCCCAACTTGTTGAATGTCCTTGTGCTTGCTAGTTGATACCTGATCTTCCCAGACCATTGTTTCCCTATCTGACCATTTGTGATTCGTATTATGAGGTGTCAATGCTGTCCACACACGGCGGTTTTTTTCTTGTCAAAGGCAGTACTTATGCCTACTTTGGTCGGTCATTGTGCATGGTAACCACACCGTGCTTGTATGGATTGAAGGTCGCTGTACTTGCTAATTAAGAACTGATATTCCAAGACCATTGCTTCGCCCTCTGAATGTTTGTGACTCGTCTTATGGTTTGTGAATGATGACCACCCATGTTGAAATTCTTTGGTCATGGTCAGTGACATATGCCTACTTTGGTTGTTTGGTGTGCATAGTAGCCTCACCGTGCCACTCCGTATTGAAGTTCTTTGTCCTTTATAGTGGATAAACAGGATTCCCAAACCATTGTCTCTCCCTCTGACCATTTGTGACTCGTGTTATGAGTTTTCAATGTTGACAACACATAGTGGACTTCTTCGGTCATAGTCAGTGACATATGCATCCTTTGGTTGGTCACTGTGCACGCAAGCCACACCATGCAACTACTTGTTGTCAAATTTTCAACCCGCTAGTTGATAACTAGTGTTCCCAACCCATGGTTTCTCCCACTGACCGTCTGTGACTTGTGTTATGAGTTTTCAACGTCGACCACACACTGTGAAACCCGTTTGGTCATGGTTAGTGACATATGCCTAATTTTGTTTGTCACTATACATGGTTACCACGTCGTGTCACTACATATTGAAGGTCTCTGTGCTTTCTAGTTGATAGCTATTGTTCCCAACCACTCTTACCCCCTCTGAATATCCGTGACTTTTGTTGTGAGTTGTCAACGTTGACCACATGAAGTGAAATTCTTTGTTCATGGTCAGTGACATATGCGTTCTTTGGTTGGTCATTGTGCATTGTTGCCACAATGTGCCACTACATATTGAAGGTATTTTTACTTTCTAGTCGATAACTAGTATTCACAAACCATTATCTTCCACCGTGACCGTTTGTGACTCGTCTTATGAGTTGTCAAAGTTAACCACACATGGTGACATTCTTTGGTCATGGTCAGTGACATATGCATACCTTGGTAGGTCATCATGCATGGTATCCACACCGTGCCACAACGTGTTGTAGCTCCTTGTGCTTGCTATTTGATACTTGGTGTTCCCGAACCATTGTTTCCCCCTCTCACCATTTGTGACTCGTAGTATGAGTTGTCGATGTTGACCAGACACAGCGGATTTCTTTTGTCAAAGGCAGTACATATGCCTACTTTGGTCGGTTATCGTGCATGGTAGCCACACCGTGCTACTACTGACTGAAGGTCGTTGTACTTGCTAGTTGAGAACTGATATTCCCAAACCATTGTTTCCTCCCCTGATCGTTTGTGACTCGTGTTATGGTTGGTGAACGTTGACCACCCATATTGAAATTCTTTGGTCATGGTCAGCGAGATATGCCTAGTTTGGTTGTTTGGTGTGCATCGTAGCCACACCGTGCCACTACGTACTGAAGTTATTTGTCCTTTCTATTCAATGCATAGGGTTCCCAAACCATTGTCTCTCCCTCTGACCATTTGTGACTCGTGTTATGTGTTGTCAATGTTCACCACACCTATTGGATTTCTTCGGACATAGTCAGTGACGTATTCATCCTTTGGTTGGTCACTCTGAACGCTAGCCACACTGTGCCACTACTTATTGAAGTTCTTCGTACTTACTACTTGACAACTAGTGTTCCCAACCCATTGTTTGCCCCTCTGACCATTTGTGACTCGTGTTATGAGTTTTCAATATTGACGACACACTGTGAAATTTGTTTGGTAATGGTTAGTGACATATGCCTACTTTGGTTTGTCACTGTACATGGTTACCACGCCGTGTCACTACATATTAAAGGTATGTATTCTTTCTAGTTAATAGCTAGTGTTCCCAAACCATTGGTACCCCCCTTTGACTATCTGTGACTCGTGTTGTGAGTTGTCAACGCTGACCATATGGTGTAAAATTTCTTGGTCATGGTGAGTGACATATGCATACTTTGGTTGGTAACTGTGCATGGTCGCCTCGCTGTGCCACTATGTATTGAAGGTATTTATACTTGCTACTTGATGACTATTATTCACGAACCATTTTCTTCCACTCTGACCATTTTTGACTCGTGTTATAAGCTATCAAAGGTTACCACACGTTGTGTTTTTATTTGGTCATGGTTAATGACATATGCCTTCCTGGGTTGGTCATCGTGTATGGTATCCAAACCGTGCCACAACTTGTTGAAGGTCCTTGTGCTCGCTAGTTGATACCTGATGTTCCCTGACCATTGTTTCCCGCTCTGACCATTTGTGATTCGTATTATGGGTCGTCAAAACTGTCCACACACAGCGGATTTCTTTGGTCAAAGGCAATACATATGCCTAGTTTGGTCGGTCATTGTGCATTGTAGCCACACCGTGCTTATACTGATTGAAGGTCGCTATACTTGCTAGTTAATAACTGATATTCCTAGACTATTGTTTCCCCCTCTGACCGTTTCTGACTCGTCTTATGGTTGGTGAGTGTTGACCACCCATAATGAAATTCTTCGGTCATGGTCAATGACATATGCCTACTTTGGTTGTTCGGTGTGCATACTAGCCACACCGTCCCACTACGTATTGAAGTTCTTTGTCGTTTCTAGTGGATAAATAGGGTTCCCAAACCATCGCCTCTCCCTCTGACCACTTGTGACTCGTGTTATGAGTTGTCAACGTGGACCACACATAGTGGAATTCTTCGGTCATAGTCAATGACATATGCATCCTTTGGTCGGTCACTGTGCACGCTAGCCACACTGTGCCACTACTTGTTGACAAAATGTATACGCGCTAGTTTATGAATAGTGTTCCCAACCCATGGTTTCGCCCACTGACCATTTGTGACTTGTGTTATGAGTTTTCATCGTTGGCCACACACTGTGAAATCCGTTTGGTCATGGTTAATGACATATGCCTACTTTTGTTTGTCACTGTACATGGTCACAATGCCGTGTCACTACATGCTGAAGGTCTCTGTGCTTTCTAGTTGATAGCTAGTGTTCCCAAACCATTGTTACCCCCTCTGAATATTTGTGACTTGTGTTGTGAGTTGTCAATATTGACCACATGAAGTGAAATTATTTGTTCATGGTCAGTGACATATGCGTATTTTGGTTGGTCACTGTGCATTGTAGCCACACTGTGCCACTACACATTGAAGGTATTTGTACTTGCTAGTCGATAACTAGTATTCAAAAACCATTATCTTCCACCCTGACCATTTTTGACTCATCGTATGAGTTGTCAATGTGTACCACACATGGTGACATTTTTTGGTCATGGTCAGTGACATATGCATACCTTGGTTGGTCATCATGCATGGTACCACACTGTGCCACAACATATTGGAGCTCTTGTGCTTGCTATTTGATACTTGATGTTCCCAAACCATTGTTTCCCCCTCTGCCCATTTGTGACTCGTATTATGAGTTCTCGACGTTGACTAGACACAGCGGATTTGTTTTGTCAAAGGCAGTACATATGCCTACTTTGGTCGGTCATCGTGCATCGTAGCCACACCTATTACTACTGACTGAACGTCGTTGTAGTTGCTAGTTGAGAACTGATATTCCCAAACTATTGTTTCCTCCATTGACCATTTGTGACTCGTGTTATGGTTGGTGAATGTTGACCACCCAAATTGAAGTTATGTGGCCATGGTCAGTGACATATGCCTAGTTTGGTTGTTTGGTGTGCATCGTAGCTACACCGTGCCACTGCGTATGGAAGTTATTTGTCCTTTCTAGTCCATGCATAGGGTTCCCAAACCATTGTCTCTCCCTAAGACCAATTGTGACTCGTGTTATGAGTTGTCAATGTTGACCACGTATAGTGGATGTATTCGGTCATAGTCAGTGACGTATTCATCGTTTGGTTGGTCATTGTGTACGCTAGCCAAGCCGTGCCACTACTTGTTGAAGTTTTTTGTACTTGCTACTTGACAACTAGTGTTCCCAACCCATTGTTTCCCCCCATGACCATTTGTGACTCGTGTTATGAGTTTTCAATATTGACCATACACTCTGAAATTCGTTTGGTAATGGTTAGTGACATATGCCTACTTTGGTTTGTCACTTTACATGGTTACCACGCCGTGTCACTACATGTTAAAGGTATTTGTGCTGTCTAGTTAAAAGCTAGTGTTCCCAAACCATCGTTACCCCCCCTTTGACTACCTGTGACTCGTGTTGTGAGTTGTCAACGCTGACCACATGAAGTGACATTCGCTGGTCATGGTCAGTGACATATGCATACTTTGGTTGGTCACTGTGCATGGTAGCCACGCTGTGCCACTACATATTGAAGGTCATTGTACTTGCTACTCGATAACTAGTATTCACGAACCATTGTCTTCCACTTTGACCATTTGTGACTCGTGTTATGAGCTGTCAAAGTTTACCACGCTTAGTGACATTATTTCGTCATGGTCAGTGACTTATGTCTACTTTTGTTGGTCATCGTGCATGGTATCTACACAGTGCTACAACTTGTTGAAGGTCCTTGTGTCAAGCACAATCCGGCCGCAGCTCCGCAGGAGGAGCCATCCACGAAGGAGACGTGGGCAACCTAAGTTCCGCGTGCTGGATGCTGGCTCCTGCGGATCCGGTTGAGCAAAGGGGTAGCGCGGGGTTCCATAAGCAGTAAGGACCAGGATGTTAACATGAGAACCGCCGCAGGCTAAGCACAATCACCCGCGGCGGTTCCTCTGATTCAAGCCGCACTAGCAAAGGCGGAGAGAGGCGGGAGGCAGTGGCGGGAAAATCCGCGGTACAAGGAGAATAGGGGCAAGCTGCAGCAAGGTCCGCTAGCACTGATGGGGTGCACGCAGGTCAGCGGACAGGTCGAGCAATCAAAGGAGAAAACACCCAATCAGCATGAGTGATTGTACATCAATCACAGAGGAATCTCTGGAGACGCACCGCGGAAGACAAAGATTCAAGGAAGAACACGATGAACCGCGTGCATGAGTCGCGGATGGAAGAAAGTAATTGATAGAGGATATGTAGTGTGTGTGGTTGAGGACGAGACTCGCGGTGCGTAGTCGCACCGCGTGGAGTCCCAATAGGAGGAAAGAGGATACTGTATGAGGGATGACACCGACAACATGTAGACATGCCGTGTGGAGTCCCAAGTAGAAAAAGGCCTCGGGAGCAGTAGCACAGGTGCAACTCAGTCCTGCATGCTTTCCTGAGCAATATTCCGCTTCCATGTACTCTATCAAATTCTTCTAAGACATTCAACCACTCTCGTTGCCCGTTGTTCCCCTGTCTCCGTGCCTTCTGTAGCTATTCGACTCCTGTTCGCGGAATGCGGAGCTACATGTGCGGAGAATCGAAAGTCTGATGAAGTGAACTGCCGGTGGTACCTTCGCATGTACACTTCCGCGGAACAGGGGTTCCGCGGAGAGGAGCTCGAAGCCACGTGGTGGCGGCTCCCGTGTGGTAAGGAGTGGACCGCGGAGTGTCATTCGTTGATGAGGTTCGTGCACAAAGATTTACGTCGTCGGTCTGCAGAACTAATAGTAGCTAGGGGTTGGTGTCTTGTGATTCCGCTGCATCCCTAAGTATAACTGTGATAGAAGTGGAAAGTGTGTATTCCGTGGGTTGCGCAGAATTCTGTCTACGCGGAGATAGCTGGGAGCGCGGCAAAATTGGGGGTATCAGTCTCATGGTACGGTGAGCGTGGATAGTTCCTTGCTCTTTGATCAGCGGAACTGCACTTGACCTTCAGAGAAGTCATTGACGTTGGCAGCAAGTTTTGTGCATCAAGATTGCAGGAGACGGCAGTAGCAATAGTCCGTGGGCTGCTTCCTGCCGAATCGTGCCACCAGCTACGAGGATATCCAGAATTCCCCGCTTGTGCAGTCCCGCACCCCAGTCAGCTCCTTGCCAGGCGTTGACCCGCTGGTTCTACATTGAGGGGTGAACAAGTGGCTAGAGCAGCTGCACTGGCGTCGTATCATGGACACGCTGGGCGAACGCGTGGAAGTTGAGACAATCTCCGACCATGGCAGCCACTGACCGAGTCAGTCCTAGCACGAGTCGGAGGGACAAGAGGCCGTGGTTACGGCAACCCCGTGGTTCTCCGATCCTCTGCCATCATCGGAGCAACATTCTGATGGTAGAGGACTCAAAGCCTATCGCGAATTGGTGTACCGGCGTCGTGGCGGGCAGCAGTCGACGGCAGCCGGCAGTACCGCGGTACAACACGCACCTTCGACAGCACATCACCACACCTTACGACCAAACCGCGAGGAAGCAGGTACTACCAAGACCTTGGCAACGAACCACCAGCTGCAGCAGATGGAACCACTGGCTCCCGTGCTTGGGATGCCTCTGGACTCCAATCTGCCGCGGGAGCTGGCGGGGACGGCTCCGAAAGGTGTGATGGCGGCAGTACCTGCGACGGGACCACTGCAGCAGCAGGTGGCCCCACCGACACCTCACCCGGGAGACATGCTATAGAAGACACCAGCGTCCTCATCAGCACCAGGATCTGCGCAGCTGTTTGTGAATCAGATACCGGCAAATCAACCCTCCCCGCCGGTGAAAACAACGACGGGGGAGCCCGTCGTGCCCTCTCAGCCGCCGATGTCCTTGTTGCAGCAGTCTCTGGGAGTAGGCCTGACGGGAGTGCCACCGTAGTCCTCCACGTCCGACTCAGAATTGGAGTAGAGGCCCCCCCCAGCAGGGCATGGGCGCACCATTGATGGGGAATACCCCCCCTCGGCCATCCCAAGTGCACCTTTGCAGACCGGGTGTATCCATCCCAGGCAACAACCGGTGCGATGTACGCGGGAGCCCCACCGGTCCCGGGACCACCGACCCAGCAGCCTTGGCAATCCTTGGCGCAAGCAGGAGTGTCGATTCCACCCATTGCGGGGATGACGCAGCTGAGGACTCAGGGTGGGTGCGTTTCTCATCAGGGAGCCCCAGCGCAAGTGCCACCAGCAAGGACTCAACCACTGACCCATCAGTAGCAGACGCCTGAAGGTGTGATACAAATGAATACCATGATCTAGCCTTCCGCTACCAACCCGCCCCTGTGGGGAACACATCACCAGCAATCCGTGGGCACGACCCACGTGGGGATAACATTGCCAACGCACGTAGCTAGTGCACCGGCGCAGCCACCAGCAATGGCCCCTCAGCTAGTTCCTCACTAGCAACTGGTTTGAGCGATGCCCGCGGGAGAACTACCACCAATGCCGCAGCCGCCGACAATGGCTCAGCAAATTCCCCATCAGCAATTGATTGGAGTAGTGCAGACGGGAGCACCACCCCCAGTGCCGCAGCCGCCACTAATGATGCAGGGCCACTCGCACCTGCTGCCACAGCAGACATAAGGGACGCAACACTCTATGGGGGCACTGGCAGCCGTGCCTGTCATTATGGGACTAGCGGCCCAGTCCTATTCCGCGGGCGTAGCTCCTGCCAGCCAGGCGTATTGGGTACCCCAGATGATGTCATTGGCGCCTAGGATCCAGGTTCCGCTCCATAGGATGACATCCTTCTCCACACCTTACAACACTACTACACCAGCGCCACCTTCTTGGTACCTGCTTCTCCCACCCATGCAGCAAGGCTTTTCCATGTCCGCGGGGCAGTCGCAGACGCAGAACCTTCCAACAGGATATTACACAGTCCCGTCTGCAACCATTCCGCATCCACATATTGTGACTGCGTTGACGACTAACCGCAGTACCGTTCCACAACTACAATACATCCGCTCCAAGCCCGCCAACATCCCACGGTTGGATTCCTTCAAGGGTGTCCCGGAGGAAGATCCCTGGGTCTGGCTCAAGCAGATTACCCTCTATGCTAGCATATGCCGGATCCCGCCTGACCTCTGCCTCGCCACGGCAGAACTTCACCTCCAAGGGGTTGCAGCTGACTGGTACAATGCGCGGGCGCCTTTTCTGTCCTTCGAGGACTTCGGCAATACCCTTATAAAAAATTATAAGCACCTCACAAGGGAAGAAGCGCTGCGAAAGATAGAGGAGGTCATGCGCAATGATGATGACATCCGCATATTCTTGGACAAGTTCCTGACATGGGCCTCAGTGGCCAAGAGCCCACAAGGGGAAGGTCTACCACTGTGGGTCCTGCTGCAGAACCTCATCTATGCACTTCTGGACAAAATCAGCAGCCTCATGATCGCTGACTGCTATCTTTCCCTCCAAGACGCGGTACATGACGCTACAGCCATCTTCACCAACCAGTGGTCCACCCATTAATACTAGGGCGGCAACACCCATCCACCCTCATCTTCACAGGCCACGCCTCCGAAGCAACAGAAGCCGAAAGCTTGCTACACGTGTCAAAGCCTGGAAGACATTGCTTGAGACTACCCTCGCAAGCGACAGGTAGCTCCACGCCCTGACCCAGTCCTCCAAGACCCTATGGTCCAACAGTGGCAACAGTATTACAACCAGGCATGGCCAGGTCTGCAGCAGTAGTACCAGCAGCGCCAGCAGCAGCAACAGTAGCAGCAATCGCATCCGCACCCCACTATGTAGGATCAAGTGACTTGGGGGACGGGCCCAAGCCTCTTGCCAAATCCGCCACCCAACCCCATGGCTGGAGCCCGCAACGTGAAGCTGGGCTTGTCCATGGCTGAAGACAAGACTACTGAAGTAACGCTCACTCCTGAGGAAACGGAACTGATCACACGAGTTCGCCGGATCAAACTCCGCGGATGGGATCTGCAGGAAGCTACAGAGCTCAAGGACGACTTGCGGCAACGAGCGGAAGCGGCTGAGGTCCAGCTGCAAGAAGTGGACACTGCCCATTCCGTGCGACCCCCAGAAAAATGCTGTCCCACGGATCCTGCGCTTGCAACACTCCCATCTGCTACAATTACATCACCTGCATCTCAACCCACTCTCACCCTTGTAGCCGATTCTAGAGACCCTGTCAACAAACTCTTCACCACTCCTATCGCCTCCGTGAACTTCTTCAAATTCCTCCGTCTCCATCCCGAGCTGGCCCCGCAGCTCAGAGAAGACTTTACCAGGGCCAACCATCACCTCCAGACTGTCGACATCTCCCTTTCCTGCACCACTCCGCCCCATGGTACTCAAAACACCCAACGTGTCGTGGCGGAGGCCCTTCCAAGATTGACCACAGAGGAGATGGACAGGGACTGGGCGCCATAGCCAGTGGAACCACCTCGCCGTGGTGAACGCCACTACGAGATAGAATGTTGCGTGATCTGGATTTGCGGCCGCAAATTCCTTGCCATCATCAATACAGGGGTAACACACACTACCGTGGCCCTACGCGTCTTGTGCCTCATTCGATGGAGAGACCGCATCCTCCCCACGCGCCGATTGTTCAGCAATTCCGCGGGCGGAATGGATTACAAAGATGGATAGGTGCAGGATTTGTCATTGTAGGTGGGCTCTCTTCATGGAGTAGTGGATGTCCAAGTCACAAAGGCCTAGACATATGACGTTCTCCTGGGCATGGACTATCTCCTCCCGCGGCAGGGCAATCTCCTTTTTTCCCTCCGTATTATGCAACTCACATCCGCTCTGGACACGAAAGAGTACGCCCTCATCATTGTGGGCAATAGAGTCACGGTGCCAATTACCGGCGCCTCACTCTTCTCCCTCTCAGATGCGACACAGGAGGATGTACACACACGCTCCTCGACCACCCAGGCACCCGCGGTGACCACTCATGACGCGGAACAGGTCCCCGTTAAGGAATGGCGTGAACTCTCCGTGGTTCATGCTGAGCGAGGGGTGCGTGCAAGTCTTCAGGGATTATGGCAGCATAGTGAACAAGTGTTTGGCCATGGCCTTCCCCTAGACGACAACGACGACTTCTATCCTATCCGCGACCAACTGCCAGCCTCGCCACTACGGAGGGACCATATCCTTCACCTTCGCCTCTCATCAACCCAGAAGTAGTACTTTCGGGAGGTGTTGGACTCCTTTGCCGACATCTTCGCTGGGTCGGCGACAGACCTTGGAGCGGTCAACGCATTCCACATCACCAACATCGGCGCAACTGCCGCAATCAAGCAGAAAGTCCGCCGGATCCTCCCAGACCAAGAACAGATAATCAATGAAGGACTCGCGGAATTGAAGGCATAGGGTGTGATCGTCCCCATTGTCAGCCCCTGGGGTGCCAACTTGGTCATTGTTGGCAAGCCGGACGGGTCCAAACGCTTCTGCAGGGACTTCTGCGACCTCAACCATGTCACATAAGAAGACGCCTACTCCATGCTGCGGATCGCCGACATCCAAGAACACCAGCAAGGGCGCAGTTGGTTCGTGAAACTCGACGTCAAGGCGGCCTTCCACGCCGTCCCCATGCACCCGGATTCCATTGCCAAGACTGCTTTTGTTATTCCCGAGGGCCTCTACGCCTTCACCCGTATGCCTTTTGGACCCCGCAACGCCAGCGCCACATTCCAACGCGTCATGGATTCCACTCTCCGCGGTATCCCCAACGTGAGCTACTACATTGACAACTAATGGTCGTGGCTCACAGCTTCTCAGACCTCTTCTCTTCCCTCTCCGCCGTCTTCTCAGCTCTTTGCGCTACTAACCTCAAACTCAAGGCTGCCAAATGTTCTGTTGGTGCCGCGGAGATGGAATTTCTCGGATTCGTCATGAGTGCCGAAGGCATCAAAACCAACCCCACGAAAATCGCGGCCGTCCAGGAATGGCGCCAATCCACTACCGCAGGGAAGGTCAAGATCTTTCTTGGCTTCGTCTCCTTCTACCGCAAGTTTGGCCGTGACCACACCCGCATCATCTGCCCACTACAGCATCTAACCCATCAAGATAGCCCCTTCGAATGGAGGTCGGAGTGTGCCACCGCTTGGGTGGAGATCAAGCATCGACTTGTCACCGTGCCCATACTTGAATTCCCAGACTTCAATCTCCCTCTCTCCATCACCACCAACTGGTATCGGGACGGCCTTGGCGCCATCCTGTCGTAATCAATCCAGGAGCCCGTTCAGTGCGTCATTGCATATGCCAGCCGCGCCCTCACCGACGGTGAGCGCAACTACCCACCGGTGAAAGGTGAGTGCCTGGCTGTGTTATGGACCCTCCAATACTTCCGCGACTACATCAAGAACGGCAAGCCCTTTACGGTCCTCACTGATCACCAAGCACTATAGTGGCTTCTGAGGATGCAAAACCATTAGGGCATCGTGGCCAAGTGGGCCATCCTCCTACAGGGCTACAACATGAAAATCAAATACCTACCCACGCTCGCCAATCAGAACGCGAATGCTCTCAGCCGCCTCCTCCGCGCCGACTAGCCGCACTCCGCGGAAATGCGGGACGACCGCACGGACTCCCCTTCCGCAGGTGTTCTCCCAGTGGACGTCGAGCCTCAGTGGGAGGGCGTTTCTCGTGAGTTCACTTATGCAGGATCCACGGCCGTGTACCAGCTCCTGTCTAAGCTGGAGCCAACTAAGTCGTTGGACACCGCGGAGACCCTCCCAGCTCTGCATACCACTGGCCTTCAGTTTGCCCGCCGCTTCAACCCTACACTCCATGGATGGATACTGGAGGAGATCGCGGCACACCTTCCCCCTCACTCTTTCCTGCCACACTCGAGCCGGACTCCCGCTGCTATGGTGGTTGCCACCATCCCTCCAACGCTGTCTCCCATGCCCTCTGCCTCCCCTCTCCTCCAGCCACGTCACCCTCTTTTCTTGGTCGACATTCTCCTTCACTCCCTTGCGTCTGCAGATCGGCTCCAGTACCTCTTTTCCTCTGTGAACCCCTCTCTCTCCCCCGCCGGCATCCGTCTCCCCTGCACCCTCACTCGAGATCCCGGCGTCCACATGGTGGCTCATGCCATCGTCATGACACACTTCCGCGTCCGGGACGATGCCTGACACGCGCCATGCACATGGGCTCCTACCCCGTTGGTGCCCGGTCCGCTGCAACATGCTGAGGTCCACGTGGCCTGGTACCACTTCTGGGTGTGTGGCCGCAAGTTCATGGCCATTGTCGATACCGGCGCCACCCATACTACCATTGCGTTGCGGATGGCCCGCACCTTGAAACTCGACCATCTCATCACCCTAACTTGGCTCCGCTTCTCCAAATCCACCGGTGCAATCCATGCACCCATCGGATAAATAATGGCACTCCCCATCCAGGTCACCAATGTGCATGCACCGCACACCGTCCAGTTGTGCGATGTTCGCACATACGACGTGCTCCTGGCGGCTGATTGGCTTGCGCCGTGCCAAGCGGATACATTGCTTGGCGCCGGCATTCTCAGTCTCATTCCTATTTCTGGCGTCCGATCGTTCACTCCCCTCTTCACCTCAGCTCGTCTGCTCTCCGTTCCTTCTCCCACAGTTCTCGCGCAAGCCGGTTCTGGCACTCAGCTCACTCGCCGTGTCACTCGCAACTCGGGTGCCAACCGCAGCACATCCTCAGCAATGGCTCGTCCTTCCAACGTGGGGTCCGCTCCTTCAAACAGGAGGGGTAAGAGTGCCACGAGATGAACCATCCGACGACAGACTGCGGGCCAAGCCATGACACCCACGGCTGGCGCAGGACAGTCCGCGTCACCAGCAGTAGCAGCCTCACCTGGCATACCTCCGGGAACACCTCCGGCACCAGGCCCTTCCGCGGCACCAGTTGCAACATGACCTAGGGCAACTCCGGCACCAGGCCCTTTCGCGGCAGCAGTAGCAGCACCACCACAAACACCTCCGGCACCAGGCCCTTCTGCGGCAGCAATAACAGCTCTCCAGGAACACCGCCGGCACCAGGCACTTCCGCAACAACAGCAACAGCACCTCCGGCACCGGGCCTTCTCACACCCCCAGTACCTCCGACACCGGGCCATCCCACTGCCCGCAGGCTCGGTCCCAACCCAATTTCAAATCAGCCTCGGGGGCACCGGCACCGCAGCACGTCAAGAGCGAACGGCCGGGGAAAGCACCGTGGCCACTAAGGTGAAAAAGAAGCCGGGCGAAGTGGTGATCTCCAAACACAGCAAGTCACCACCACCTGACAAAGAGCAGTCCATCACAAAGGGGTAGGGCCTGCTGCGGCTCACCAAGGCTGTAACGGAGCAAAAACAAGAGCCAGAGATAGGTGTGGTCAATGGTGCACAAGGCCAGCGACATGAAGCACTGCCTGAGGTGAGGCTGCGGAGTCAATGGGACGAAGGGGAACTCCGTGCGGTGGGGATCCTCCGTCTCTTCCAAGCCCCGGACAGCTGGGATAGAGAGCCCCCCGCCTACGACGAAAAGAACCAGCGGCGCATGCAAATAATGAAGGCGGAACAGGATGCAAGGAGGGCCCGGGGACTACCAGCGCTGGAGAAGGAGAAGAAGAGGAAGGCGGGAGAAGCTACCGCAGGGAAGTCGGGAAAGGCAAAGGGACCACTCGGAACACAGGACTTGCGGATCTGGCAAACTGCGCATATCCTGCTCCGCGCCACAACCAAGGAGCAGCAAAAAGAAGAGGCGCAGAAGGTGTACACGAACCTGGGACGGCAGATGGAGGTGGAATTTGACAAGCAGACGAAAGATGACCTCGTCCATCTCTGTGGACAGTACGCATGGGAGGGCGGCCCCCTCTGGCAAATCACGCCTCACGTCTTATGGGTGCCCCCGCCCACCCTGCAGAGGACGGTGATCGAGGCTTATCATCGCCACCACCACACTTGCGTGCAGGTCCTCAAGGAGCATCTCTCCCCCATCCCGCACGTACCAAACATCCTCGCCATCGTAAAGGAAGTGGTGCAACAATGCGCGCCATATGAGCGACACCGCAGGATCACGCGCGGGACATGCCCATCTTCTTGCCCTCCCCCATCGACGAGCTCCTGGACCGCATCAGTATCGATTTCCATGGGCAACATCCTCGCCGCGCCCAAGGGGAGCGGTAGTAGACTACAACAGTGGACCACTTCACCAAGTACGTGTGGGTCATGGCTGTACCTAACAAGTCCTACGAGCGAGCGGCCTGCTTCATCCGCGAGGAGATTTTCTACCGTTTCAACAGTTGTCGCGTGGTGCACAGCGACAATGGCACCGAGTTCGTGGGGACGTTCCGAGAAGAGCTCGCGGAGTGGGGCGTGCACCATGTACACTCCAGACGGTACCGGTCTTAGTCCCTGGGCCAAGTTGAACGCCTGCACAACATCTTGGAGCAGACAGTGGCCACCGCGGAGGGCAGAGACTGGGGGGAAACGCCGAGGAAGACCACCCAATTCATCAACATCACCCTCAGCCGTTCCACATCTTTCTTACCCCACGCCCTCCTCTTTGGACAACCCCCACACGCGGCGCTAGGCATGCCGCAACCACCACTACAGCTGCCACTTCACCCGAAGCAGCGGCAGAAAGACTGGTTGGAGGAGGAATGGGAGGAGGTGAGGGCCAAGGAGGTGGAGGAGTGGTATCGGGAGCGGTGCCAGACAACTGCCGTAGTAAGAGCAGAGACACGGCTCCGGGCCTCCGTCTCAGCCTGGCGCGGATGCGACACTGCCAATCGCCTCCTCAACCACGCGCCCATCGAGGAAAGAAATTTGGTTTACCTCCGCCCATTCCCAGGCGCGGGGCGTGAAGCAGGGGAAGCGCAGGAGGTGTACCGCCTGGCTACCGTTGACGCGGGACACGTCTGGTTGGAAGGGCCGGATGGGTTCAGCGAGCGGAGCTATCCCGCTGCCGAATTTATCCTGCTACCTCCGGCTTGGCAGAAACACATACCAGGAATGGGTGGGGCACTTCCCTTGCTTGAGAAACACAAAGGTTCAAGGGGATGGGACGCAGAGTAGGTGTTGGAGCAGTGCGAAGCTCAAGTGTCGGAGCAGGAGGAGGCGTGGAGCCAGGAGCTGCAGGAGGAGGAACTGGATGGTTCCGAAATGCAGGAAGTGTCCCCAGGTGGGAGGCCAGCAAGACAAGGGGAGGCAAGTACAGGAACCAAAGGGCCAGTAGTAGTAGGAGCAGTAGGAGTAGCAGCAGGAGCAGCAGAAATAGCAGGAACAGCGGGAGCAGAAGGAACAATCTGGATCACAGCAAACAGGCAATGGAGAAACGACCCCAAGGGTGTTCACCGCCACTCCACGGAGGACTGCTCCCATGAGCCCCCGCACCCTGATTACCTACACGGGCCCCTGTGTGGTGTGTGGGGAAAACCTGCCCGAGGCGCAGCTCTTCAAGGTCGTATGTCGCGTCTGCGGCCAGCCCGCGCACCAGGGTCTGGCAAAGAGCTGCATTGGGTAGAACCGCACCTGTCTGTGGTGCATCAAGGAAGGCCTGGAGGAGGAGGCAGAGTAGAAGAAGGAAGGGGACGGCAGAGCTGGCCCAGACTCCGGGGAAGGAGGGGCAGGTGGAAGATGGGACCAAGAGGAAGAGGATGAAGAGGAGGCGCAGGAGAAGGAGGAGGCAGAGGCATGGCAAGGGCCTCGTACGGCCACATGGGGTACCATGCCGCGGTGGCAAGAAGAGGGTTGGATGGCGGCAGCGGAGCAGGCTCAGAAGGAAAAGGAACATGAGACGTGCGCCCAATGTGGACACCGCTGGGATAGGCAGGTGCAGGACTGCAAAGGCTACCATCGAAGGATATGTGAGAGATGCATGGAGCAGACGCGGAATGCCGAAGGAGAACGTAGCGGACCAGGAAAGTGCAGGCGGTGCCACCAAGAGATTGAGCACTAGCGCGGGGTACGGAAGCCGCCGCAGATAACAGTAGAAGGGGAGGACGTGGATTCGAAGGATGAGGAAGAGCAAAACCCATCCATAACTGCCACGGAAAACTGCCCCACCTACATCAAGGGCGTCAGCGAGGGTAAGCACTGTACCCACTACAGCAAATTGGCCCATCAGGGTTGCCTGGTGACAGGAAACTCGGCTTAGACCGGGTAGTGCCACAAATGCGTGGGAATGGCAGTCATGGAGGGAGGGGCTTTGCTGTCCTATGCCACTGAAACCTTGGCCCCACTCTGCGTGGGATGCGACGCGGATCTGACTGAGTTCGGTAAACCCTATGGAATGTGTAAGACTACGTGCCACCTGCGGTGTGGAGAGCACACGAAGGAAGGCATCCGGACTTGCAGTAGTTGTCACAGCAAGCCGGGAAGAATCAAGTGGAAGTTCTCCAACAAGCAAATCTGTACCGGAGAGAACTGCTTTGGTCAGCTGGAGGGGACATTCTATCGCTGCGAACACTACGGAGGAATTGCACATGAGTCTTGCTCCGAGGAGGTGGGGCGGAGTAGTAAGGGCATGAAAATCTATCGGTGCTCAAGTTGTAAGATGTACGAACGCGCGCCACATTGTTCCTCGTGCAAGCAACAGATCAACGCGCCCGCAATAGGGGCGCGGTGTAAAGGATGCAGACTCTTCGTCCACGACAAGTGCGCGGAGAAACTTCATCGGACAGGAGGAACAGTGGAGAAATACTGTAGGCTGTGTCAGGAATACGACCGTCCAAGGCGGTGCAAATAATTCAAGAGAAAAACTCGCTGAAACGACTTTGGGGACAGAGTCTTGTAAAAAAGAAGGGGGGCTGGGGGCATCAGTGTCAAACACAATCCGGCCGCAGCTCCGTAGGAGGAGCCATCCATGGAGAAGGAGACGTGGGCAACCTAAGGTCTGCGCGCAAAATGTTGGCTCTTGCGGATGCGGTTGAGCAAAGGGATAGCACGGGGGCCCATAAGCAGTAAGGACCAGGATGTTTACAGGAGAACCACCACAAGCTGAGAACGATCACCCGTGGCGGTTCCCCTGATTCAAGCCGCACTAGCAAAGGCAAAGAGAGGCGGGAGGTAGTGGCGGGAAAATCCGCGGTACAAGGAGAATAGGGACAAGCCGCAGCAAGGTCCGCTAGCATTGACAGGGTGCAGGCAGGTCAGCGGAAAGGCCGAGTAATCAAAGGAGAAAACACCCAATCAGCATGAGTGATTGTACATCAATTACAGAGGAATCTCTAGAGACGCACCGCGGAAGACAAAGATTCAAGGAAGAACACAAAGAACCGCGTGCACGAGCCGCGGATGAAGAAAGTGATTGATAGAGGTATGCAGTGTGTGTGGTTGAGGACGAGACCCGCGGTGTGTAGCCACACCGCATGGAGTCCCAGTAGGAGGAAAGAGGATACCGTGTGAGAGATGAGACTGATAACATGTAGACATGCCGTGCAGAGTCCCAAGTAGAAAAGGGCCTCAAGAGCAGTAGCACAGGTACAACTCAGTCTTGCATGCTTTCCCGAGCAATATTCTGCTTCCAAGTAATCTGCCAAACTCTTCGAAGACATTCAACCGCTCTCATTGCCTGCTGTTCCACTGTCTCCGCGCCTTCTATATATATTGGACTCCTGTCCGCGGACCGCGGAGCCGCGTTTGCGGAGAAGCGAGAGTCCGATGAAGTGAACTGCCGGTGGTGCCTTCGCTTGCACACGTCCGTGGAACAGGGGTTTCGTGGAGAGGAGCTTGAAGCCACGCGATGGCGGCTCCCGTGTGGCAAGGAGTGCACCGCGGAGTGTCATTCATAGGCGAGGTTCGTGTAGAGAGATTTAAGTCTTCAGTCCACAGAACTGATAGTAGCTAGGGGTTGGTGTCTTGTGATTCCGCTACATCCCTAAGTAGAACTGTGATAGTAGTGAAAAGTGTGTATACCGCGGGTTGCACGGAATTTTGTCTAAGCGGAGATAGCTGGGGGCGCGGCAAAATCGAGGGCATTTTCTTATGCTTGCTAGTTGATACCTGATGTTCCCACACCATTGTTTTCCCCTCTGCACATTTGTGATTTGAATTATGAGTTGTCAACGCTGTCCACACACAGCGGATTTCTTTGGTCAAAGGCAGTACATATGCCTACATTGGTCGATCATTGTGCATGGTAGCCACAACTTGCGTATACTGATCGAAAGTCGCTGTAATTGCTAGTTGAGAACTGATATTCCCAGACCATTGTTTCCCCCTCTGACCGTTTGTGACTCGTGTTATGGTTGGTGAATGTTGACCACCCATATTGAAATTCTTTGGTCATGGTCAGTGACATATGCCTACTTTGGTTGTTTGGTGTGCATAGTAGCCACACCGTGCCACTACGTATTGAAGTTTTTTGTCATTTCTAGTCGATAAATAGGGTTGCCAAACCATTGTCTCTCCCTCTGACCATTTGTGACTTGTGTTATGAGTTGTCTATGTTGGCCACACATAGTAAACTTCTTCGGTCATAGTCAGTGCCATATGCATCCTTTGGTTGGTAACTGTGCACGAGAGCCACACCGTGCCACTACTTGTTGACAATCTTTCTACTCGCTAGTTGATAACTAGTGTTACCAACCCATGGTTTCCCCCACTGACCATTTGTGACTCATGTTATGAGTTTTCAACGTTGACCACACAATGTAAAACCCATGGTTTCCCCCACCGTTTGGTAATGGTTAGTGACATATGCCTACTTTTGTTTGACAGTGTTCATGGTTACCACACCATGGCACTACATATTGAAGGTATCTGTGCTTTCTAGTTGATAGCTAGTGTTCCCAAACCATTTTTAACCCCTCTGAATATCAGTAACTCATGTTGTGAGTTGTCAACATTCACAACATGAAGTGAAATTCTTTGTTCATGGTCAGTGACATATGCGTACTTTGGTTGGTCACTCTGCATTGTAGCCACAATGTGCCACTACATATTGAAGGTATTTGTACTTGCTATTCGATAACTCCTATTCACAAACCATTATCTTCCACCCTGACCATTTGTGACTCGTCGTATGAGTCGTCAAAGTTTACCACACATGGTGACATTATTTGGTCATGGTCAGTGACATATGCATACCTTGGATGGTCATCATGCATGGTATCCACACCGTGCCACAACGTATTGTAGCTCCTTGGGCTTGCTATTTGATGCTTGGTGTTCCCAAACCATTGTTTCCCCCTCCGACCATTTGTGACTCGTGTTATGAGTTGTCGAGGCTGACCAGACACAGCGGATTTCGTTCGTCAAAGGCAGTACATATGCCTACTTTGGTGGGTCATTGTACATGGTAGCCACACCGTGCTACTACTGACTGAGGGTCGCTGTACTTGCTAGTTGAGAACTGATATTCCCAACTCATTGTTTCCTCCCCTGATCATTAGTCAGTTGTGTTATGGTTGGTCAACGTTGACCACCCATATTGAAATTCTCTGGTCATGGTCAGTGACATATGCTTAGTTTGGATGTTTGGTGTGCATATTAGCTACACCGTGTTACTACGTATTGAAGTTATTTGTCCTTTCTAGTCCATGCATAGGGTTCCCAAACCAGTGTCTCTTCCTCTGACCATTCGTGTCTCCTGTTATGAGTTGTCAATGTTGACCACACATAGTGGACTTCTTCGATCATAGTCGGTGACATATTCATCCTTTGGTTGATAACTATGCACGCTAGCCATGCCGTGCCACTACTTGTTAAAGTTCTTTGTACTTTGTAGTAGATAACTAGTGTTCCTCACCCATTATTTCCCCCTGTGATCATTTGTGACTCTCATGATGAGTTTTCAACGTTGACCACACACTATGAACATCGTTTGGTCATGGTTAGTGACATAGGCCTACTTTGGTTTGTCACTGTACATGGTTACCACGCTATGTCACTACGTATTGAAGGTAGTTGTGCTTTCTAGTCAAAAGCTAGTGTTCCAAAACCAGTGTTACCCCCCTTTGACTATCTCTCCCTCGTGTTGTGAGTTTTCAACCCTGACCACATGAAGTGAAATTCGTTGATCATGGTCAGTGACATATGCATGCTTTGGTTGGTCACTGTGCATGGTAGCCATGCTGTGCCACTATACATTAAAGGTATTTGTACTTGCTACTCGATGACTAGTATTCACAAACCATTGTCTTCCACTCTGACCATTTGTGACTCGTGTTATGAGTTGTCAACGTTTACTTCACTCAGTGAAATTCTTTGGTCATGGTCAGTGACATATGCCTACTTTGGTTGGTCATCCTGCATGGTGTCCACACCGTTTCACAATGTATTGAAGGTCCTTGTGCTTGCTAGTTGATACCTGGTGTTCCCAAACCATTGTCTCCCTCTCTCACCATTTGTGACTCCTATTACGAGTTGTCAACACTGACTAGACACATCGATTTCTTTGGTCAAAGGTAGTACACATTCCTACTTTGGTCGGTCATTGTGCATGGTAGCCACACAATGCTTATACTGATTGAAGGTCGCTGTACTTGCTAGTTGAGAACTAATAATCACAGACCATTGTTTCCCCCTTTGACCGTTTGTGACTCGTGTTATGGTTGGTGAATGTTGACCACCCATATTGAAATTCTTTCACAATGGTCAGTAACATATGCCTTGTTTGGTTGTTTGGTGTGCATAGTAGCCACACCATATCACTACGTATTAAAGTTCTTTCTCCTTTCTAGTCGATACATAGGGTTCATAAACCACTGTCTCTCCCTCAGACCATTTGTGACTCGTGTTATGAGTTGTCAATGTTGACCATACATACTGGACTTCTTCGGTCATGGTAAGTGACGTGTGCATCCCTTGACTGGTCACCATGCACGCTAGCCACACCGTGCCACTACTTGTTGAAAATCTTTCTACTTGCTAGTTGATAACTAGTGTTCCCATTCATGGTTTCCCCCAGTGACCATTTGTGACTCAGGTTATGAGTTTTCAATGTCGACCACACACTGTGATATCCGTTTGGTCATGGTCTGTAACATATGCCTACTTTGGTTTGTCAGTTTAGATGGTTTCCATGCCGAGTCATTACGTATCGAAGGTCTTTGTGCTTTCTTGTTGAAAGATAGTGTTCCCAAACCATTGTTAGCCCCCTCTGACTATATGCGACTTGTGTTGTGAGCTGTAAATGTTGATTACATGAAGTGAAATTCTTTGTTCATGGTCAGTGACATATGCATACTTTGGTTGGTCACTGTGCATTGTAGCCACACAGTGCCAGTACATATTGAAGGTATTTGTACTTGCTAGTGGATAACTCGTATTCACAAACCATTATCTTCCACCCTGACAGTTTGTGACTCGTGTTATGAGTTTTCAAAGTTTACCACACTTAGTGACATTATTTGGTCATGGTCAGTGACATATGCCTACTTGGGTTGGTCATTGTGCATGGTATCCACACTGTTCCACAGCATACTGAAGCTCCTTGTGCTGGCTATTTGATACTTGGTGTTCCCAAACCATTGTTTCCCCCTCTAACCATTTGTGACTCGTATTATGACTTGTCAACGTTGACCACACACAACGGATTTCTTTGGTCAAAGGAAGTACATATGCCTACTTTGGTCGGTCATTGTGCATGGTGGCCACACCGTGCTACTACTGACTGAAGGCCGTTGTACTTGCTATTTGGTATCTAGTATTCCCAAACCATTGTTTCTCCCTCTGACAATTCGTGACCCGTATTATGGGCTGTCAACGTTGACCACACATAGTAACATTATTTGGCCATGGTAAGTGGCACATGCATAATCTGGTTCGTCATTGTGCATGGTAGCCACACCGTTCCATTACTTATTGAGAGTCTTTGTACTTGCTAGTCAATAGATAGCAAAGGGTTTATCCCTTTTACACCAAGTCAGGATTGGGTTGATTTCTTACGCATAGGTGCCTTCACTGGAATACTCCCTCCCACCCTTGTAGAGGGATGTTCCGTGGACGACCTGGAGGACAGATTTGTGACAGCATTATGACGCCCCC
>SZWC01000025.1:580470-609426 GCA_023375785.1 Penium margaritaceum | reverse complement strand
CCCCCCCCCCCCCCCCCCCCCCCCGGATCGCGAGCCTATTCTATATTGCGCGTACGAGGATTCAAACACAGGACCTACCGCTCTAGAATCTAACTCTATAAGCACTAAGCCAACTCACATGGTGTTCATATGATGTCCTAATGACATTATGAGGGTTCTTATGGGTAAAGGGCGTAAAACAACGGGGTGTAATACTAGAGGGTAGTTCTCAAAAGTATGAAAGATAACAAAGTTAGTTTAATCAGAAACAATCGACGCAGACGCAATGTCAAATTTTGCAACTTTGAGCTCAAATAACCTCTCAACCATTGCTCCGATTGACCAGCTGTAAGAAGGAAAGTTGACTACACACAGTCAAACTCTTCTTATGATATTCAGTTACACAAGCATACCTTAGTTGGTCATTGTGCATAGTAGCCACACCCTGCCACCACTTATCGAAGGTCTTTGTACTTGCTAGTCGATACCAAATATTCCCAAACCATTGTTTCTCCCTCTGCCTGGTTTTGACTTGTATCATGAGTTGTGAACGTTGACCAAGCACACTAAGCTTCTTTGGTCATGAGCAGTGATGTATGCCTACATGGGTAGGTCATTGTGCACGGTAGCCACACCGTGCCAATACACACAAAACATCTTTGTACTCGCTAGAACATACACAATATTTTGAAACCATGTTTTCCCCCTCTGACCAATTGTGACTCATGCTATGGGTTCTGAACATTGACCACCCATATTGAAACTTGTTGGTCATGGTTAGTGACATATGCCTAGTTTGGTTTGTCACTATACATGGTTACCACGCCGTGTCACTACGTGTTGAAGGTCTCTGTGCTTTCTTGTTGATAGCTAGTGTTCCCAAACCATTGTTACCCCCCTCTGACTTTCAGTCACTCGTGTTGTGAGTTGTCAAAGCTGGCCACATGAAGTGAAATTCGTTGGTCATGGTCAGTGACATATGCATACTTTGGTTGGTCACTGTGCATGGTAGCCACGCTGTGCCACTACATATGAAAGGTATTTGTACTTGCTAGGCGGTAACTAGCATTCACAAACCATTGTCTTCCGCCCTGACCATTGGTAACTCGTGTTATGAGTTGTCAAAGTTTACCACACTTAGTGACATTCCATGGTCATGGTCAGTGACATATACCTACTTTGGTTGGTCATCGTACATAGTATCCACACCGTGCCACAACTTATTGAAGGTCCTTGTGCTTGCTGGTTGATACGTGGTGTTCCCAAACCATTGTCTCCCCCTCTGACCATTTGTGACTCCTATTATGAGTTGTCAACGCTGATCACACACAGCGGATTTCTTTGGTCAAAGGTGGTACATATTCCTACTTTGGTCGGTCATTGTGCATGGTAGCCACACCGTGCTTATACTGATTGAAGGTTGCTGTACTTGCTAGTTGAGAACTGATATTCACATACCATTGTTTCCCCCTCTAACTGTTTGTGACTCGTGTTATTGTTGGTGAATGTTGACCACCCATATTGAACTTGTATCATCATGGTCGGTGACATATGCCTAGGTTGGTTATTTGGTGTGCATAGTAGCCACACCGTGCCACTACGTATTGAAGTTATTTGTCCTTTCTAGTCGATACATAGGGTTCCCAAACCATTGTCTCTCCCTCTGACCATTTGGGACTCGTGTTATGAGTTGTCAATGTTGACCATACATAGTGGATGTCTTCGGTCATAGTCAGTGACGTGTGCATCATTTGGTTGGTCATTGTGTACGCTAGCCATACCGTGCCACTACTTGTTGAAAACCTTTCTACCCGCTAGTTGGTAACTAGTGTTCCCAACGCATGGTTTCCTCCACTGACCATTTGTGACTCGTCTTCCTCGATCTATTGTCCTCTAACTTCCTCAATCTCATCAGCCGCCTGACTCATCTTCGTCCGCTCCTCATGTCTGCATCATCATCATCTGCACTGCCTTTGCATTGCCTCCTCCTCATCAGCATTGTTCCGCAGTGCACGAGGTTCCACCCCTGCGCCCACTCATTCATGAACTGCCTTCTCCGCTTCCGCATCGCTTTCCGCTCGGCACAAGGATCCGCGCGGTCCCATCGCCTGTTCCGCGACAACCTGCACCCACGCCAAAAATTCCTTCAGCGCACGTGGTTTCTCCCCTGTGCCCACTCAGTCATCATCACTTGCCTTCGCTTTTTGTCATCAGCAATCACCAGTATCTGCAAACAGCACAAAGACCTACACGAGCTAGCTGCCCGCTTCGCAGCGGTCTGTACGCACGCCAGGAGTAGATTTCTCGTGGCGCATTGGTTCCTGCCTTCCTCTTGCCACATTCTACTCCTCTACTGCGTAGCGCACATGGTTTTGCCCCTTTGCCCACTCCACCATCCATCATTCCTCCGTCATCATCCAATTCCGCTCTGCTCGGCATGAGGGTCCGCCCGGTCACACCGCGTCAACCTGCGCCCACGTCGAAAACGTCTACAGCGCACGTGCTTTCACCTCTGCTCCCACTCCTCCAAACATTGCTTCCTCAGTCACATCTTGCGAAGACCCGCGTCCACACCAAATTGGTCTCACTCAGAAACTTTTACCGCCCCTCATGCTTCTCCTTTGTTGCCTTCCATCAGCAACCTCGCAGCCTCCGGGTTCTGTGCTAGTGTTTCCTCAGCAACACCAACAACAGCAGCTCGCAGTGTACCATCCACCCGTCTCCCTTCTGGTCTTCCTTGTGACGCTCCTGTCCGATCTCCTTCCAAACCTTGCGGCCCACGGACCCTAAGCTAACACATTTAGCACTTGCATCCGGACTGCAGGAACAAGCAAGTGGCAGTGCCTCCTGCAGAGCGATGGTGTGGCAGCGTCCTCCACTAACACTATTTTCATCTACAGACTCCTCTTCCTAGCCTAACGACCATCGTCGGTTTTTTGTCATCCCTACTCCCTTTTACGACAGTGCATAAGCATTCCTCTAGTGAAACCTCTATCACCT
This sequence comes from Penium margaritaceum, assembly GCA_023375785.1. Classification (NCBI taxonomy): domain Eukaryota; kingdom Viridiplantae; phylum Streptophyta; class Zygnematophyceae; order Desmidiales; family Peniaceae; genus Penium; species Penium margaritaceum. The sequence continues at coordinate 606,447 of SZWC01000025.1, read as the reverse complement.
CTGTTCCTTGCATGTCACGAACAGCCATTTGTCATCGGAATATTCCAATGGCAACAAACCCCTGCACTCACTGTCCATCTGGTATGTCGCCAGTTCTAGCACTTCCCCAACCAGCTGAGAGAATAGAAGGACAACGTGACGTATGCGACTGTGTCACACCTACAAGGAAAGATCCCTCACCCTACAGTCCAATAGTCTACAGGAACCCGCGACCAGCTCAAGGCTTCGTACAAGATCCTCTACAAGAACTTCGAGGAAGCCCTCCATGTGAATCAACGGTTCCTCTCGACTCGGACACTCAAGACCAAGACGATGACTTTCCTATAGGACGCTTCTCCGTCGACTGGATGTCTTCCCTACCCAGTCCTCCTCTTAGCTCTCTCCCCTTTCTTCTAGCCAAACTGCACTCTTGAGTCCTGTCAGTTTATGGGAGGGTGTCAGAATAATTTCCACAAAACTGACAGGACTCCCACCAGCTGAAAAAGAAATTCTCATTAAACAGTTCAGCTCTGGCCTGAACTACCTCGGTCGACATACTAGCCGTTGTCAATGCACTCACCGTTGTCATTGCCTTAGCCAGTAAAACGGCTATCGGACCGAGTGATCCCCTAATAAACGGTCACCCCGCACGCGCGTCCGGCTAGGACACAAGAAGCCATTGCTTATTTTGCCTTGCTCTGTTTTGTATACGTACGGAGAATGTTTATTCCCTATAGTTAACCAGAACAGCTCTATCCATCCTGTTCTCTTTGGTTCCGTGGCTTAGCCGCCATGTTCTTGCTCTGCTTGCATCTCGCTCCCATTGGCTTCTCCTATCACTTTCTGCTCAGGACTCTTCGCTTCGCCACCCTCAACCTTTCACTTCCACCGCCCTCCTCGTTCCTCTCTCAAGTTCTCTCATATGCGCTCTGTCTACCTTGGAGCTTCAGTTCCTTGCGTCCTCTCGCAACCCTGGAACTTATTTCTTGGGCCGGATCTCACCGTCATGGTTCCGGCACTTCCCTACGTCACTTCTGCCTGGTTCTGTACTTCTGCTTGCTTCTGATCCTGCCGTCCTCACTCATTGCATTCCTCTGACTGGACGTGCTGTGTTGCGCCATCCTAACGTTGCCGTCGGGTGAGAGAAGCTGGGTCCAAACTATCCATCTTGGCAAGAACAAGGTGGGGCACCGACAACTGGAGCCACATCTGAGAATGAAGGCCGAAGTCCTGTTGACCAAAGGCAATGCCTTGCGCACCAGCTTGGACAGTGCTGACACCACCTCAGCCCACATTGGAGCAAGGAAGTGAATTTTATGGTCCGTAGGGATGAAGGGGCCAAACTCCATAGAAAGGGCCTGAAGGAGAGATCCCGTCGCGCAAGCGTAGGCCAGAGGGGCTAAGTCCCTAGCACCCAGCAGCCCCACCCCTCCAAAGGCGAATGGGAGCTGGACCCGTTGACGCGCTAGCATCTGTCGGTCAAAGCTCGTCGATCCCTCCGCAGGTGCCTGACGACCCGGAGGAGCTGGAGTACTACCTCCCACACCTCCATGTCAAATCGGTGCAGCACCGCAAGCCAACGTGCCTCGGGTTGTAGTGCACGCACCTAGAAGTCTACTCGCGGCACCACATAGAAGTGGAGGAGTGTCATCGCTGCCTGCACCTCCTCCATCCTACCCATTTGTGCCAAGCCACACACTTGCTCCTGAAGCCACCGATATGCCCACAACACCTGAAAGGGTTCACACTTGACTGGGCAGTCCAGTAACAAAACATTGTCACGCCTACATGGGAGCTCAACTAGTGTTCACGAGACCCTCTCCTCCGACTGTTGAACTAGAAGACACTTTTGTGGTTCGATCTGCAAGCCCCGGAGTGCTGATGCCTCGACCATGGCCGCTAAGCACGTCCATACAAGGTGTTGATCTGCGACAAGGTGTTGATTTGCGACATTGTGTTGATTTGCAAGAGGGTGTTGATTTTTGAGAGGGTGTTGATTTGGAGCAGGGTGTTGATTTGCAGCAGGGTGTTGATTTGCGACAGGGTGTTGATTTGCAACAGGGTTTTGATTTGTGACAGGGTATTCATTTGCAACGGGGTCTTGATTCGTGACAGGGTGTTGATTTGCGACAGGGTGTTGATTTGCGACAGGGTGTTGATAAGCGACAGGCTGTAGATTTGTGACAGCGTGTAGATTTGCGACAGCGTGTAGATTTGCGACTGGGTGTTGATTTGCGACATGGTGTTGATTTGGGACAGGGTGTTGATTTGCAACGGGGTGTTGATTTGCGACAGGGTGCTGATTTATAACAACGTGTTGATTTGCGACAGGGTGTTGATTTGCGGTTGGGTGTTGATTTTCGACGTGCTGATTTGCAACAAGGTGTTGATTTGTGACAGGGTGTTGATTTGCGACAGATTGTTGATTTACGATAGGGTGTTGATTTGCAATAGGGTGTTGATTTGCGATAGGGTGCTGATTTCCAACAGGGTGTTGATTTGTGTCAGGGTGTTGATTTTTGACGGGGTGTTAAACTGCAACAGGGTGTTCATTTGTGACAGGATGTTCATTTGCGACAAGGTGTTGATCTGCAATAAGGTGTTTATTTGTGATAGGGTGTTGATTTGCGACAGGGTGTTGATTTGCGACAGGGTGCTCATTTGCGACAGGGTGTTCATTTGCAACAGGGTGTTGATTTGCGACAGGGTGTTGATTTGCAACAGGGTGTTGATTTGCGATAGAGTGTTAATTTGTGTCAGAGTATTGATTTGCGAGAGGGTGTTGATTTGCAACAAGGTGTTGATTTACGACAATGTCTTGATTTGCGACAGGATGTTGATTTGCGACAGGTGTAAATTTGTGACAGGGTACTGATTTGCGACAAGGTGTTAATTTGCGACAAGGTGTTCCTTTGCGAGAAGGTTTTTCATTTGCGACAGGTTGTTGATTTGGAACAGACAGTTGATTTGCGAAAGGGTGTTGATTCGCAACTGGGTGTTGATTTGCGACAGGGTGTTGATTTGCAAGAAGGTGTTGATTTGCGGCAGGGTGCTGATTTGCGACAAGGTGTTGACTTGCGACAGGGTGTTGATTTGCGACAGGGTGTTCATTAGCGATAGGGTGTTGATTTGCGACATGGTGTTGATTTGTGACAGGGTGCTGATTTGCGACAGGGTGTTGATTTGCGACAGGGTGTTGATTTGTGACAGGGTGTTGACTTTGCGGCAGGGTGTTTATTTGCGACAGTATGTTGATTTGCGACATGGTGTTGAGTTGCGGCACAGTGTTGATTTGCGATAGGGTCAAGATTTGCGACGGGGTATTGATTCGCAACAGGGTGTTCATTTGCAACAGATTGTTGATTTGTGACAGGGTGTTGAATTGCGAAAGGGTGTCAATTTCCGACAGGGTGTTGATTTGTGACAAGGTGTTGATTTGCAAAAGGTATTGATTTGGGACAGGGTGTTGATTTGCAACAAGGTGTTGATTTGCGACATGGTGATGATTTGTAACAGGGTATGGATTTGCGAGAGGGTGCACCAAGGTATTGGTTTCTGACAGGGTGTTGATCTGCGACAGGATGTTGATTTGCGAGAGGCTGTTGATTTGCGACAGGGTGTTGATTTGCGATGGGGTGTTGATTTGCAACAGGGTGTTAATTTGCGACATGGTACTGATTTGCGACAAGGTGTTGATTTGCGACAAGGTGTTGATTTGCGACAAAGTGTTGATTTGTGACAGGGTGTCGATTTGCGCCAGGGTGTTGAATTGCACAGGGTATTGACTTGTGGTAGGGTGTTGATTTGCAACAAGGTGTTGATTTACGACAGGGTGTTGATTTGCGACAGGGTGTTCATTTGCAAGAGGGTGTTGATTTGGGACAGGGTGCTTATTTGCGACAGGGTGTTGATTTGTAATAGGATGTTTATTTGCGACATAGTATTGATTTGCGACAGGATGTTGATTTGCGACAGGGTGTTGATTTGCGACAGGGTGTTGATTTGCAACAGGGGGCTGATTTGCGACATGGTGTTGATTTGCAACATGGTATTGATTTGTGACAGGGTGTTGATTTGTGACAGGGTGTTGAGTTGCGACAACGTGTTGATTTGCGACATGGTGTTGATTTGCGACATGGTGTTGATTTGCATCAAGGTGTTTTATTGCGACAGGGTGTTGAGTTGCGACATGGTGTTTATTTGCGACAGGGTGCTGGTTTGCGACAATATGTTGATTTGCGACATGATGTTGATTTGCGAAAGGGTGTTGATTTGCGACAGGGTATTGATTTGCGACAGGATATTGATTTGCAACATGGTGTTCAGTTGCGACACGGTGTTGATTTGCGATAGGGTCTGGATTTACGATGGGGTATTGATTCATGACAGGGTGATGATTTGCAATAGAGTGTTGATTTGCGACAGGGTGTTGAATTGCGAAGGGTGTCAGTTTGCAACAGGGTGTTGATTTGCGACAAGGTGTTGATTTGCGAAATGTATTGATTTGCGACAGGGTGTTGACTTAGGACAGGGTGTTGATTTGCGACAGGGTGTTGATTTGCAACAGGGTGTGGATTTGCAACAGGGTGTTGATTTGCAGCAAGATATTGATTTGCGACAGGGTGTTGATTTGCGACAGGGTGTTGCTTTGTGAGAGGCTGTTGATTTGGGACAAGGTACTGATTTGCGACAGGGTGTTGATTTGTGACAGGGTATTGGTTTGCGACATAGTGTTGATTTGCAACAAGGTGTTGATTTGCAACAAGGTGTTGATTTGTGACAGGGTGTTGATTTGTGACAGGGTGTTAATTTGCGACATGGTATTCATTTGCAACAATGTATTGATTTGCGACAAGGTGTTGATTTGCGACAAGGTGTTGATTTGTGACAAGGTATTGATTTGTGCCAGGGTGTTGAATTGTATAGGGTATTGATTTTCGGCAGGGTATTGATTTGCGGCAATGTGTTGATTTGCGATAGGGTGTTCATCCAAGACAGGGTGTTGATTTGCAAGAGGGTGTTGATTTGCGACAGGATGCTGATTTGCGACAAGGTGTTGATTTGTAATAGGGTGTTTATTTGGGATAGAGAGTTGATTTGCAACATAGTGTTCATTTGCGACAGGATGTTGATTTGCGATAGGGTGTTGATTTGCGACAGGTTGTTGATTTGCGACAGGGTGTTGATTTGCGACAGGCTGTTGATTTGTAGCAATGTGTTGACTTGCGATATGGTGTTGATTTGCGTTAAGGTGTTGATTTGCAACGAGGTGTTGATTTTGGGACAGGGTGTTTGCGACAGGGTATTGATTTGCAACAAGGTGTTTATTTGGGACAAGGTGTTGATTTCAATGTTTTACTCCTTCTTGCCCGCCAAGTCGGGAAGTCCGGCAGTCAGAGAGTATAGTCGGACACTACCTACTCCAAGTCGGTGAAGTTGCTACACGGAAAAGTGTGGGAGCCTGGGCGGGCCTCTGGGAACTGGCTTGCTTTCCTTGAATGTTAGTAAAAAAACCTGGTCGCCGACACAAAACATGTCCAAGCGTTGTACATGCAAGGATGCATGTTTTTCAGGGGTTTTGGAAGACAAGTTTTTTCCATGTGGCACAGTTGCGTGCAGACAAAGTCGCCCGCTATCTACTGTAGTCGAAAGGTGGACTTGGCTGACTTGGAGTCGGATAGATCAAGTCGGAATCGGAACAAGACATAGGTTGATTTGCAACAATGTGTTGACTTGCGACAGGGTGTTCATTTGGACCAGGGTGTTGATTTGCGATAAGGTGTTGATTTGCAACTGGATGTTGATTTGCGACAGGGTGTTGATTTGTAACAGGGCATTTTTTGCAAAAGAGTGTTGATTTGTGACCGGGTGTTGATTTGCAACAGGCTGTTGATTTGCGACAGGTTGTTGATTTGCAACAGGATGTTGATTTGCGACAGGATGTTGATTTGCGACTGGTTTTTTGTTTTGCGACAGGGTGTTGATTTGTGACAAGGTGTTGATTTGCGACAAGGCGTTGATTTGCCACCCGATGTTGATTCGCAATAAGGTGTTGATTTGCGACAAGGTCTTCATTTGCAACAAGCTCATGATTTGGGACAAGGTCATGATTTGGGACAAGCAGTTGATATGCAACAAGGTGTTGCTCTGTGACAATTCTTTGAACTACAACAAGAATTTGATTTGCGACAAGGTGTTGATTTGGGCCCTGCTTGCGCCCTAGTTGCGCCCTACTTGCACCCTAGTTGCGTCTTAGGTACGTCCTAGTTGTGCCCTAGTTGCGCCCTTCTTGCGCCCTTATTGCACCCTACTTACACCCTACTGGCGCTCTACTTCCCCCCCTACTTGCGCCCTACTTGCGCCCTTCTAGCACCCTACTTGCGCCCTATTTGCGCCCTAGTTGCACCCTAGGTGTCCCCCAGTTACGCCCTAGTTACGCCCTATTCGCGTCCTAGTTGCGATCAAGTTGTGCCCTTATTGCACCCTTGTTGTGCCCTCGTTGTGCCCTAGGGTGCAACTAGGGCGCAAATAGGGCGTAACTAGGGCGCAACTAGGGCGCAGCTAGGACGCAATGAGGGCGCAACTAGGGCGCAACTAGGGTTCAACTATGGTGCAACTAGGGCGCAAGCAGGGCACAAGTAGGGCGCAACTACGGCGCAAGTGGCGCACAACTAAGGCGCAACTAGGGCGCAACTAGAGCGCAACGAGGGCGCAACGAGGGCGCAACAAGGGCGCAACAAGGGCACAACTAGGGCGCAACTAGGACGCAACTAGGACGCAACTAGGGCGCAACTAGGGCGCAACTAGGGCGCAACTAGGGCGCAACTAGGGCGCAACTAAGGCGCAAGTAGGGCGCAACAAAGGCGCAACTAGGGCGCAACAAAGGCGCAACTAGGGCGCAAGTAGGGTACAAGTAGGACGCAACTAGGGCGCAACTAGGGTACAACTAGGGCATAGTTAGTGCCCAACTGAGGCGCAACTAGGGCGCAATTAGGGCGCCAATAGAGCGTAAGTTTGATGCAATAAGAGCGCAAGAATGGTGTAACTAGGGCGCACCTAGAACGCATCTTGGGCGCAAGTAGGGCGCAACTAGGGCGCGACTAGGGTGCAAGTAGGGCGCAGGTAAAGCGCACCTAGGGTACAACTAAGGCGCAACTAGGACGCAACTAGGGCACAACTAGGGCGCAACTAGGGCACAACAAAGGCGCAACTAGGGTACAACTAGGGTGCAACTAGGGCGCAACCAGGGTGCAACTCAACTAGGGCGCAACTAGGGCGCAACTAGGTTGCAACTAGTGTGAAAGATGGGCGCAACTAGGGCGCAACTAAGGCGTAACTAGGGCGCAAGTTGGACGCAACTAAGGGCGCAACTAGGGGACAACTAGGGCGTAGCTAGTGCTCAACTGAGGTGCAACTAGGGCGCAAGGATCCGCCAGAAGGGCGCAAGTAGGGCGCAGCTAGGACGCAACTAGGGCGCAACTAGGACACAACTAGGGTGGAACTAGTGCGTAACTGGGGTGCAACTAGGGTGCAAGTACGGCGCACCTAGGGTGCAACTAGAGCGCCCGGGCGCAACTAGGATGCAACTAGGGGACAATCAGGGTGCAAATAGGGCACAACTAGAACGCAACAAGGGCACAACTAGGGTGCAACTAGGGCGCAACTAGGGCGAAACTAGGGTGCAACTAGTGCGCAACTAGGGCGCAACAAGGGCGCGACTAGGGCGCGACTAGGGCGCGACTTGGGCGTAACTAGGGCGCAACTAGGGCGTAACTAGGGCACAACTAGGGTACAATTAGGACGCAACTGGGGGCAACTAGGGTGCAACTAGGGCGCAACTAGGGCGCAACGAGGGCACAACTAGGACGCAACTAGGGCGCAACTAGGGCGCAACTAGGGTGCAACTAGTGCGCAACTAGGGTGCAACTAAGGCGCGACTAGGGCGCGACTAGGGCGCGACTTGGGCCCAACTAGGGCGCAACTAGGGCAAAACTAGGGTGCAATTAGGGCGCAACCGGGGGCTGCTAGGGCGCAACTAGGGCGCAACTAAGGCGCAACTAGGGCACAACTAGGACATAGCTAGGGCGCAACTAAGATGCAAGTAGGGCGCAACTAGGGCACAAGTAGGACGCAACTAGGGCGCAACTAGGGTACAACTAGGGCGTAGCTAGTGCCCAACTCAGGTGCAACTAGGGCGCAAGTACGGTGCAAGTAGGGCTCACGTAGGTTGTAGCTTGTGTGCAACCAGGGCGCAACTAGGGCGCAACTAGGGCGCAACTAGGGTACAACTAGGGCGCAACCAGGGTGCAAGTACGGCGCAACTAGGGTGCAACTAGGGCGCAAGTAGGGCGCAAGTAAGACGCAACCAGGGCACAACTATGGCACAATTAGGGCGTAGCTAGTGCCGAACTGAGGCGCAACTACGGCGGCAGTAGGGTGTGAGTAAGGTGTAATAAGGACGGAAGAAGGGCGCAACTATGGTGCAACTAGGGTGCAACTAAGACGTAACTGGGGTGCAAGTAGGGCGCAACTAGGGCGCAAGTAGGCTGCAAGTATGGCGCAACTAGGGCACAACTAAGGCGCAACAAGGGCGCAACTAGGGCGGAACTATGCGCAACTAGGGCGCAACTATAGCACAACTAGGACGCAACTATGGCGCAACTAGGGCGCAACTAGGGCGCAACTAGAGGGCACCTAGGGTACAACTAGGGCGTAACTAGGGCGCAATTAGAGCGCAACTGGGGGCAACTAAGGCGCAACTAGGGCGCAGCCGGGGCGCAACTAGGGCGCAACTAGGGCGCAACGAGGGCGCAACGAGGGCGCAACTAGGACGCAACTAGGGCGCAACTAGGGTGCAACCAGGGCGCAACTAGGGCACACTAGGGCACAACTAGGGTGCAACTAGTCTGCAAGCTGGGTGCAACTAGGGCGCAACTAAGGTGCAACTAGGGCGCAAGTAGGACGAAACTAAGGGCGCAACTAGGGAGCAACTAGGGCGTAGCTAGTGTCCAACTGAGGTGCAACTAGGGCGCAAGTAGGCGCCACTAGGGCGCAAGTAGGGCGCAACTAGGGCGCAACTAGGGTGCAACTAGGACACAACTAGGGCGCAACTAGTGCGTAACTAGGGTGCAACTAGGGTGCAAGTACGGCGCACCTAGGGCGCAACTAGGGCGCCTGTGCGCAACAAGGGCGCAACTAGGGGGCAACTAGGGCGCAACTATGGCGCAACTAGGACGCAACTAGAGCACGACTAGGGTGCAACTAGGGTGCAACTAGGGCGCAACTAGGGTACAACTAGTGCGTAACTAGGGCAAAACTAGGACCCGACTAGGGCGCGAATAGGGCGCAACTAGGGCGCAACTAGGGCGCAACTAGGGCGCAACTAGGGCGCAACTAGGGCGCAATTAGGGCGCACCTGGGGGCAACCAGGGCGCAACTATGGCGCAACTAGGGCGCAGCTAGGGCAAAACTAGGGCGCAACTAGGGCGCAACTAGGGCGCAACTAGGATGCAACTAGTGCGCAACTAGGGCCCAACTAGGGCGCAACTAGGGCGCGACTAGGGGGCGACTTGGGCGCAACTAGGGCGGAACTAAGGCGCAACTAGGGCGCAATTACGGTGCAACTGGTGGCTATTGGGGCGCAACTAGGGCGCAACTAGGGTGCAACTAGGGCGCAACTAGGGCGCAACTAGGGCGCAACTAGGGTGCAACTAGGGCGCAACTACGGCGCAACAAGGGCGCAACTAGGGCGCAACTAGGGCGCAACTAGGGCGGAACTAGGGCGCAACTAGGGCGCAATTACGGTGCAACTGGTGGCTATTGGGGCGCAACTAGGGCGCAACTAGGGTGCAACTAGGGCGCAACTAGGGCGCAACTAGGGCGCAACTATGGCGCAACTAGGGCACAACTATGGCGCAACTAGGGCGCAACTAAGGCGCAACAAGGGTGCAACTAGGGCTGAACTAGGGCGCAACTAGGGCGCAACTAAGGTGCAGCTAGGACGTACATAGGGCACAAGTAGGACGCAACTAGGGCGCAACCAGGGTACAACTAGGGCATAGCTAGTGCCCACCTGAGGCGCAACTAGGGCGCAAGTACAGTACAAGTAGGGCGCAAGTAGGTTTCAACTTGTGCGCAACCAGGGCGCAACTAGGGCGCAACTAGGACGCAACTAGGGCGCAACTAGGGTGCAAGTACGGCGCAACTAGGGTGCAACTAGGGCGCAAGCAGGGCGCAAGTAAGACGCAACGAGGGCACAACTAGGGCACAAGTAGGGCATAGCTATTGCCTAACTGAGGCGCAACTAAGACATAAGTAGGGCGCCAGCAGGGTTTGTGTAAGTGCGTGTAAGTGCGTGTAAGTGCGTGTAAGTATGTGTAAGTACGTGTAAGTGCATGTAAGTGCGTGTAAGTGCGTGTAAGTGCATGTAAGTGTGCGTAAGTACGTGAAAGTGGGTAAAAGTGCATGTAAGTGTGTGTAAGTACGTGTAAGTACGTGTAAGTGCGTGTAAGTGCGTGTAAGTGCGTGTAAGTGCGTGTAAGTACGTGTAAGTACGTGTAAGTACAGGTAAGTGTGTGTAAGTACGTATAAGTGAGCGAAAGTACGTGTAACTGCATGTAAGCATGTGTAAGTGCGTGTAAGTGTGTGTAAGTGTGTATAAATAGGCATAAGTGCGTGTAAGTACGTGTAAGTGCGTGTAAGTGCATGTAAGTGTGTGTAAGTGTGTGTAAATGTGTGTAAGTACGTGTAAGTGTGTGTATGTATGTGTAAGTGCGTGTAGGTACGTGTGAGTATATGTAAGTACGTGAAAGTTCATGTAAATGTGTGTTCGTGTGTGTAAGTGCCGTAAGTGTGTGTAAAAGCCTATAAGTGTGTGTAAGTGCATGTAAGTACGCTTTAATTTTGTGTAAGTGCATGTAAATGCGTGTGAGTGCATGTAAGTACGTATCAGCATGTGTAAGTGCGTATAAGTGCGTGTAAGAGTGTGTTAGTATGTGTGAGTGCATGCAAGTGTGTGTAAGCATATGTAAGTGCGTGTAAGTGCGTGTAAGTGTTTCTAAGTTTGTGTCAGTGCATGTAAGTGCGTATAAGTGCGTGTAAGTACGTGTAAGTTCGTGTTAGTGCATGGAAGTACATGTGAGTGCATGTAAGTGCGTGTAAGTGCGTGTAAGTGCGTGTAAGTGCATGTAAGTGCATGTAAGAACGTGTAAGTACGTGTAAGTGCGTGTAACTGTGTGTAAGTGTTGAAATGTGTGTGTAAGTGTGTCAAAGTATATGTAAGTGTGTGTAAGCATGTGTAAGTGTGTGCAATTACGTGCATGTGCGTATGAATGTGTGTAGGTTTGTGTTAGTTTGTGTAAGTGCGTGTAAGTGCGTGTAAGTGCATGTAAGTACGTGTAGGTTTGTGTTGGTCTGTGTAAGTACGTATAAGTCATGCAAGTACGTATTAGTGCATCTAAGTGTATGTATGTTTGTGCAAGTGCGTGTAAGTGTGTGTAAGTGTGTTTAAGTGCGTGTAAGTGCGTGCAAGTAAGTGTCTCTGCGTGTCTGTGCGTGTCAGTGCGTGTCAGTGCATGTAAGTTTGTGTAAGTGTGTGTAAGTGTGTGTAAGTACGTGTAAGTATGTGTAAGTATGTATATGTGCGTGTAAGTGCGTGTAAGTGCGTGTAAGTGCATGAAAGTATGAGTAAGTGTGTGTTACTGCGTGTAAGTACATGTAAGTGTATGTAGTTACATGTAAATGTGTGTAAGTGCGTGTAAGTGCGTGTAAGTGCATGTATGTGTGTATAAATGCGTGTAAGTTGGTGTAAGTACGTGTAAGTGCGTATACGTGCGTGTAAGTGCATGTAAGTGCATGTAAGTGCATGTATGTATGTGTAAGTGCGTGTAAGTGCATGCAAGTATGTGTAAGTGTGTGTTAGTGGGTGTAAGGGCATGTCAGATTGTGTAAGTGCATGCAAGTACGTGTACGTGTATGTAAGTGTGTGTAAGTACGTGTAAGTGTATGTAAGAGCATAAAAGTATGTGTCTGTGCGTGTAAGCTTGTGTAAGTGCATGTAACTGCATGTAAGTGCGTGTAGGTACGTGTAGATTTGACTTAGTTTGTGTACGTGTATGTAAGTATGTGTAAGTGTATGCAAGTGCGTGCAAGTACGTGTAAGTGCGTGTAAGTGCGTGTCGGTGCGTGTAAGCTTGTGTAAGTGCGTGTAAGTACGTGTAAGTGCGTGTAAGTATGTGATAGCATGTGTTAGTATGTGTAAGTACGTGTAAGTACGTGTAAGTGCGTGTAAGTGCGTGTAAATGCGTGTACGTTCGTGGAAGTGTGTGTAAGTGCATGTAAGTTCCTGTAAGTGCGTCTAAGTACGTGTACTTGCGTGTAAGTGCGTGTAAGTGTGTTTAAGTGCATGTAGGTTAGTGTTAGTTTGTGTAAGTGCGTGTAAGTGTGTATAAGTGCGTATAAGCGTGTGTAAGTGTGTGTTAGTGTGTGTAAGTGCATGTAAGTTTGTACAAGTGTGTTTAAGTGCGTGTAAGTGCATGTAAGTGTTTGCATGTTCGTGTCAATGCGTGTAAGTGCATGCAAGTACGTAGAAGTGCGTGCAAGTGCGTGTAAATGCGTGTAAGTGCATATAAGTGCATGTAACTGCGTGTAAGTGCGTGTAAGTGTGTGTCAGTGTGTCTAAGTGCGTGTTAGTGCATGTATGTCCGTGTGAGTACGTGTAAGTGCGTGTAAGTATGTGTAAGTGCGTGTAAGTACGTGTAAGTGCATGTAAGTGCATGGTGTGCATTTCAGTGCGTATAAGTGGGTGTAAGTGCATGTATGTTTGTGTAAGTGGGTCTAAGTATGTGTAAATACGTGTAAGTACGTGTGATTGTATGTGAGTACGCGTAAGTGTGTGTAAGTGCGTGTAAGTGTGCGTAAGTATGTGTAAGTGCATGGAAGTGCGTGTAAGTGCGTGTAAGTTTGTGTAAAAGCGTGTAAGTGCGTTTAAGTGCGTGTAAGTGCATATAAGTGTGTTTCAGTGCGTTTATGTACGTATACGTGCGTATAATTGCGTGTAAGTGCGTGTAAGTACGTGTTAGTAAGTGTAAGTACGTGTAAGTGTGTGTTAGTGCCTGTACGTGCGTGTAACTGTGTGCAAGTACATGTATGTTTGTGTAAGTACATGTAAGTTCGTGTAAGTGCGTGTTAGTGCGTGTAAGTGTGTGTAAGTGTGTGTATATGCATGTAAGTGTGTTTAAGTCCGTGTAAGTATGTGTAAGTGTATGTAAGTACGTATAAGTACGTGTAAGTACGTGTAAGTGCAAGTAAGTGCATGTAAGTGCATGCAAGTCTGTGTGAATACGTGTAAGCACGTCTAAGTGCGTCTAAGTGTGCGTGTAAGTACGTGTAAGTGCGTGTAAGTACGTGTAAGTGCGTGTAAGTATGTGTAGGTGTGTGTAAGTTTGTGAAAGTGCATGTAAGTACGTGTTAGTTTGTCTAAGTGAGTGTAAGTTTGTGTAGGTGTGTGTAAGTGCGTGTAACTGCGTGTAAGTGCGTATGAGTGCGTGTAAGTGCTTGTAAGTGTGTGAAAGTACGTGTAAGTGCGTGTAAGTGCGTGTAAGTTTGTGTAAGTGCATGTAAATGTGTGTAAGTACGTGTAAGTACGTGTAAGTATAAGTAAGTACGTGTAAGTGCGTGTAAGTGCAAGTAAGTGCGTGTAAGTATATGTAAGTGCATGTAAGCACGTGTATGTGCGTGTAAGTGCGTATAAGTGTGTGTAAGTGGGTGTAAGTATGTGTAAGTATGTGTAAGTGCGTGTAAGTGTGTGTAAGTGCATATAAGTACGTGTGAGTATGTGTAAGTTTGTGCAAGTGTGTGTTAGTATGTGTAAGTGTGTGTAAGTATGTGTACGAACGTGTAGGTGCGTGTATGTATGTGTAAGTGTAGTTTAAGTTCGTGTAAGTGCATGTAAGTATGTGTAAGTATGTGTAAGTGCGTGTAAGTGCGTGTATGTGCATGTAAGTGTATTATAGTGGTTGTATGTGCGTGTAATTGTGTGTAAGCAGGTGTAAGTACTTGTAAGTCCGTGTAAGTACGTACTAGTGCATGTAAGTGCATGCAAGTGCGTGTAAGTGTGTGTAAGTGTGTATAAGTACGTGTATGTACGTGTAAGTGTGTGTAAGTTTTTGTCAGTGCGTGTCAGTGTCTGTATGTGCGTGTAAGTTTGTGTTAGTGCGTGTAAGTGCGTGTAAGTGCATGTGAGTACGTCTTATTGTGTCTAAGTGCGTGTAAGTGCGTGTAAGAGCGAGTAAGTGCGTGTAAGTACGATCGGCAGTCGTTGACCTGGTCGACGACTAGGTGGACGACTAGTCGCTGGGGGAAAAAAGAGGGGAAAACCTGTAGAGGGACGTGCGAGTGAACCCGGGTCCACATGTATGGATGAGGGGTTGACAATGTTAAGATGGATTAAAGTGAGAATTAATGGTGGGAATGGATAGGCCATGGATGTGAGAAGGGCACTGCCGAGTTTGAGTCCATTGTAAGCACTGTGTGTCCTCGTCGATTGTGGATCGTCGATCACCTCCCCAAGAGATAGAGATCGATCGTTGACCTTGATCGTCGATCACTTAGTAAGGTGGTCAACATAGGTGTAAGTCCATGAATGTGCGGGTAAGAGCGTGTAAACACGTGTAATTACGTGCAAGTGTGTGTAAGTGTATGTAAGTGCATGTTTGTGCGTATACGTTCGTGTAAGTGCACGCACACACTTACACATGCTTACACGTACTTATACACACTTACACACACTCACAAGAACTTACATATACTAATACGCACCCACACACACTTACACACACTTGACATGTACTTACATGTACTTACACACACTTACACGTACTTACACACACTTACACTTACTTACACATACTTACATACACTTACACGCACTTACACACACTTACATGCACTTACACGCACTTACACGCACTTACATGTACTTACACGTACTTACACGTACTTACACGCACTTACGTTCACTTACACGTACTTACACGCACTTACACGTACTTATACGTACTTATACGTACTTACACGTACTTACACGTACTTACACATACTCACACACATTTACACGCACTTACACGCACTTGCACGCACATACACGTACTTACACATGCGTACATCCACTTACACGTACTTAGACACACTTACTTGTACTTACACTTCTTAGACATACTTACACATGCCTACACACACTTACACACACTTTCATGCACTTACACAAACGTATACGTACTTACACGCACTTACCCACACTTACACGCACTTACACGTACTTACACGCACTTATACGTACTTACACACACGTATAAATACTTACACGCACTTATACGCACTTACACGCACTGACACGCACTTATACACACTTACACGCACTTACACATACTTCCGCGCACTGACACGCACTTACACATACTTACACGCACTTATACATACCGGTATCGGGACTGTGATGAGGACTGGGTTCGGGAGTGGGATCAGGAGTGGGATCGGGACTGGGATCGGAACTGGGATCGGAGCTAGGATTGGGATTGGGATCAGGGCTGGGATCGGGGCCGGGAATGGGACTGGGAGCGGGACTGGGATGGGGCATGGGATCGGGACTACGATTGGGAATGGGATCAGGACTGGGATCAGGACTGGGATCGGGATTGGGATCGGGACTGGGATTATGATTGGGATCGGGACTGGGATCGGGACTGGGATCGGGACTTGGATCGGGACTGGGATCAGGACTGGGATCGGGACTGGGATCGCGACTAGGACCGGGACAAGGATCAGGACTGGGATCGAGATTGGGATCGGGACTCGAATCGGGACAGGGATCGGGACTGGGATCGGGACTGGCATTGGGACTGGGATTGGGAGTGGGATCGGGACTGGGATCAGGACTACGATCGGGACTGGGATCGGGGCTGGAATCGGGACAAGGATCGAGATTGGGATCGGGACTGGAATCGGGACAGGGATAGGGACTGGGATCGGGACTAGGATCGGGACTGGGATCGGGACTGGCATTGGGACTGGGATTGGGAGTGGGATCGGGACTGGGATCAGGACTACGATCGGGACTGGGATCGGGGCTGGAATCGGGACAAGGATCGAGATTGGGATCGGGACTGGAATCGGGACAGGGATAGGGACTGGGATCGGGACTAGGATCGGGACTGGGATCGGGACTGGGATCGAGATTGGGATCGGGACTCGAATCGGGACAGGGATAGGGACTTGGATCGGGACTAGGATCGGGACTGGGATCGGGACTGGGATCAGGACTACGATCGGGACTGGGATCGGGGCTGGAATCGGGACAAGGATCGAGATTGGGATCGGGACTGGGACCACGACTTAGACCGGGTCTTGGATCGGGACTGGGATCGGACTGGGCTCGAGACTGGGATCGGGACTTGGATAGGGACAAATATCAGGAATGGGATCGGGACTGCGATCGGAACTAGGACTGGGACTAGGAGTAGGACCGGGACTGGGACTAAGACTCGGATTGGGACTGGGATTGCGACAGTGACAAGGATTGGGACTGGGACTGGGACTAGGACTGGGACTGGGACTGGGATTGGGATCGGGACTGGGATCCGGACTCGGACTGGGACTAGGACTGAGACTGGGACTGGGACTGGGACTGGGACTGGGACTGGGATCGGAACCGGGACCGGGAGTGGGACTAGGACTGGGACTGGGACTGGGACGGGGACTGGGACTGGGATCGGAACCGGGACCGGGAGTGGGACTGGGACTGGGACTGGGACGGGGACTGGGACTGGGATCGGAACCGGGACCGGGAGTGGGACTGGGACTGGGACTGGGACGGGGACTGGGACTGGGATCGGAACCGGGACCGGGAGTGGGACTGGGACTGGGACTGGGACGGGGACTGGGACTGTGACTGGGACTGGGACTGGGACTGGGACCGGGACTGGGATCGGGACTGGGATTAGGACTGGGATCGAGAATGGGATCGGGACTGGGACTGGGACTAGGACTGGGACTGGGATTGTGACTGGGTCTGTGACTGGGACTGGGACTAGGACTGGGACTAGGACCGGGATGGGGACTAGGACCGGGACCCGGACCGGGACTGGGACTGGGACTGGGACTGGGACTGAGACTGGGACTGGGACTGGGACTGGGACCGGGACTGGGATCGGGACTGGGATGGGGACTGTGATGTGGATTCGGACCGCGATAGGGACCCGGGCTGGGATCGGGACTGGGACCGGGACGGGGATCGGGACTGGGATTGGGACTGGGATCGGGATTGGGATCAGGATACAGATGTGGACTGGGGTGGGACTAAGATCGGGACTGGGATCAAGACTGGGAGCGGGACTGGGATCGGGACTGGGATGCCGACTGGGATCAGGACTGGGATCGGGACTGGGATCGATATTGGGATCAGGACTAGGATCGACACTGGGATCGGGACTGGCATCAGGACTTGGATCGGGACTGGGATCAGGACTGGGATCGGGACTTGAATCGGGATAGGGATTGGGACTGCGAACAGGACTAGGATGAGGACTGGGATTGGGCCTGGGATTAGGGCTGGGATGGGGACTGGAATCAGGACTGGGATCGGGACAGGGATCGGGACTAGGATCAGGACTGGGATCGGGACCGGGATCGGGACTAGGATCAGGGCTGGGATCGGGACGGGGATCGGGACTAGGATCAGGACTAGGATGGGGACTAGGATCAGGACGGGGATCGGGTCGGGGATAGGGACTGGGATCGAGACTAGAATCGGGACTGGGGTGGGGACTAGGATCGGGACTGTGATCGGGACTAGGATCGGGACTGTGATCGGGAGTGGGATCAGGAGTGGGATCGAGACTTTGATCGGGACTGGGATCGAGACTGTGATCGGGACTGGGATCGAGACATGGATCGGGACTACGATCGGGAATGGGATCCAGACAGGGATTATGACGATGATCGGGACTGGGATCGGGACTGGGATCGGGACAGGGATCAGGACTAGGATCAGGACTGGGATCAAGACTGGGATCGCGACTGGGATCGAGACTTGGATAGGGACTAGGATCGAGACTGGGATCAGGACTCAGATCGGGACTGGGATCGGGATAAGGATCGAGACAAAGATCGGGTTTGGCATCGAGACTGGGATCGGGACTGGGATCGGGGCACGGATCGGGACTGGGATCGGGAGTGGGACCAGGACTGGGACCGGGACTTGGACCGAGACTGGGACCGGGAATGGGACCGGGACTGGGATCGCGACTGGGACTGGGACAAGGATCGGGACCAGGATCGAGACTCGGATCAAGACTGGGTCAAGATTAGGATTGAGACTGGGATCGGGACTCGGATCGAGACTAGGATCGGGACATGGATCGAGATTGGGACCGGGACTGGGACCGGGACTGGGACCGGGACTTGGACCGGGACTTGGATTAGGACTCGGACCAGACTAAGATTGGGACTGGGGTCGGGACTAGGATCGAGACTGGGATCGGGACTGGGATCGGGACTGGGATCGGGACTGGGACCGGGACTGGGACCGGGACTGGGACCGGGACTGGGACCGGGACTGGGACCGGGACTGGGACCGGGACTGGGACCGGGACTGGGACCGGGACTGGGACCGGGACTGGGACCGGGACTGGGACCGGGACTGGGACCGGGACTGGGACCGGGACTGGGACCGGGACTGGGACCGGGACTGGGACCGGGACTGGGACCGGGACTGGGACCGGGACTGGGACCGGGACTGGGACCGGGACTGGGACCGGGACTGGGACCGGGACTGGGACCGGGACTGGGACCGGGACTGGGACCGGGACTGGGACCGGGACTGGGACCGGGACTGGGACCGGGACTGGGACCGGGACTGGGACCGGGACTGGGACCGGGACTGGGACCGGGACTGGGACCGGGACTGGGACCGGGACTGGGACCGGGACTGGGACCGGGACTGGGACCGGGACTGGGACCGGGACTGGGACCGGGACTGGGACCGGGACTGGGACCGGGACTGGGACCGGGACTGGGACCGGGACTGGGACCGGGACTGGGACCGGGACTGGGACCGGGACTGGGACCGGGACTGGGACCGGGACTGGGACCGGGACTGGGACCGGGACTGGGACCGGGACTGGGACCGGGACTGGGACCGGGACTGGGACCGGGACTTGGACCGGGACTTGGATTAGGACTCGGACCAGACTAAGATTGGGACTGGGGTCGGGACTAGGATCGAGACTGGGATCGGGACTGGGATCGGGACTGGGATCAAAATGGGATCGGCACTGGGATGATGACTGCGATCCGGACTGGGATCAGGACTGGGATCGGGACTGTGATCAGGAATGGGATCGGGGCTGGGAACTGGATTGGGATCAAGACTGGGATCAGGACTGGGATCAGGACTGGGATTAGGTCTAGGATCGGGACTGGGATCAGGACTGGGATCAGGAATGGGATCGGGACGGGAATCGGGACTTGGATAGAGACTGGGATCGGGATTGGGATCGGGACTAGGATTGGGACTGGGATCGGGAGTGGGATCGGGATTGGGATCGGGACTGGGCTTGTTAATGTGATCGAGACTGGTATCGAGACTGGGATCGGGACTCGGATCAGGGCTGGGACTGGGACGGGGATTGGGACAGGGATCAGGACTGGGATCGGGACTATGATCAGACTGTGATCGGGACGGTGATCGGGACTGGGATCGAGACTGGAATCAGGACTGGGATGGGGACTTGGATCGGGACTGTGATCGGGACTGGGATCGGGACTTTGATCGGGACTGGGATCAGGACTGGGATCGGGACAAGTATCGGGACTGGGATCGGGACATGGATCGGGACTACGATCGGAACTGGGATCGGGATCGAGTCTGGGATCGGGACTGGGATCGGGACAGGGATCGGGACTGGGATCAAGACTAGGATCAAGACTGGGATCGCGACTGGGATCGGGACTTGGATAGGGACTGGGATCAAGACTGGGATCGGGACTCGGATCGGGACTCGGTTCGGGACTGGGATCGGGATTGGGATCGAAACAGAGATCGGGTCAAGCATCGGGACTGGGATCATGACTGGGATCGGGGCTGGGATCGGGACTGGGATCGGAACTCGGACCAGGACTGGGACCGGGACTTGGACCGAGAGTGGGTGCGGGACAGGGACCGGGACTGGGACAGCGACTGGGACAGGGACATGGATCGGGACTGGGATCGAGACCGGGATCAAGACTGGGTCAAGACTAGGATCGAGACTGGGATCGGGACTTGGATCGGGACTGGGATCGGGACATGGATCCAGATTGGGACCGGGTGAAGGACCGGGATTGGGACCGGGACTTGGACCGGGACTAGGATCAGGATTGGGTACAAGACTAGGATCGGGACTCGGATCGGGACTGGGATCGGGACTGGGACTGGGACTGGGACTAGGACTAAGACTGGGACTGGGACTGGGATTGGGACTGGGACGGGGACTGGGACAGGGACTGGGTTTGCGACTGGCACTGCGACTGGGAATGCGACTGGGACAGGGACTGGGATGGGGACTGGGACCAGGACTGGGACTGGGACTGGGACTGGGACCGGGATTGGGAATGGGGACTGGGATCGGGACTGGGATCGAGACAGGGATCGGGGCTGGGATTCGGACAAGAATCAGGACTGGGATCAGGACTCGGATCGGGATCGGGATCGGGCTTAGGATCGGGACTGGGATCGGGATTGGGACTGGGATCGGGACTCGGATCGGGACTGGATCGGGACTAGGATCAAGACTGGGATCGGAACAGGGATTGGGAGTGAGATCAGGACTGGGATCGGGACAAGGATCAAGACTGGGATCGGGACTCGGATGGGGACTATGATCGGGACAGGGATCGGGACTGGGATCGGGACTGGGAACAGGACTAGGATCGAGACTAGGATTGGGACTAGGATCGGGAGAAGGATCCGGACTGGGATCGGGACTGGGATCGGGACTGGGATGGGGACTGGGATCGGGACTGGGATCGAGGCTGGGATCGGGACTAGGATCGAGACTAGGATCGGGACTTGGATCGGGACTAGGGTCGGAACTGGCATCAGGACTGGGATCGGGACTCGAATCGGGACTGGGATCAGGACTAGGATCGGGACTCGGATCGAGACAAGGAGTGGGACTGGGATGGGGATTGGGATCGGGACTGGGAACAGGACTCGGATCAGGGCTCGGATGGGGACTGGAATCGGGACTCGGATCAGGACTATGATCACGACTAGGATCGGGAGTGGGATCGGGACCGGGATCAGGACTGGGATCAGGGCTGGGATCGGGACTAGGACCAGGACTAGGATCAGGACTAGGATGGGGACTTGGATCGGGACTGGGATCGGGATTGGGATTGGGACTGGGATCAGGACTGAAATCGGGACTTGGATCCGGACTCGGATCATGACTGGGATCGGGACAGTGATTGGGCCTGGGATTGGGACTGGGATCGGGAGAAGGATCAAGACTGGGATCGGGACTGGGATCGGGACTGTGATCGGGTCTGGGATCGGGACTGGGATCGGGACTTGGATCGGGACGGGGATCGGGACTGGGGTCGAGACTGGGATCAGGACAGGGATCAGGACTGGGATCCGGACTGGGATCAAGACTGGGATCGAAACTGGGATCGGGTCTTGGATCGGGACTGGGAACGGGACTGTGATCACGACTCCGATCGGGACTGGGATCAAGACTAGGATCGGGTCTGGGATCGGGACTGGGATCGGGACTGGGATCGGGAATGGGATGGGGACTGGGATCGGGATTGGGATTGGGACTGGGATCGGGACTGGGATCGGGACTTGGATCGGGACTGGGATCGGGACTGGGATCGGGATTGGGATTGGGACTGGGATCGGGACTGAAATCGGGACTTGGATCGGGACTCGGATCATGACTGGGATCGGGACAGTGATTGGGCGTGGGATCGGGACTGGGATCGGGACAAGGATCAAGACTGGGATCGGGACTCAGATCAGGACTGTGATCGGGTCTGGGATCGGGACAAGGATCGGGACTTGCATCGGGACTGGGATCGGGAGTGGGATCGAGACCGGGATCAGGACTGGGATCAGGACTGGGATCCGGACTGGGATCAGGACTGGGATCGGGACTGGGATCGGGACTTGGATCGGGACTCGGAATGGGACTGGGATCACGACTGGGATTGGGACTGGGATCGAGACTAGGATCGGGTCTAGGATCGGGACTAGGGTCGGGACTGGGATCGGGAATGGGATCGGGACAGTGATCGGGACTGGGATCGAGACTGTGATCAGAACTGGGATCGAGACTAGGATTGGGACCGGGATCGAGACTGGGATCGGGATTGGGATCGGGACTGGGCTTGGGACTGGGATCGGGACTGGTATCGGGACTGGGATCGAGACTAGGATCGGGACTGGTATTGGGACTGGTATCGTGACAGGGATCAGGACTGGGATCAGGGCTGGGATTGGGGATAGGATCAGGACTGGGATCGGGGTTGGGATCGGGAGTGGGATCGGGACTGGGATCGGGAATGGGATCGGGACGGGGATCGGGACTAGGATCGAGACTGTGATCGGGACAGGGATGGAGACTAGGGTTGGGACCGGGATCGGGACAGGGATCGAGATTGGGATCGGGACTGGGCTTAGGACTGGGATTGGGACTGGTATCGGGACTAGGATCAGGACTGGGATTGGGGCTGGGATCGGGGCTAGGATCAGGACTGGGATCGGGGCTGGGATCGCGACAAGGATCGGGACTGGGATCGGGACTGGGATCCGGACTGGGATCGGGAGTGGGATCGGGACTGGGCTCGGGACTGGGATCGGGACTGGGATCGGGAGTGGGATCGGGACTGGGCTCGGGACTGGGATCGGGACTGGGATCGGGAGTGGGATCGGGACTGGGCTCGGGACTGGGATCGGGACTGGGATCGGGAGTGGGATCGGGACTGGGCTCGGGACTGGGATCGGGACTGGGATCGGGAGTGGGATCGGGACTGGGCTCGGGACTGGGATCGGGACTGGGATCGGGAGTGGGATCGGGACTGGGCTCGGGACTGGGATCGGGACTGGGATCGGGAGTGGGATCGGGACTGGGCTCGGGACTGGGATCGGGACTGGGATCGGGAGTGGGATCGGGACTGGGCTCGGGACTGGGATCGGGACTGGGATCGGGAGTGGGATCGGGACTGGGCTCGGGACTGGGATCGGGACTGGGATCGGGAGTGGGATCGGGACTGGGCTCGGGACTGGGATCGGGACTGGGATCGGGAGTGGGATCGGGACTGGGCTCGGGACTGGGATCGGGACTGGGATCGGGAGTGGGATCGGGACTGGGCTCGGGACTGGGATCGGGACTGGGATCGGGAGTGGGATCGGGACTGGGCTCGGGACTGGGATCGGGACTGGGATCGGGAGTGGGATCGGGACTGGGCTCGGGACTGGGATCGGGACTGGGATCGGGAGTGGGATCGGGACTGGGCTCGGGACTGGGATCGGGACTGGGATCGGGAGTGGGATCGGGACTGGGCTCGGGACTGGGATCGGGACTGGGATCGGGAGTGGGATCGGGACTGGGCTCGGGACTGGGATCGGGACTGGGATCGGGAGTGGGATCGGGACTGGGCTCGGGACTGGGATCGGGACTGGGATCGGGAGTGGGATCGGGACTGGGCTCGGGACTGGGATCGGGACTGGGATCGGGAGTGGGATCGGGACTGGGCTCGGGACTGGGATCGGGACTGGGATCGGGAGTGGGATCGGGACTGGGCTCGGGACTGGGATCGGGACTGGGATCGGGAGTGGGATCGGGACTGGGCTCGGGACTGGGATCGGGACTGGGATCGGGAGTGGGATCGGGACTGGGCTCGGGACTGGGATCGGGACTGGGATCGGGAGTGGGATCGGGACTGGGCTCGGGACTGGGATCGGGACTGGGATCGGGAGTGGGATCGGGACTGGGCTCGGGACTGGGATCGGGACTGGGATCGGGAGTGGGATCGGGACTGGGCTCGGGACTGGGATCGGGACTGGGATCGGGAGTGGGATCGGGACTGGGCTCGGGACTGGGATCGGGACTGGGATCGGGAGTGGGATCGGGACTGGGCTCGGGACTGGGATCGGGACTGGGATCGGGAGTGGGATCGGGACTGGGCTCGGGACTGGGATCGGGACTGGGATCGGGAGTGGGATCGGGACTGGGCTCGGGACTGGGATCGGGACTGGGATCGGGAGTGGGATCGGGACTGGGCTCGGGACTGGGATCGGGACTGGGATCGGGAGTGGGATCGGGACTGGGCTCGGGACTGGGATCGGGACTGGGATCGGGAGTGGGATCGGGACTGGGCTCGGGACTGGGATCGGGACTGGGATCGGGACTAGGATCCGGATGGGGACCGGGACAAAGATCGGGACTGGGATTCAGACTGGGATCGGGACTCGGATCGGCCTGGGATGAGGACTATGATCGGGACTGGGATCGGGACTGGCATCCGGACTGGGATCGGGAGTGGGATCGGGACTGGGATTGGGACTGGGATCGGGACTGGGATCAGGAAAAAGTTTAAGATTTAGACCGGGACTAGGACAGGGACTGGGACTGGGACTTGGATCGGGACTGGGATCGGGATTGGACTCGATACTGTGATCGGGACTGGGATCGAGACTAGGATCTAGACTGGGATGGGGACTGGGATCGGGACAAGGACGAGGACAGGGACTAGTGTCAGAAGAATGCAGGCACGAGGACAGGAGCAGCATTATTGCTTATTATGGGATGTCTTGGTAGGAAGGCCGTTGGTCGGTTAGGGACCTTTAATAGGTAGTGAATGATGACCGAGGTGGTTCTGACCGGAGTTGAACCATTACTGAGAGCTCAAAGTATCCGAGGGGTGAGATGTATCTTGTCAAAGTCATGTTTTCTAACAACTAGGACTAGGATTGGGACTGGGACTGTGACAGGGATAGGGACAGGGACATGGACTGGGCCTGCAACTGGGAGTGCGATTAGGACTGCGACTGGGATTGGGACTGGGACTGGGACTAAGCCTGGGACTAGGACTGGGACTGGGACTGGGACTGGGACTGGGACTGGAACCGAGACTAAGATCGGGACGAGGATCGGGACAGGGATCGGGATTGGGATCGGGACTGGGATCGGGACTGGGATCGTGACTGGGATCAGGACTGGGATCAGTGTTGTTCTTCTATGCCCCATGGCCACTGCTATGGGTTGACGGACAGGTTGGGCATGCACTGCTCCCTTGGAGTAATTCCCCCAAACCTTGTTCGTGGTGCAAGTCCAAGCGAGACACCAGAAGTGTAGCGCAACGGATAGCATGTTGGACTTAGGGACAACAGGTCCTGCGATCGAGCCTTGATGTGCGTAGGAGGTTTTTTGACCTTCTAGCACAGGGGAAGTTTCTTAGACATTTCTCCATGCATGAGGAGAGTGCGCCACTTGGCGGTCAGTGGATGCGCCAATTGGCGGACTGGTGAGGTGGTTTGGAGTGACCACCCCAAAAGTGTCACTGCCCACACACCTTAGAAGCCAGGCCTAGGACTATATGTACCAGGCTCATTCCTCATTCTAATTACACAATCTGGCCTTAGATGCTCCTCACAGAGTTGTCCAACTAAGGAACAGTATAAAGAAGACACTGGTTGGTCTAAGCCCCAGGAGTTAGTCTTTGACTAGCACCTCGCGCGAAAGTGACCAAGTGTTAAGTGGACACAGTTGCTAGCAAGTGATTGCCTAGGAACTGCTCAGTGTGGAACCGTGATCCTGAGGGTGATATCTTCTCCTAGCTGAAATGCTAGGAGCGGACGGCAGGTGCTATTGTGTCGGCCCTGTTTTCTAGTCCGTTTGCCTCAGGCCGGTTGACAAAGGGTTATGGGCCCACACTGACCAGTTGTAAGGCACGCTT
>SZWC01000025.1:488043-576249 GCA_023375785.1 Penium margaritaceum | reverse complement strand
CCCACACACCTTAGAAGCCAGGCCTAGGACTATATGTACCAGGCTCATTCCTCATTCTAATTACACAATCTGGCCTTAGATGCTCCTCACAGAGTTGTCCAACTAAGGAACAGTATAAAGAAGACACTGGTTGGTCTAAGCCCCAGGAGTTAGTCTTTGACTAGCACCTCGCGCGAAAGTGACCAAGTGTTAAGTGGACACAGTTGCTAGCAAGTGATTGCCTAGGAACTGCTCAGTGTGGAACCGTGATCCTGAGGGTGATATCTTCTCCTAGCTGAAATGCTAGGAGCGGACGGCAGGTGCTATTGTGTCGGCCCTGTTTTCTAGTCCGTTTGCCTCAGGCCGGTTGACAATCAGGAGTGGGATCGGGACTGGGATCGGGTCTGGGATCGAGACTCGGATCGAAATAGGGATAACGACTAAGATCAGGACAGGGATCGGGACTCGGATCGGGACTGGGATCGGGAGTGGGAGCGGGACTGGGATCACGATTGGGACCGTGACTGGGATCGGGACTAGGATTGAGACTAAGATCACAACTGGGATCAGGACTGCGATTGGGACAGGGATCAGGACTGAAATCGGGACAGGGATCGAGACAATGATCAGGACTAGGATCGTGACTGGGATCGGGACTGGGATCGGGACTGGGATCAGGACTAGGATCGGGAATGGGATCGGGACTGGGATCGTGACTAGGATCGGGACTGGGATTGGGACTGTGATCGGGACAGGGATCGGGACTACGATCAGGACTTGGTTCAAGATTGGGATCCGGACTGGGATGGCCACTAGGATCAGGACTGGGATCCGGACGGGGATCGGGACTGGGATCGGGACTTGGATCGGGATTGGGATCGGGACTTGGATCGGGACTGGGATCGGTGCTGGGATCAGGACTGGGATCGGGACTAGGATCAGGACTGGGATCCGGACGGGGATCGGGACTGGGATCGGGACTTGGATCGGGATTGGGATCGGGACTTGGATCGGGACTGGGATCGGTGCTGGGATCAGGACTGGGATCGGGTCTGGGATCGGGGCTGGGATCTGGACAGGATTGGGACTGGGATCGGGACTGGGATAAGGATAATGATCGGGACTGGGATCGGGACAAGGATTGGGACCGGGATCGGGACTCGGATCAGGACTCCGATCGCAACTCGGATCGGGACTGGGATCGGGACAAGGATCAGGACTAGGATCAGGACTGAGATCGGGACTAGGATCGGAACTAGGATCACACTGGGATCGGGACATGGATCGGGAAAATGATCGGGACAGGGATCGGGACTAGGATCGGGACAGGGATCGGGAAAGGGATCCGGACTGGGATCGGGACTGGGATTGTGACTCCGATCGGGACTTGGATCGGGACTGGAATCGAGACACGGATCGGGTCTAGCATCGGGACTTGGATCGGGACTGGGATCGGGACTGAGATCGGGACAAGGATGGGAACTTGGATCGAGACTGGGACCGGGACCGGGATTGGGACTTGGACCGGGACTTGGACCGGGACTGGGATCGGGACTGGGATCGAGACTCTGATCGCGGCTGGGAGGAGGAGCATGATCAGGACTGGGATCCAGACTCGGACTAGGACTGGGACAGAGACTAAGACTGGGCTGGGATTGGGACTTGGACTGGGACTGGGACTCCGACTAGGACTGCGACTGGGACTGGGAGTGGGACTGGGACTAAGACTGGGACAGGGACTGGGACTGGGAGTGGGACTGGGATCGAGACTGGGATCGGGACTGGAATCGGGATTGGGATCAGGACTAGGATCGGTACTGCGATCGGGACTGGGATCGGGTCTGGGATCGGGATCGGGAGTGGGATCGAGACTATGATCGAGAATGTGATCAGGACTGGGATCAGGAATGGGATCGGGACTAGGATCGGGAATACGATCGGGACTGGGATCGGGACTGGGATCAGGAGTGGGATTGGGACTAGGATCTGGACTCGAATCGGGACTCAGATCAGGACTGTGATCAGGACTGGGATCGGGACTGGGATCGGTACTGGGATCGGGACAAGCATATGCACTATGAATGGGACTAGGAGTGTGAATGGGACTAGGATTGGGACTGGGACTCGGACTGCAACTGGGACTACGATTGGGATTGCGACTGGGACGGGGACCGGGACTGAAACTCGGAGTAGGACTGGGATCGGGACTGGGATCGGGACTAGGATCGGGACAGTGATTTGGACTGGGATTGGTACTTGGATCGGGACTAGGATCGGGCCTGGGATCGAGATTGGGATTGGGACTGGGATCACGACTGGGATTGGGACTGGGATCGGGAATATGATCTGGATTGGGATTCGGACAGGGATTGGGACAAGGATCAGGACTAGGATCAAGTCTGGGATCGAGACTGGGATTAGGACTTGGATTGGGACTTTGATCGGGACTATGATGGGAACAGGGATCGGGACTAAGATCGAGACTGGGATTGGGACTTGGACCGAGGCTGGGATCGGGATTGGGATCTGGACTGGGATCGAGACTGGGATCGGGACATTGATCGGGAATGGGATGGGGACTGGGATTGGGACTGGGATCCGGAATGGGATCAGGACTAGGATCAGGACTATGATCGGGACTGGGATCAGGACTGGGATCGGGACGGGGATCGGGACTCTGATAAAAAAGGATCGCGACTGGGATCAGGGCTGGGAACGGGACTATGTTCGGGACTGGGATCGGGACAAGGATCGGGACTGGGATCGGGACTGGTATCGGGACTGGGATCGGGACTGGGATTGGGACTAGGATCGAGTCTGGGATCGGGAGTGGGATCAGGACTTGGATCGGGACTGGGATCGGGATTTGGATCAGGACAGGGATCGGGACAGGGATCGGGACCGGGATTGCGACAGGGATCGGGACTGGGATCGGGACAGAGATCGAGACTGGGATCGAGACTCGGATCGGGACTGGGATCAGGACAAGGATTGGGACTTTCATCGCGACTGGGATCGGGACTGGGATCGGGAGTGGGATCGTGACTTGGATCGGGACTGGGATCGGGACTGGGATCACGACTGGGATCGGGACTGCGATCGGGACTGGGATCGGGATTGGGTTCGGGACTGGTATTGGGACTAGGATCAGGACTGGGATCAGGACTGGGATGGGGATTGGGATCGGGACTGGGATCACGACTGGGATCGGGACTGCGATCGGGACTGGGATCGGGATTGGGTTCGGGACTGGTATTGGGACTAGGATCAGGACTGGGATCAGGACTGGGATGGGGATTGGGATCGGGACTGGGATCGGGACTAGGATCAGGACTAGGATCGGAACATGGATCAGGACTTGCATTGGGACTAGGATTAGAACAAGGATCGGAACTGGGATCGGGACTGTGATCGGGTCTCGGATCGGGACTGGGATCAGGACTGGGATCGTAACTTGGATTGGGACTGGGATCGGGACTGGGATCGAGACTGGGAGCAGGACAAGGATCGGGACTGGGATCTCGACTGGGATCCGGACTAGGATCGAGACTAAGATCGCGACTGGGATCGAGGCTGGGATCGGGACTGGGATCGGGACTGAAATCGGGACAGGGATCGAGACTGTGATCAGGACTAGGATCGGGACTGGGATCGAGACTGGGATGGGGACTTAGATCAGGACTAGGATCGCGAATGGGATCAAGACTCGGATCGCGACTAGGATCGAGACTGGGATTTGGACTTTGATCGGGACTGGGATCGGGACTAGGATCGGGACTGGGATCAAGATTGGGATCCGGACTGGGATGGCGACTAGGATCGGGACTGGGATCGGGACGGGGATCGGGACTGGGATCGAGACTGGGATCGGGACTGGGATCGGGACTTGGATTGGGACTGGGATCGGTACTGGGATCAGGACTGGGATCGGGTCTGGGATCGGGGCTGGTATCTGTTAGGGTGTTCACGAGTCCAGACTCGCGAGTCTCAAGGAAGACTCGGACTCACGAGTCCGAGGCTCCTTTTGGACTTGGACTTGCGAGTCCGAGTCCATCCAAAGACTCGGACTCGCGAGTCCCAGGCCAGACTCGCGAGTCCTGGACCAGACTCACGAGTCCTGGACCAGACTTGCGAGTCTTTGACCAGACTTGCGAGTCCTGGTCCAGAATCGCGGGTTTATGTCACTTATGCACTTTGTCCACCGCCGATTGCCACCATGGTGACTCCCAGTCATGGTGTACCTTCTGTTAGATGCTTAACACAGGACTGGCTTGGACTCGCGAGCCGAGCCATGCTGGCGGACTCGGACTCGCAAGTCTGGGACAGGACTCGGACTCGCAAGTCCTGAACTTGAGTCCGGGCTTTTGGTGTACAGCCTTAGGTATCTGGACAGGATCAGGACTGGGATCGGGAGTGGGATAAGGACAAGGATCGGGACTGGGATCGGGACAAGGATTGGGGGTGGGATCGGGACTGGGATCGGGACTCGGATCGCGACTCGGATCGGGACGGGGATCGGGACTAGGATCAGGACGAGGATCGGGACTGAGATCGGGACTAAGATCAGGAGTAGGATCCGACTGGGATCGAGACAGGGATCGGGTTTGGCATCGGGACTGGGATCGGGACTGGGATCGGGACTGGGATCGGGACAAGGATGGGGACTTGGATCGAGACTAGGACCGTGACTGGGACTGGGACTTGGATCGGGACTGGGACCGGGACCAGGACCGGGACTGGGACCACGACTAGGATCGGGATTGGGATCGGGACTGGGATCGAGACTGTGATCCGGACTGGGATGAGGACTAGGATCACGACTGGGAACCGGAATCGGACTAGGACTGGGACATAGACTGGGACTGGGCTGGGATTGGGACTGGGATAGGGACTGGGACTCCGACTAGGACTACGACGGGGACTGGGAGTGGGACTGGGACTAAGACTGGGACTGGGACAGAGACTGGGACTGGGACTCGGACTGGGACAGGGACTGGGACTGGGAGTGGGACTAGGATCGAGACAGGGATCGGGACTGGAATCGGGATTGGGCTCGGGACTAGGATCGGTACTGGGATCGGGACTGGGATCGGGACTGGGATCGGGATCGGGAGTGGGATCGAGACTATGATTGAGACTGTGATCAGGACTGGGATCAGGACTGGGATGGGGACTAGGATCGGGACTAGGATCGGGACTGGGATCGGGACTGGGATCGGGAGTGGGATTGCGACTAGGATCGGGACTGGGATCGGGACTCGGATCTGGATTGGGATCCAGACTGGGATCGGGACTGGGATCGGTACTGGGATCAGGACAAGGATAGGCACTATGAATGGGACTAGGACTTGGACTGGGACTGGGATTGGGACTGGGATTGGGACTGCAACTGGGACTACGACTGGGATTGCGATAGGGACGGGGACCGGGACTCAAACTCGGACTAAGACTGGGATCGGGACAAGGATCGGGACTGGGATCCGGACAGGGATTGGGACTGGGATTGGTACTTGGATTGGGACTAGGATCGGGCCTGGGATCGAGATTGGGATTGGGACAGGGATCAGGACTGGGATTGGGACTGGGATTGCGAATATGAACTGGACAGGGATCAGGACAGGGATCGGGACAGGGATCAAGACTAGGATCGAGTGTGGGATCGGGACTGGGATCAGGACTTGGATCGGGACTAGGATCGGGACTATGATGGGGACAGGGATCGGAACTAAGATCGAGACTGGGACCGGGACTGGGACCGAGACTGGGATCGGGACTGGGATCCGGACTGGGATTGAGACTAGGATCAGGACTTTGATCAAGAATGGGATCAGGACTGGGATCTGGACTGGGATCTGGACAAGGATCGGGACTTTGATCGCGACTGGGATCTGGACTGGGATCGGGACTGGGATCGTGACTTGGATCGGGACTGGGATCGGGACTGGGATCAGGACAAGGATCGGGACTGCGATCAGGACTTGGATTTGGACTGGGATCGGGACTGGTATCGGGACTAGGATCAAGACTGGGATCAGGACTGGGATGGGGATTGGGATCGGGACTGGGATCCGGACTAGGATCAGGACTAGGATCGGAACAGGGATCAGGACTGGGACTGGGACTAGGATTGGAACAAGGATACGAACTGGGATCGGGACTGTGATCGGGACTCGGATCGGGACTGGGATCAGGACTGGGATCGGGACTAGGATCGGGAGTGGGATCTGGACTTGGATCCGGACAAGGATCGAGACTCGGATCGGGACTAAGGTCGGGACTTGGATCGAGACTGTGATCGGGACTGGGATCGGGACTGGGATCGGGACTGGGATCGAGGCTAGGATCAGGGCTCAGATCGAGACTGGGATCGGGGCTGGGATCGGGGCTGGGATCAGGACAGGGATCGGGATTGGGATTAGGATTGGGATCAGAACTAGGATCGGGACTCGGATCGGGGCTGGGATCAGGATTGGGATCAGGCCTGTGATCAGGACTGGGATCGGAAGTGGGATCGGGACGGGGATCAGGACAGGGATCGGGACGGGGATCGGGACTCGGATTGGGACTGGGATTTGGAATGGGATCGGGACTAAAATCAAGACTGGGATCCGGACTAGGACCGGGACTAGGATCAGGACTGTGATCGGGACTGGGATCCGGACTTGGATCGCGACAGGGATCTAGACTTGGATCGGGACTCGGATCGGGACTGTGATCAGGACTAGGATCGGGACTGGGACCGGGACTGGGATCGGGAATATGATCTGGACTGGGATCGGGACAGGGATCGGGAGAGGGATCAGGAGTAGGATCGAGTCTGGGATCGGGACTTGGATCAAGACTTGGATCGGGACTGGGATCGGGACTATGATGGGGACAGGGATCGGGACTAAGATCAAGACTGGGATCAGGGCTTGGACTGAGTCTATGATCTGGACTAGGATCCGGACAAGGATCGAGACTGGGATCGGGACTTTGATCGGGAATTGGATCGGGACTAAGATCGGGACTGGGATCGGGACTTGGATCAAGACTGGTCGGGACTGGGATCGGGACTGGGATCAGGACTATGATCGGGACTGCGATCAGGACTGGGATCGGGACGGGGATCGGGACTCGGATCAAAAAGGATCGGGACAGGGATCAGGGCTGGGAACGGAACTATGTTCGGGACTGGGATCGGGACAAGGATCGGTACTGGGATCGGGACTAGGATCGGGACTGGGATCGGGACTGGGATCGGGACTAGGATCGGGACTCGGATCGAGACAGGGATCGTGACTCGGATCGGGACTGGGTTCGGGACTGGGATCAGGACTGGGATCGGGACTGGGATCGGGACTGGGATCGAGACTGGGATCGGGACTGGGATCGGGACTGGGATCGAGACTGGGATCGGGACTGGGATCGGGACTGGGATCGAGACTGGGATCGGGACTGGGATCGGGACTGGGATCAGGACAGGGATCGGGACTGGGATCGGGACAGGGATTGGGACTGGGATCGGGACTAGGATCGGGACTCGGATCAAGACAGGGATCTTGACTCGGATCGGGACTGGGTTCGGGACTGGGATCAGGACTTTGATCGGGACTGGGATCGGGACTGGGATCGGGGCTGGGATCGTGACTTGGACCGGGACTGGGATCGGGAGTGGGATCAGGACTGGGATTAGGACTGCCGTCGGGACTGGGATTGGGACT
The DNA here is from genome assembly GCA_023375785.1 of Penium margaritaceum. Taxonomy (NCBI): domain Eukaryota; kingdom Viridiplantae; phylum Streptophyta; class Zygnematophyceae; order Desmidiales; family Peniaceae; genus Penium; species Penium margaritaceum. The sequence goes on along the minus strand of SZWC01000025.1, from coordinate 568,567 downwards.
AGGATCAGGACTGGGATGGGGATTGGGATCGGGACTGGGATCGGGACTAGGATCGAGACTAGGATCGGGACTAGGATTGGGACTTGGATCGCGACTTGGATCAAGACTTGGATCGAGACAGGGATCGAGACTGGGGTCGAAACTGGGATCAGGACTGGGATTGGGACTAGGATTGGAACAAGGATCGAAACTGGGATCAGGACTGTGATCCGGACTCAGATCGGCACTGGGATCAGGACTGGGATCAAGACTAGGATCGGGAGTGGGATCGGGACTGGGATTGGGACAAGGATCGGGACTCGGATGGGGACTAAGATCGGGACTTGGATCGAGACTGGGATCGGGACTGGGATCGGGACTGGGATCGAAGCTAAAACCATGGCTAGGATCGTTACTGGGATCGGGGCTGGGATAGGGGCTGGGACCAGGACAGGGATCGGGACTGGGATTAATATTGGGATCAGAACTAGGATCGGGACTGGGATTGGGGCTGGGATCAGGACTGGGATCAGGACTGTGATAAGGATTGGGATCGGGAGTGGGATCGGGACGGGGATCGGGACGGGGTTCGGGACGGGCATCGGGACTCGTATCGGGACTGGGATCTGGAATGGGATCGGGATTGGTATCAAGACTGGGATCGGGACTAGGAGCGGGACTAGGATCAGGACGGTGATCGGAACTAGGACCGGGACTTGGATCGGGACAGGGATCGAGACTGAGATCGGGACTCGAATTGGGACTGGGATCAGGACTAGGATCGGGAGTGGCATCGGGACTGACATCGGGACTCGGATCAGGACTCGGATTGGGACTGGGATCAGGACTCGGATCGGGACTGGGATCCGGACTGAGATCGTGCCTGGGATACGAAAAGAGATCGGGACTGGGAGGTGACTCGGACCGGGACTTGGACCAGGACTGGGACCGGGACCGCGACCGGGACAAGGACCGGGATTGGGACCAGGACTAGGATCGGGACTGGGATCAGGACTCAGATCAGGACTGGGACTGGGACTGGGCTTGGGACTGGGACAGAGACCGCGACTGGTACTGGGACTGGGACTTGTACTTGGACCGGGACTGGGAGTGCGACTGGCACTGCAACTAGGACTTGGATAGGGATTGAGACTATGAGTGGGCCTCGGACTGGGACTGGGACTGGGAATGGGATTGGGACGGAGACTGGGACCGGGACTGGGATCAGGACGAGGATCGGGATTAGGATCGGGCTGTGATCGGGACTGGGATCGGGACTCGGATCGGGACTCGGATCGGGACTCGAATCGAGATTGGGATCAAGATTGGGATCTGGGCTGGGATCAGGACTTGGATCAGGACTAGGACGGGCACAAGGATTGGGACTGTGATAAGGAATAGAATCGGGACTGGGATCGGGACTGGGATTGGGACTGGGATCAGGACTAGGATCGAGAGTGGGATCAGGACAGGGATCGGAACCGGGATCGGGACTAGGATTGGGACTGGGATCGGGACTGGGATCAGGCCTGGGATCGGGACTGGGATCGGGACTGGGATCGGGACCGGGATCGGGACTGGAACCAAGACTGGGATCGGGACTGGGATCGGGACTAGGACCGGTACTAGGACCGGAGGTGGGATGAATGTTAGAAAATGTAACTCCAACAAGGAACATCTCTCCCCTCGGATACTCCGAGCTCTCAATAATGGTTCAACTCCGGCCATAACCACCTCGGTCATCACTCACCAGCTGTTAACGGTCCTTAATCGACCAACTGCCTTCTTACTGAGACATCCCCTAATAATCGGAATCACTGGAAGCACGTCTGGCTAGTGTAGAAGAAGCCGTTATATATATGTTTTCTATTATTTCTGTTCTGTAGTACATATGGAGGATGTTCATTCCCTCCACAATTAACCAGAATTGTTCTGCTCATCCCTTTCCCTTTTGGTTCCGTGGCTTTGCTGCCGTGTCTTGGCTCTGCTCGCTCCTCGTCTTTGTCAACCCCTCTCAACTCTTCACTCCGTCACTCCCGCTCCTTCGCTCAGCTCTCTTACTCCGCCAATCATCACTCATCTCGCCAGTACTCTCTCACATCAACTTGTCTACCTCGGCTACCTTGCATCTCAGCCTCTATCAGCTTCCGCGACTAACTCCTTGAATTGCTCTCACTTACGTCACTCAGTTGACGTACACTTGTATATCCTCACGCTTGAGCCTGCTTTTGGTGTTGCTGTTCTCGTGTCCACATTCTTCTGACACTGTATCACAGCTTCAGGTAATATCACCTGGAGTCCTGTGACCACGTCATCACCCAGCCGTTATAATACCTCCATCGCTTCCACGTGGAATCTTTTGCCGCTGCTACCGTAGCCGTGCGCCTCGCTGCTTTGCCAACAGCGGACATCAGCAGCTCTACCTGACGAGTTCCCCGTGTTGGATATTATATTGGAGACTACTTCAAAGGGTGCAGCCACTGAGAAAATAAAGAGTGACAATGCAGGTTCATCTCCGGAGTCACACGATCAACATCCAAACGGCCTCATAACCAACAAATGTGCGAGTCTCGTCCAAATCAAAACCAACGGCCTCACACCTCAACGGCCCAGGCGAAACGCACCTACAAAGATCATGCCTCGACTCACCACTCCCCGATGCGTACGGCTAGCAAAGCCGAATTGTGGTATCGAGGCGCTTCCTGCTCTCTCACATGCCCGAGCTGCGACCTCTATGGACGCTGTACGAAGCGGACTGGGATAGACCTTTCCTATTTGTGTTGCTTATACTCCAGTCTATAGTCAATCCATTGGATTCTCCTTCAGGCTCATGCTTTGGGCCGCCTCCAGTCCCTTTCCCCTCAATCTCAGCTCAGCGCCCGTGCTCCCGCACTGTGCCCTCATCCCTGTGTCGAACGTCACTCATACGTCAGCAACACCCGCACCTTCAAGGAAGCTTCCGCTCTTCCCACAAAGTGCTGCGTCCACTCCTTTCCTAACAAGATCTCAGTGCTCGTACCTTCAGTGCTGAGCCCAGGCCTCTCCTCATCATCTTGCATTGTCATTCACTTCCGCTTTGTCCTCTTATCGTCGTTCTTGCTTTGCTTCTGCTCGTGCTTCTGTCCACCATTGAAACGTTTGTCCCCACGACCGCGTCCATTCTACGGCAGCACCTGAAATCTCCTGGCATGGTATCAAAGCACAAGTAACACCCTGGCCCCTTCGTGCTTGCCGCCGTTGGCCGCACCCACATCTACTTCCATCAGACTTCTCCGCCTTGAAGAACTGTGGTTGCCAGAAAAACTGCGGTAGCAGCGCTTCTTCTGACTAAGGTGTTGTGGCAGCACCACTCCACTTCCTCTTGGTAATAGTGTGCATGAGGTTCTGCCCCTAGGTTCACTCCGTCACCTCAGCAAGCAATTTTTGATCATTTTTCATCGCTGCCGCCAGTGCACGTAGTTCTACCCCTGCACTCATTCCCATCCTTTCTGCATCAGCATTTCCACCGTCGAACTCATCATCACCGACTCCCTGGTTTCGCGCTTCACTTTGACCAAAAGTCATCCGCACACTCTCATTGCCGTAGCAAAATCATCATCAAGCACGTCAAATTTGTCTTGAGAAAAGGTATCCCGCACCGCCATTTGTCTACCTCTTTCCACCGCCTCACCATCAACTCCATCATTGCATCTTCCCTCACTCTGACTGGTCTTCCCAAGCTCACTGTAAAGCCGGATGGGACCAGCAACTACAAGCTATGGAGCTACTCAGTGTCACTTTTCTTCGGAACACAGAAGGTTGAGGGAGTCAGCCTCGGTCATCTGATCACCAACATGGACACTGGGATAGAACCTCCTGACACCACTTCCTCCTCCTCAACTGTAATTGCATCAACCACTCACGGTGGAGACCCCTCCGGTGGATCCGTGTCTCATCCCACTCTTTCAAATGCCTCTTCCTCATCTATTCCCATTACCCCTACTACCACCATCAGCCACGCCTCTTGGGAAGTCGCCAATAGGACCGCCCTCATGACGATCATGACCACCTCCTCTCCTGAGCTGCATGAAGACATGCGCACTCTTGGCTGCAAGACTCACGAAGTGTGGAAATTCCTTGAAGATTGCTTCAGCAACAACACCTCCACTGCATGCATAATTAAGATCATGTCACTCTTCTCTGTGTCCTTCGCCGCCCATACCAACATGGGCAGTTACATTGCAGCCGTCACAACCATCGCTTGCGATCTCAAAGAAATGAAAATTGATCGCCCTCCTGCTATTGCCTGCACTGGCATCATCTCCGGCCTCCCTGGTTAGTATGATATTATCCGCCAGATCTTAATGCAGCTGCCTGTTGACCAACTGACCATCGCTATCATCGGCCCCAAGATCAAGGGAGCGGAACAGGACAATGCCGCTAAGCAAGCACGCAATACTACCATTGCCACCAACTCTTTTGAAACCATGGCCGCCATTACTGACAACCGCATGTTCAACCGCTTCTCCGCCTCCTCCTACACCATCCCCCATAGTCCATTCAAAGGAACTAAGTGTGGCCATCGCAACCACCTGCCTCATGTCTGCGATCATTGTGCTACCAACGAGTGGCTGGATCAGAACCCTAGCAAGTCTTATGGCAAACAACCCAACTGGGCGGAGGAGCGTTGTCAACGCTACTACAACCGGATGGAAAGTTCAAGCTGGCGTTCAACCCCAGCCACCAACATGGAAACCTCATATTCTCCTGCCATCCCTGCTGTTGTGAACCCTGCTCCTAATAATGCTGTCATGTTAGGAGTAGTCGAGCATGTGAATGAGATTTGATCTGAGGAGTATGGTCTTGAGATGTACACCGCGTCCTCCTCTCATCCTCTCTCTTCTTATCCCTCTCTGTTCAGCTTTGACTCCCTACACATTGCCATCATCTAGCCTCCGTCTACATACTCCACTGCCCGTCAAAGCCACTTCCTCTTTATTCATGATCAATACTCACAGCACTGCACTATCCTCTCCCTTTGCACATTGACCGGGGTTGTCCCTACACCTAGGGACTGGCTGAAGGAACAAACCAAGCACTTTGACCGACCACCTTGCCTCATCCTCTCCAACACTAATTACGCATCTCTTCACACCCTTCTCACAAGGTAATGCATGACTCAGGGAACACTACTAACTGCAGCTCCTGCCCACGGCAAGTTTCTCATCAATCACCTACTGCATGAAACAGACTGTTTCATGAAAATGCATCACATGACCTCACAAACCTGGACTGCCTGCCTCCGTAGGGTTGTCACCGCTCACAACCTGCGTAGATCCAAGTACGACCCGAGTTGAAGAACTGTATGGGTCTATGATCGGAACCTGTCTACTTCCTACTGCAAGCCTAGACTACCTCACTGAAACTCAACCGAACTTCCCTCTATGCTACTGACAAACTGTACCTTTCCCTTTAGTGACAATTTCTCGGCGACCTCACTTACTGACTCCAGCCAAAAACTACTGCATCGCCCAGGTTTTCTCTCCTCCCTGTACAACCTGGTACTGAGGCGCCAACCACCTCCAAAACCTCCCAAGCTCTCTCTGCGCTGCACTCCCATTGAAGTAGAATTCACAGGCCTACCATTCAAGGCTTGCACCCCTCTCTTCATCTAAGGAGGGTGTCGGATGTTATCTCGGAATCGCTTCAAGGGGTGCGGCCACTAAGAAAAGAAAGAGTGACAATGCAGGTTCATCTCCGGAGTCACGCGATGAACATCCAAACAGTCTCACGACCGGCAAATGTGCGAGTCTCGCCAAATCCAAAACCAACGGCCTTGCACCTCAACGGCTGAGGCAAAATGCACATGCAAAGATCGTGCCTGCACTCACCACTCCCCCATGCGTACGGCTAGCAAAGCCAAATCGTGGTCTCAAGGCGCTTCTTGCTCTCTCACTTGCTCGAGCCACCACCTCTATGCTCGCTCTACAAAGCGTGCTAGGATAGACCTTTCCTATTTGTATTGCTTGCATTCCAGTCTATACTAAATCCATTGGACTCTCCTTCAGGCTCACCCTTTGGGCCGCCTCCAGTCCCTTTCCCCTTAATCTCAGCTAAGTGCCCGTGCTCCCGCACTGTGCCCTCTTCCCCCAGTCAAACGACACTCATACGTCAGCAACGCCCGTACCTTCGAGGAAGCTTCCACCCTTTCCACAAAGTGTTGCGTCCACTCTTTTCCAAACAAGATCTCAATGCTCGCACATTCGCTGCTGCGTCCAGACCTCTCCTCATCATCTTGCATTGTCATTTGTTTCCGCTTCGTCCTCCTATTGTCGTTTCCGCTTTGCTTCTGCTCGTGCTTCTTTCCACCATTGAAACGCTCGTCCCCGCAACCGTGTCCACTCTACGGCAGCACCTTGTAATCTTCTAACACCGTGCGTTGAAGAAACGCATCGTCACCCTAAGGAAGCACCATGCCCATACTCCGCGCCCGTGGCTAGCAACCGGTGACTTGTCGCCCACATCAACCGCAAGCAACTCTGGAGCCGCCGCCTGGCGTCAACTGCCAAGAAGCTCGTGCCATCTGCCATCCACTGCCCCTCATTGCCTCTGCCACCACAAGAACCTCCTCCTCGTGCCTCTTTCCTTGCCATACTCATCTACCACCTCCTCCTCGTGATCCTCAGTCTGGTTGCGTTCATCATCTCGAGCCACCTTCTCGCATCGCCTTCTCGCCTCGTCAGCAGCTGCTGCCAAAACTACCGCCGTCATGATATCGGACACCACCAGCCTTCCTGCTCCCATTTCTGAGCCAACTGGGGAACAAGCCGTCACTCTCCTGACATCAGCGGTCAAGTGCCTCTGCCCGCTGCCTGAATCCCTCTACCGCAACCAACGTCTTCCGGCTGATAGGATATCGGACACCACCAGTCTTCCTGGTCCCATTTTTTAGCCAACTACGGAACAAACCGTCACTCTCCTGAAAGGAGAATAAGTGGTTGTATTGCTCCACCTCCCTACTACGCCGCCTCTCATCGCACCGCCCTCCGCTTGCATCACTCCCTACTACTCTTCTCCATCATCATCATCAGCCTCCAGTCTTCACTTATTACATCATCCTCATCTACTTCAACCAGGCGTCCTTGCCATCCCTGCTCCAGTATCCTCAGCTCCATCAGCTGCCTATTTCTACCTCATCTCCATCTCCCGATCATCAGCATCCTCCGCGCCGCCCCCGCATCTCAACCTCCTCATCGACATCATTCCGCGGCGCACGTGGTTCCGCCCCTATGCCCACACATTCATCAATCGTTTCCTCCGCGAACGCATTGCTTCTAGCTCGACACAAGGATCCGCCCGGTCGCATCGCCTGTTCCGTGACGACCTGCGCCCACGCCGAGATTTCCTTCAGTGCACGCGGTTCACCCCTGCATCCATGTGTTGAAAATCTTTCTACTTGCTAGTTGATAACTAGTGTTCCCAACCCATGGTTTTCCCCACTGACCATTGGTCACTCGTGTTATGAGTTTTCAACGTCAACCACACACTACGAAATCTGTTTGGTCATGGTTAGTAACATATGCCTACTTTGGTTTGTCCCTCTACATGGTTACCATGCTGTGTCACTACGTATCAAATGTATTTGTGCTTTCTAGTTGATAGCTAGTGTTCCCAACCTGTTGTTAGCCCCTCTGAATATCTGTGACTCGTGTTGTGAGTTGTCAACATTGACCACATGAAGTGAATTTCTTTGGTCATGGACAGTGACATATGCATACTTTGGCTGGTCACTGTCCATAGTAGCCACACTGTGCCACTACATATTGAAGCTGTTTGTACTTGTCGTCCATAACTAGTATTTTGAAACCATAATCTTCCACTCTCGCCGTTTGTGACTCTTGTTATGACCTGTCAAAGTTTTCCACACATGGTGACACTCTTTGGTCATGGTCAGTGACATATGCATACCTTGGTTGGTTATCGTGCATGGTATCCACACCGTGCCACAACGTATTTAAGGTCATTGTGCTTGCTAGTCGATATCTGGTGATCCCAAACAGTTGTGTCCCCCCTCTGACTATTTGTGACTTGTATTACGAGTTGTCAATTTTGACCACAGACGGCGGATTTCTTTGGTCAAATGCAGTATGTATGCCTACTTTGGTCTGTCATTGTGCAAGGTAGCCACAACGTGCTACTACTGATTGAAGGGCGTTGTACTTGCTAGTTGAGATTTGATATTCCCGGACCATTGTTTCCCCGTCTGACCGTTTGTGATTTGTGTTTTATTTGGTCAACGTTGACCACCCATATTGAAACTCTTTGGTCATTGTCAGTGACATATGCCTAGTTTGTTTGTTTGGTGTGCATAGTAGCCACACCGTACTACGACGTATTGATGTTCTTTGTCCTTTCTAGTCAATGCATAGGGTTCCCAAATAATTGTCTCTCCGTCTGACCATTTGTGACTTGTGTTGTGAGTTGTCAATATTGACCACGCATACTGGATTTCTTCGGTCATAGTCAGTGACGTATTTGTCCCTTGGTTGGTCACCTTGCATGCTAGCCAAACATTGCCACTACTTGTTGAATTTCTTCGTACTTGCTAGTTGATAACTAGTAGTCCCAACCCATTGTTTCTCCCTCTGACCATGTGTGACTCCAGTTATGAGTTTTCAATATTGACCACAGGCTGTGAAATTTGTTTGGTCATAGTTAGTGACATATGCCTCATTTGGTTTGTCACTGTACATGGTTGCCAGACCGTGTCACTATACATTAAAGGTATTTGTGCTTTCTAGTTAATAGCTGGTGTTCCCAGACCATTGTTACCCATCTTTGACCATCTGTGACTCGTGTTGTGAGTTGTCAACGCTGACCACATGAAGTGAAATTCGTTGGTCCTGCCCAGTGACATGTGCATACTTTGGTTGGTCACTGTGCATGGTAGCCATGCTGTGCCACTACATATTGATAGTGTTTGTAAATGATAGTGGATAACTAGTATTCACAACCCGTTATCTTGCACCTTGACCACTTTTGACTCGTGTTATGAGTAGTCAAAGTTTACCATACCTAGTGACATTATTTGGTCATGCTGAGTGACATATGCCTACTTTGGCTTGTCATCGTGCATGGTATCCACACCGTGCCACAACTTATTGAAGGTCCTTGTGCTTGCTAGTTGATACCTGGTGTTCCCAAGCCACTGTCACCCCCTCTGACCATTTGTGATTCCTTTTATGAGTTGTCAACAAAGACCACTCACAGCGGATTTCTTTGGTTAAAGGCAGTACATATGCCTACTTTGGTTGGGTCATTGTGCATGGTAGGCACACCGTGCTTATATCGATTGAAGGTCACTATACTTGCTGGTTGAGAACTGATATTCCCAGACCATTGTTTCCCCCTCTGACAGTTTGTGACACGTGTTATGGTTGGTCAACGTTGACCACCCATGTTTAAATTCTTTGGTCATGGTCAGTGACATATGCCTAGTTTGGTTTCTTGGCGTGCATACTAGCCACACCGTGCCACTGCGTATTGAAGGTTTCTGTCCTTTCTAGTCAATGCATAGGGTTCCCAAACCATTGTCTCTCCACCTGACCATTTGTGACTCGTGTTATGAGTTGTCAATGTTGACCACACATAGTGGACTTCTTCGGTCATAGTCAGTAACGTATGTATCCTTTGGTTGGTCACTGTGCACGCTAGCCACACCTTGCCACTGCTTGTTGGAGGTCTTTGTACCTGCTAGTTGATAACTAGTGTTCCCAACCTATTGTTTCCCCCTTTGACCATTTGTGACTCGTGTTACGCGTTTTCAACGTTGACCACAAACTGTGAAATTCTTTTGGTCATGGGTAGTGACATATGCCTACTTTGGGTTGTCACTGTACGTGGTTACCACGCAGTGTCACTGCGTATCGAAGGTCTCTGTGCTTTATAGTTGATAGCTTGTGTTCGCGAACCATTCTTACCCCCTCTAAATATCTGTGACTCGTGTTGTGAGTTGTCAACATTGACCACATGAAGTGAAATTCTTTGGTCATGGTCAGTGACATATGCATACTTTGGTTGGTCACTGTGCATTGTAGCAACATTGTGCCACTGCATATTCAAGGTATTTGTACTTGCTAGTCGGTAACTAGTACTTGGAAACCATTATCTTCCACTCTGACAATTTGTGACTCGTGTTATGAGTTGTCAAAGTTTACCACACATGGTGACATTCTTCGGTCATGGTTAGTGACATATGGTTGGTCTTCCTGTATGGTATCCACACCGTGCCACAACCAGAGTTGCCCTCGTTGTTCGTTGTAGGGCGACTACGACAACGGCACATTGAGGGGCATCGATGCTACATTGATGTGGTGTTGCTGTTGTATGGGCGACCGGGTGCAACCCAGACCAAATTTTGCCAACGAGAGTGAGCGACCAAGGAATATTCCAGGGTCAGGAAAATGCGAGTCCGGCTCTCGGTGCGTCACTGCTACTTTACGTGCACGCATTGTGCTAAAGGTTAAGCATCAGGCCATGTGGCATGAATCAATGTATGACTCGTGCCAGGTGGCATCGTACTCACACCATCTGCCAATTGGGGTCATGCACAGAGAGCTGCACATTGCCATGTTGGACAGTGTGGAAGTTCGCCCCCATCTGCGCCGACGCAATTGCTTGACCAATGGCATGCACAACCTTGAATTTGAAGATTACACGAGACACATGCGGATATGGTTTGCTACATGAGAACATGAGTTTTATATTTTGGATGTTTTGTTCATATACTAGCTAGTGTTTGTGATCTTCGTAGTCGTCGTTTCACGTATACGTGAATTAAGTAATGTTTTGTAAACCGACACTTAAAAACACTTCATTCACATTCTATATCGACCAAACCACCGCGTCAAGGATGAGGTTTGAGATGTCGATATGCACTTTTGAGCAAGATGGCTGCTTACAGACGTAAAGGGGGTAGTGACTGCCCGGCACTACCTTTGTCGGAGCAACTGCTTGATTCTATTGGGAGCTAGTGCTCCCGATAGTAGTAACATCGCGTCCCCCTGTTACGTGATGTAGCCGACACTTGCGCCATTTCTTGATCTGGAGGCCATGTGCAGCTGAGCTGCCTAGCCTGGGCACCATGGCTTCATCCTCTTAGCCCAGCACCTCCAACAGAGCATCCACCGCCAGCTCTAGTCCCTTCGCAGCTCCTGTGTCTGCCGTCTCCACCCAATTCAATGCCAGCAAGTGGAATCCACCGAAGAGGAGGACGCTCACTGGTGACTTTCTCACCAAGGAGCTATCAAAGCACTGTGAACCTCGTGCAACTTCCAGCAAGAAGGCGGGATTTGTTTGCGGATCATGCGCCAAGAGGGTGAGCGGCACGTGTGACCGCATCCGCGGCCACTTTGCCTGCAACAACCCCAACGTTGGGAAATGTCCCCATCCTCCACCAACAGTTAGGGATGCGCTAGGCTTAGAGAGGTTTCCCCCTCCTCCAGCAGGATGGAACCCGCACAGTGTGAAGCTATACAAGGGAGAGGGAGTGGAGTGGGGCACCAAGGACAAACCGGTCGCATGGCTGAAGTTGTGGGAGGCAGAGGAGAAGGCAGGACAAACTGCCGTTGGAGGAATGACGCTGCAGCTGGACTCAAGTGACGAAGAAGGTGGCAGGGGTGCAGCAGGTCCTCACAGGCCAGCGGCTACAACAACATTGGAGGGGGAGGTGCAGCTCTTTGATGTGAACAAGGCCGCATCGTTCCGTCAGTCCATAATGGCTGAGCGCATGGACAGGTCAAACAACGTCGCCTGCTAGATAGCCATTGTCAAACTGATGGCAATCGCAGCGCTGCCCATCTCCTTCTGCCGGGAGCCGGTGCTCATGGACGTCGTGAAGGCAGCGAAGAAGGTGACTCCTGGTTTTCGGCTGCCCAGCAGAACCACGGTGGTTGATGACCTACTCCCAAAACTGGACGTGGAGCTGGCCGAGCTCGATGGACCTTTGAAGCAGGCCTGGAGCACGTACGGAACCAGCCTTGCAGTCGATGAGTGGTCCAACAGATAGGTGAGGCCTATCTACAACGCCATGGGCTCGGTCCACCTCTTCTCACGGGATGCCAGTGGTCTGAGAAGGGATGCAGACCACACTGCCTCCATGATAGAGGCTGCACTTGAAGCTGTGGGTGAGGACAAGGTCGTTTCGGTGATTTGTGACAACGCCTCTGTGAACAAGAAGGCTTTTTCCGAGCTGAGGGTGAAGTTTCCCAAGCTGTTTTTTCAAAGATTTTGTGCCCACAACATAGACTTGATTATGAAGGACGTGGGCAAGACAGCATGGGGGGCTGGCATCATTTCAAGGTGTGAGAAAGTCATTGTGTTTTTCAGGAACAATGCCATGCCTTGGACATGGCTAAAGGACAAGACAAGTGGCAAGGTGCTGAAGAACAGGTGTGATACCCACTTTGCCTCAGAATTTGACATGGTGGAGCGGCTGTTGGAGCTGAAAGAGGAGTTGGATGAGTTTGTCAAGTTGGACGTGTGGAAGCACATCGGATCGCACCGAGATGTGGGCTTCAGGAGTCGTAAGCAGGAGGTGAGAAGGATCATACGGTGCATGGTCTTCTGGCTTCAGGTTTGTCAACTGAAGGATTTGTTGTTGCCTTTGGTGAAGGTCTTGCGGGTGGCTGATGCACCGGGAGGGGGGGCTGGAGAGATATACGAGGGCTTGTTGGATTGTGCTGAACAGGTGAAAGCTCTGGCTGAGAAGAGGGGGAGAAAGAACCGCAAGGTTGCAGAGGCCCGAGTTAACTTTGTTCTGGACAGGCTAGACCAGCGTTGGTCCAAGGACATGAGCTGCCCTTTGTATGCTGCTGCCCGCCGCTTGCATCCTCTGCACTTTGGCAATGACCTCTCCAGTGATGCCACCACATGCTCAGCGTGGTAGGCTGTGGTGGAGGCCATGGTTCCAGAGGATAGGCATGATGACATCATGAAAGAGATTGGAGTCTTTCAGATGGCGCAGACAATGGTGGTCCATGATCCCATGCTCACACCGCGTCGAAGTGTAAAGGCTGTTGCTGCAGTAGCAAAGGTGTAGTGTGGGACAATGACAGCTGCAGTATGGCATGTCAACTACATGTGCCACCTGCCTGCACTTCGGAACCTCGCATTGAAGCTGCTGTCGCAACCATGTTCATCATCCGAGTGTGAACGTGTGTTTTCAACTCATGAATTGATCCACACTGCCAGGAGAAACAGGCTAAAAGTGTCTACCCTCGAGCTCCTCGTGCGATGCAACGTTCGTCTACCCAAGCACTACGGCCAAAGCGGACGGAGGGTAGCAAAGGACCTCGCCAAGGCCACGGAGGCAGAGGCAGAAGCTGAAGCTAAGGCAGATGCTAGTGAGGATGACGGGGAGGTCGTTGAGGAGGATGGACTGCTGAGTGAGCCAGAGGATGACATGGAGAGCGATGAGGAGGACGGTGAGGAGCATGAGGAGGAGGAGGCAGCGGATGAGGGAGATGTGGTGGAGGTGATGGCCTCTATCCGTGACATGAGTGACATGCCAGCACTGCCTCATGCTCGTCCAGTGCGCGTTCGTGCACAAGAGACGCTGGCAGCAGGAGCAGCAGCAGCAGCAGCAGCAGCTGGCACAAGCAGACAAGGTGCAGCGGCAGCAGCAGCAGCATCAGCAAGTGGGGGAGCAGCAGGTGGGAGAGCAGCAGGTGGGGAAGAACCAGGTGGAGAAGTAGCAGGTGAGGAAGGAGCAGGTGGGGATGAAGCAGGTGGGGAAGCAGCAGATGGAAGTGGAGATGCAGCAGTTGCAGCTAAAGATGTAGAGAGCCCAGCATGCCAGCCAGCGTCCACAATGGCATCAAGAGTTGGTGGCTCCAAGCACAGCGACAAGCGTGCTGCCCTGGTTGCACTAGCTGCTGCAAGGGCTACAAAGCGTGTGGCAGGCAGCACCCCAGCAACTCAGGCTGCAAACAGGCTGGCTGCTAGGCGTAGTGCTGCTATGCGCAAGTAGATCAGTTGGCTCAATGTAACCTTGTTGGCCTCATTGAATAAAGTAATCCTTTGAACTGCATCCCTTTTCATTGTGTTTGCCTTATTATCCCTGCCCATGTATGAATGCTATCCATGGTGGATGACACCTCTGTCCATGGTGAATGTCAAAAAGTGTAGCAATAAGGCCCAAAGCATGGCATTTGATAATTTCAAGTTGCATAAGAGAATGGTTGTGTAGTGATAGTGAACCAGACCATGGAATGTACAATGTTGTTGCTTGGGAATAGGTGTGAAAATGGTGTTTTGGGTCTGACTGTCCCTTGGTTTTTTGGCCATTGCCAGCTCTCAGCCCTCTAATATAAGGGATGCCTCTGTAACGACATCGATGTGCCCAATCAGCACTACATCCATGTACCGTTGTGGACATCGATGTACCGTTGTTCTAGGTACCGCGGTCAACTCTGGCCACAACGTAGGGAAGGTCATTGTGCTTGCTAGTTGATACCTGGTGTTCCCAGACAGTTGTTTCCCCCTTTGACTATTTGTGACTCGTATCATGAGTTGTCAACGTTGACCATACACAGCGGATTTCTTTGGTCAAAGGCAGTAAATATGCCTACTTTGGTTGGACATTGTGCATAGTAGCAACACCGTGCTACTACTGATTGAAGGTCGTTGTACTTGCTACTTGAGAACTGATATTCCTCGACCATTGTTTCCTCCTCTGACCGTTTGTGACTCGTGCTATGGTTGGTGAACTTTGACCACCCATATTTAAATTCTTTGGTCATGGTCAGTGACATATGCCTAGTTTGGTTGTTTCGTATGCATAGTAGCCACACCGTGCCACTACGTATTGAAGTTATTTGTCCTTTCTAGTCCATGAAAAGGGTTCCCAACACATTTTCTATTGCTCTGACCATTTGTGACTCGTGTTATGAGTTCTTAATGTTGATCACACATAGTGTACTTCTTCCATCATAGTCAGTGACGTAATCATCCTTTGGTTGGTCACTGTGCACGCTAGCCACACCATGCCAATACTTGTTGAAGTTCTTCATACTTGCTAGTTGATAACTAGTGTTCCCAGCCCATTGTTTCCCCCTCTAACCATTTGTGACGCATGTTATGGGTTATGAACCTTGAGCACCCATATTGAAATTCTTTGGTCATGGTTAGGGACATATGCCTGATTTGGTTTGTCACTGTACGTGGTTACAACCCGTGTCACTACGTATTGAAGGTATTTGTGCTTTCTAGTTGATAGCTAGTGTTCCTAAACCATTGTTACCCCTCTCCGACTATCAGTGACTCGTGTTGTGAGTTGTCAACCCTGACCACATGAAGTGAAATTCCTTTGTCATGGTCACTGACATATGCATACTTTGGTTGGTCACCGTGCACGATAGCCACGCTGTGCCTCTACATATTGAAGGTATTTGTACTTGCTAGTGGATAACTAGTATTCAGAAACCAGTATCTTCCACCCTGACCATTTGTGACTCGTATTATGAGTTGTCAGAGTTTACCACACTTAGTGACAATATTTGGTCATGGTCAGTGACATATGCCTACTTTGGTTGGTCATCGTGCATGGTATCCACACCGTGCCACAACTCATTGAACTTCCTTGTGCTTGCTAGTTGATACATGGTGTTCCCAATTCATTGTCTCCCCCTCTCACCATTTGTGATTCCTTTTATGAGTTGTCAACGCTCATCACACACAGTGGATTTCTTTGGTCAAAGGTAGTACATATGCCTACTTTGGTCGGTCGTTGTGCATGGTAGCCACACCGTCTTATACTGATTGAAGGTCGGTGTACTTGCTAGTTGAGAACTGATATTCACATACCATTGTTTCCCCCCTGACCGTTTGTCACTCGTGTTATGGTTGGTGAATGTTGACCACCCATATTGAAGTTACTTCGTCATGGTCAGTGACATATGCCTAGGTTGGTTGTTTGGTGTGCATAGTAGGGACACCTTGGCACTACGCATTGGAGTTTCTTGTCCTTTCTAGTCAATACATAGGGTTCTCAAACCATTGTGTCTCCCTCCGACCATTTGTGACTCTTGTTATGAGTTGTCAATATTGACCGTACAAAGTGGACTTCTTGGGTCATATTCAGTGATGTGTGCATCCTCTGGTTGGTCACTTTGCACGCTATCCACACCGTGCCACTACTTGTTGAAAATCTTTCTACTTGCTAGTTGATAACTAGTGTTCCCAACCCATGGTTTCCCCCACTGACCATTTGTGACTCGTCTTATGAGTTTTCAACTTTGATCACACACAGTGAACTCCGTTTGGTCATGGTCTGTGACATATGCCTACTTTGGTCTGTCACTGTACCTGGTTACCACGCCGTGTCATTCAGTATCGAAGGTCTTTGTGCTTTGTTGATAGCTAGTGTTCCCAAGCCATTGTTTGCCCCCTCTGACTCTCTGTGACTCGTGTTGTGAGTTGTAAATGTTGACCACATGAAGTGAAATTGTTTCTTCATGGTCAGTGACACATGCATACTTCGGTTGGTCACTGTGCATTGTAGCCACACTGTGCCACTACAAATTGAATTGATTTGTACTTCCTAGTCAATGACTAGTATTCACAAACCATTATCTTCCACCCTCACCATTTGTGACACGTGTTATGAGTTTTCAAAGTTTACCACACTTAGTGACATTATTTGGTCATGGTCAGTGACATTTGCCTACTTCGGTTGGTCATCGGCATGGTATCCACACCGTGCCACTGCGTATTGAAGCTCCTTGTGCTTGCTATTTGAGACTTGGTGTTCCCAAACCATTGTTTCCCCCTCTGACCATTTGTGACTCGTGTTATGAGTTGTCAACGTTGATGACACACAGCGGATTTCTTTGGTCAAAGGCAGTACATATGCCTACTTTGGTCGGTCATTGTGCATGGTAGCCTCACCGTGCTACTACTGACTGAAGGTTGCTGTACTTGCTAGTCGAGAACTTATATTCCCATAGCATTGTTTCCTCCCTTGACCGTTTGTGACTCGTGTTATTGTTGGTCAACGTTGACCACCCATATCAAAACTCTCTGGTCATGGGCAGTGACATATGCCGAGTTTGGTAGTTTGGTGTGCATATTAGCAACACCGTGCCTCTGCGTATTAAAGTTCTTTGTCCTTTCTAGTTGATACATAGGGTTCCCAAACCATTGTCTCTCCCTCTGACCATTTGTGACTCCTGTTATGAGTTGTCAATGTTAACCACACATAGTGGACTTCTTCGGTCATAGTCAGTGATGTATGCATCATTTGGTTGGTCACTGTGCACGCTAGCCACCCCGTGCCACTGCTTGTTGAAAACATTTCTACTTGCTAGTTGATAAGTAATGTTCCCAACCCATGGTTTCCCCCAATGACCATATGTGACTCGTGTTATGAGCTTTCAACGTTGACCACACACTGTGAAATCCCTTTAATCATGGTTAGTGACATATGCCTACTTTGGTTTATCCCTATACATGGTTACCACGCCGTGTCACTACGTATTGAAGGTCTTTGTGCTTTCTAGTTGATAGCTAGTGTTCCCAACCCGTTCTTAGCCCCTCTGAATGTCTGTGACTCGGGTTTTGAGTTGTCAACATTGACCACATGAAGTGAATTTCTTTGGTCATGGTGAGTGACATATGCATACTTTGGTTGGTCACTGTCAATTGTAGCCACACTGTGGCACTACATATTGAAGATGTTTGTACTTTCTAGTCCATAACTGGTATTTTGAAACCATTATCTTCCACTATCACCACTTGTGACTTGTGTTAGGAGCTGTCAAAGTTTACCACACATGGTGACATTCTTTGGTCATGGTGAGTGACATATGCATACCTTGGTTGGTCATCGTGCATGGTATCCACACCATGCCACAACATATTGAAGGTCATTGTTCTTGCTAGTTGATACCTGGTGTTCCCAAACAATTGTGTACCCCTCTGACTATTTGTGACTCGTATTATGAGTTGTCAACGTTGACCATACACGGCGGATTTCTTTGGTCAAAGGCAGTACATATCCCTACTTTGGCCGGTCATTGTGCATGGTAGCCACACCGTGCTACTACTGATTGAAGGGCTTTGTACTTGCTAGTTGAGAACTGATATTTCCGGACCATTGTTTCCCCTTCTGACTGTTTCTGACTCGTGTTATGGTTGGTGAATATTGACCACCCATATTGAAATTCTTTTATCATTGTCAGTGTCATATACCTAGTTTGCTTGTTTCGTGTGCATAGTAGCCACACCGTGCCACTATGTATTGAAGTTATTTGTCCTTTCTAGCCCACACATAGGGTTCCCAAACCATTGACGCTCCCTCTGACCATTTTTGACTCGTGTTATGGGTTGTCGATGTTGACCACACATACTGGATTTCTTCGCTCATAGTCAGTGACGTATTCATCCTTTGGTTGATCACTGTGCACGCTAGCCAAACCGTGCCACTACTTGTTGAAGCTCTTCATACTTGGTAGTTGATACCTAGTGTTCCCAGCCCATTGTTTCTCCCTCAGACCATTTGTGACTCGTGTTATGAGTTTTCAATATTGATCACACACTGAAATTCGTTTGGTCATGGTCAGTGACATATGCCTACTTTGGTTTGTCACTGTACATGGTTACCACGCCATGTCACTACATATTAAAGGTTTTTGTGCTTTCTAGTTAATGGCTAGTGTTCCCAACCATTGTTACCCCCCTTTGACTATCTGTGACTCGTGTTGTGAGTTGTCAATGCTGACCACATGAAGTGAATTTTGTTGGTCATGGTCAGTGACATATGCATACTTTGGTTGGTCACTGTGCATGGTAGCCACGCGGTGCCATTGCATATTGAAGGGATTTGTACTTGATAGTGGATAACTAGTATTCACAAACCGTTATCTTCCACCCTGACCACTTGTGACTCGTGTTATGAGTTATCAAAGTTTACCATACTTAGTGACATTATTTGCTCATGGTCAGTGACATAGGCCTACTTTGGCTGGTCATCGTGCATGGTATCCACACCGTGCGACAACTTATTGAAGGTTGTTGTACTTGCTAGTTGATACCTGGTGTTCCCAAACCACTGTCTCCCCCTCTGACCACTTGTGACTCCTATTATGAGTTGTCAACGTTGATCACACACAGCGGATTTCTTTGGTCAAAGGCAGTACATATGCCTGCTTTGGTTGGTCATTCTGCATGGTACCCACATCGTGCTTTTACTGATTGAAGGTCACTGTACTTGCTGGTTGAGAACTGATATTCCCAGACCATTGTTTTCCCCTCTGACGGTTTGTGAGACGTGTTATGGTTGGTCAACGTTGACCACCCATATTGAAATTCTCTGGTCATGGTTAGTGACGTATGCCTAGTTTGGTTGTTTGGTGTGCATAGTAGCCCCACCGTGCCACTGCGTGTTGAAGTTCTTCATCCTTTCTAGTCGAAATGTAGGGTTCGCAAACCATTGTCTTTCCGTCTGACCATTTGTGACACGTGTTATGAGTTGTCAGTGTTGACCACACATAGTGGACTTCTTCGGTCATACCCAGTGACGTATGCATCCTTTGGTTGGTCACTGTGCACGCTAGCCACACCGTGCCACTGCTTGTTGGAGGTCTTTGTACTTGCTTGTTCATAACTAGTGTTCCCAACCCATTTTTTCCCCCTCTGCCCATTTGTGACTGGTGTTATGTGTTTTCAACGTTGACCACTCATGGTGAAATTCTTTTAATCATGGTTAGTGACATATGCCTACTTTGGTTTGTCACTGTACATGGTTACCACGTCGTGTCACTACGTATCGAAGGTCTCTGTGCTTTCTTGATGATAGCTAGTGTTCCCAAACCATTCTTGCTCCCTCTGAATATCTGTGACTCGTGTTGTGTGTTGTCAACATTGACCACATGAAGTGAAATTCTTTGGTCATGGTCAGTGACATATGCATACTTTGGTTGGTCACTGTGCATTGTAGCCACACTGTGCGACTGCATATTGAAGGTACTTGTACTTGCTCGTTGACAACTAGTGTTTAGAAACCATTATCTTCCACTGTAATCATTTGTGACTTGTGTTATGAGTTGTCAAAGTTTACCACACATGGTGACATTCTTTAGTCATGGTCAATGACATATGATTGGTCATCGTGCATGGTATCCACACCGTGCCCCTACGCACTGAAGGTTATTGTGCTTGCTATTTGATACCTAGTGTTCCCAAACAATTGTTTCCCCCTCTGACTATTTGTGACTCGTATTATGACTCGTCGAAGTTGACCATACACAGCGGATTTCTTTGGTCAAAGGCAGTACTGATCCCTACTCTAGTCGGTCATTGTGCATGGTAGCCACACTGTGCTACAACTGATTGAAGGTCATTGTACTTGCAAGTTGAGAACTGATATTCCCGGACCATTGTTTCCCCCTATGACCGTTTGTGACTCATGTTATGGTTGGTGAACATTGTCCACCCATATTGAAATTCTTTGGTCATGGTCAGTGACATATGCCTAAGTTGGTTGTTTGGTGTGCATAGTAGCCACACCGTGCCACAACGTATTGAAGTTATTTGTCCTTTCTAGTTCATGCATAGGGTTCCCAACCAATTGTATCTCCCTCAGACCATTTGTGACTCGTGTTATGAGCTGTCAATGTTGACCACGCATTGTGGACTTCTTCCATCATAATCAGTGACGTGTTCATCCTTTGGTTGGTCACTGTGCACGCTAGCCACACCGTGCCACTACTTGTTGAATTTCTTCATACTTGCTAGTTGATAACCAGTGTTCCCAGCCCATTGTTTCCCCCTCTGACCATTTGTGACTTGTCTTATGGGTTGTGAACGTTGACCACCCATATTGAAATTCTTTGGTCATGGTTAGTGACATATGCCTAGTTTGGCTTGTCACTGTACGTGGCTACCACGCCGTGTCATTGCGTATTGAAGGTCTTTGTGCTTTCTACTTGATATACAATGTTTCCAAACCATTGTTACCCCCCTCTGACTATCAGTGACGCGTGTTGTGGGTTATCAATGCCGACCACATGAAGTGAAATTTGCTGGTCTTGGTCAATGATATATGCATACTTTGGTTGGTCACTGTGCATGGTAGCCACACTGTGCTACTACATATTGAAGGTATTTGTACTTGCTAGTCGATAACTATGTCAGTAAACTGCATGCTTCATGATAAGGATCGTCTGAAGCAGAACATGAGAGACGACGGTCTCGCAAGCGTGGGCGCGGTCGGAGGGACGAGCGCAATGGAATTGATGTCAGAGATGATGTTAAGGGATACAGTGTGAATGTACGATTACAATGAGAGCTGTTGCATAGCGAGAAAGCATGATAACAACCAGAAGAACAGATGGTGGTCGCAGTGCCAAGGCGCGAGCCGCGAGGCAGCTGCGCCAAGGCACGGGCCGACAGCATGCAGGAGCCACAGCGACGAAGCGCGGGATGACGGAGCTGATGGATCCAATGATGGGAGGCCGCAGCGTAGACACGCTGCCTGCAAGGGGAGTCATGATGGAAGTGCCACAGCGCTAGGTTGCCAGCACAGAAGTCAGTTGGTCCAGCTTGCCGTAGCGCATGTACGCGGGCTGGCGGAACAACCAAGTCTACGTACATTGATACATCTGAGCGGGCTACGGGGATATGAGCAGAGATGAAGGCAGCGAGGAACAACAGGAACTGGTGGCGGGTCAGAAGACCGAGCCGGAGTGGGGGCAGGGCAAAGGCCCGGGCCGAGGAGAAAGCCATCACTGATTGATGAATGACCACAAAGGTTAACTATTATAAGAGAGAGAGCTAACATACGTACTAAGCAGACTGCTGAGCTAGCTAGTGAGTATCTCACTCTTGAGGTGGGTGGTACAACCTGAGTCGTCATATGCACTGTCTTGCTGCTTGTGCTGCTGATGAAGACGGTGTCACGAAGTGGCTCCAACGGTGGTTCGGCACGATCCTCGGTGGCTCAGAGTCTTGTCGTTGGACCTTTGGCGCGTAGTGTGTACCGAGACGCGAGCGGGCAACCCATATTTACCTGTTGGCAGTGACTGTTGGAGAACCGGGTTGGTCATTGGGAGATGCACGAGAGTCGTTGATGTGGTAGGACCGACCGGTAGGGTTCAGAGGATGGCGCGGACAGTGTGGCAGCCGTTGAAGTTGTTCGGTGGTGATCGAGACTGTGATCTGTCTCCCACGAAGAGTTTCCGCTATTTTCCCATTTCTTCTTTTTTCCGCTTTGGGTTGATCCGTCTCCAATGTGAGATGGTGAGTGTTCATGGTGTGTGGCTTGTGGGCATTGAGGAATTTTCTGACACCCCCCGGCAATACCACAAGCCACAGAAGGTGATGCTGGTCTTTTTGGAGACGTGGTGCTTCTGATTGCTGATGTTATTTGAGATTTGTGGTGCAGCTCTGCGTGGGTGAGGCTGATGATAGAGGAGCACAAGAATTTGAAGTTGTACAGTGTGTTGAAGGTTGAATGGGTGAAANTCCGCTTTGGGTTGATCCGTCTCCAATGTGAGATGGTGAGTGTTCATGGTGTGTGGCTTGTGGGCATTGAGGAATTTTCTGACACCCCCCGGCAATACCACAAGCCACAGAAGGTGATGCTGGTCTTTTTGGAGACGTGGTGCTTCTGATTGCTGATGTTGTTTGAGATTTGTGGTGCAGCTCTGCGTGGGTGAGGCTGATGATAGAGGAGCACAAGAATTTGAAGTTGTACAGTGTGTTGAAGGTTGAATGGGTGAAAGTGAGGAAGGACAATGGGTTTGGAGGATCTGTAGTACGGATCCAGCAAAGGCCTTGTGCAGGTGCCCTAAATGGTTCAAAGGAGAAGAAACAACAAGGGGTTGATCGATGTCAACGCGCCGTGTTGGTAGGGTAAGAGGAGGTTGGCTTGATGAGATTGGTGTTGGGGTGCTTTAAGAGAGAATCTGGTAGGCTTGATTTTAGGCAAGAGGAGTTGGTTGGTAGAGAGGCTGTAGCTGATGTGTTGAAGAAGAGGGTGGTTATGTTGAGGGAAGATGAGGAGGAGGGGGGAAGTGAAGTGGCTTGAGGTGATGGAGAAGGTGCAAGAGGTAGAGTAAAGTTCGTGGAACTGTTGAGGCGCTATTCTTTTGTACGTGCCAGGATGATGTAGTTACTGTTCTTGATGATGATGTTGTGGAAACTGCTGCCATGGTTTGGAGGAGGAAGGGTGAAGAGTGCTATTGCAGGTTAAGTTGAAGCTGTTGATCCGTGTGGTTGGTGACAAATGACTATGCTGATGGTGGCAAATTTCCAGGGAGAGCAAGATTTATAATCCCTTTTGTATTGGTCTGGTGATGCTGCAGTTGGGGGAGGGAGAGCAAAGGTAGGACGACGCAGGTCCTGCGCTGTTGGCCTGTGACAAAGCACGCCTTGAGGTTTCCCGTAGTACAATTCTTGGTGTTATCTTGATGCTGCAAAGAGGGTCAACATCCTTGATGGTGTAGGTTGATGCTGAGTGATGTACGTGAAGAATGGCACTGCATTGGGTGTTGGAAGAGGCAGAGATGCACTGAGAGTCACAGCTGAGATTATGTCGTTGTTGACGGGAGACAGCTGCTGGTGATGACGGACTCAACCGTTGGTGCAATTGCTTTTCATGCAGATGGTATTGCTGTTGGATGTAATGTTGCATGGACGAATGCTGATGTGGCGTGGTGGAGTGAAGAATAATGATAAGGGGCAAAAGGAAGCGGTCAAGGGGACAGTCCAGGTTGTTGCACCACAGGAAAGTGACTGCTTGTTGTGACTATTGCAGGTGCTTGTCTCTACAATGGTTCTGCAGCTGACGTGGGAGGTTTGGTATGATGATGAGAAGAGAAGAGGAGAGGTGGCAGACAAGGGAGCAGTGTGAGCTGTTGCGCCGCAAGGAAGCTGATGGCACGAAGAAGGATGAGTGGAAATCTACTTTGAATGCTTTTAGAGTCGGTTGAGGGTGTTGAGTGGTGATGGTGACAGGAGGGAAGAGACGGTCAAGGGGACAGCATGTACAGCCGCGCCGCAAGGTGAGAAATAGGAATGGAAGTGGTGACGAATGCTCTTCTAACTGATTGAAGGTGTGAGGTGTAAAGCCATGTTGCCAAAGAGGAAGAATTCCTGGAGATAGACGAAGCGATGCTGCTGCTGTAGTAAGGATGACGGCGGGCGATTCGGTTGCCGTGCGCTTTGGCGAGATGGTTCTAGCGGTAGAGATGCAAACGATGTGATTGATAAAGTCAGATTCTTTCTCTGGGCTCTGATACCATGTCAGTAAACTCCAAGCTCCATGAGAAAGGATCGTCTGAAGGAGAACATGAGAGACGACGGTCTGGCAAGAGTGGGCACGGTCCGAGGGACAAGGGTAAAGGAATTGATGTCAGAGATGATGCTAAGGGATACATTGTGAATACACGAGTACGGAGAGAGCTGTTACATAGCGGGAAAGCATGATAACAATCAGAAGAAGAGATGGTGGTGGCTGTGCGGAGGCGCAGGCCGCGAGGCCGCAGCGCCGAGGCACGGGCCGGCAGCATGCAGGAGCCACAACGATGAAGCACAGGCTGACAGAGCTGATGGATCCAATGATGGGAGGCCGCAGCGTAGACACGCGGGCCGCAAGCAGAGTCATGATGGAAGTGCCACATCCTCAGGTTGCCAGGACGGAAGTCAGTTTGTCCAGCTTGCCACAGCGCATGTACGCGGGCTGGCGGAACAACCAAGTCTACATGCCTTGATACATCTGAGCGGGCTACGCAGATATGAGGGGAAATGAAGGCAATGAGGAACAACAGGAACTGGTGGCGGGTCAGAAGACCGAGCCAGAGTGGGGGCAGGGCAAAAGCCCGGGCCGAGGAGAAAGCCATGAGTGATTAATGAATGACCACAAAGGTTAACTATTACAAGAGAGAGAGCTAACATAAGTACTAAGCACACTGCTGACCTAGCTAGTGAGTATCCTACTCCTACGGTGGGCGGTACAACCTGAGTCGTCGTAGCCACTGTCTTGCTGATTCTGCTGCTGATGACGATGGTGTCACGAAGTGGCTCCAGCAGTGGTTCGGCACAATCCTCGGTGGCTCAGAGTCTTGTCGTTGGACCTTTGGCGCGTAGTGTGTACCGAGACGCGGGCGGGAAACCCATATTTGCCTGTTGGCACTGACTGTTGGAGAACCGCGTTGGTTGTTGGGAAATGCACGAGAGCCATTGATGCGGTAGGACAGACCGGTAGGATTCCGAGGATGGCGAAGACAGTGTGGCAGCCGTTTAAGTTGTTCGGTGGTGATCAAGACTGTGATCCGTCTCCCACGAGGAGTTTCCGGTATTTTTCTATTTCTTCTTTTGTCTGCTTCGGTTTGATCTCTCTCCAATATGAGATGGTGAGTTTTCCTGGTGTGTGGCTTGTGGGCATTGAGGTCTTTTCTGACAAACAAGTATTCACAAACCATTCTCTTCCACCGTGACCATTTGTGACTCGTGTTATGAGTTGTCAGAGTTTACCACACTTAGTGAAATTATTCGGTCATGGTCAGTGACATATGCCTACTTTGGTTGGTCATCGTGCATGATATCCACACCATGCCACAAATTATTGAAGGTCCTTGTGCTTGCTAGTTGATACTTGGTTTTCCCAGACCATTGTATCCCCCTCTCACCATTTGTGACTCCTAGTATGAGTTGTCAACGCAGAACACACACAACGGATTTCTTTGGTCAAAGGTAGTACATATGCCTACTTTGGTCGGTCATTGTGTATGGTAGCCACACTGTGCTTATAATGATTGAAGGTCTCTGTACCAGCTAGTTGAGAACGGATATTCACAGACCATTGTTTCCCCCTCTGACCGTTTGTGACTCATGTTATGGTTGGTGAATATTGACCATCCATATTGAAATTCTTTCATCATGGTCGGTGACATATGCCTACTTGACCACATGAAGTGGAATTCTTTGGTCATGGTCAGTGACATATGCATACTTTGGTTGGTCACTGTGCATTAAAGCCACACTGTGCCACTACATATTAGAGGTTTTTGTACTTGCTAGTTGATAACGAGTATTCACAACCCATTATCTTCCACCCTGACCATTTGTGACTCGTGTTATGACTGGTCAAAGTTTACCACACTTAGTGACATTATTTGGTCATGGTCAGTGACATTTGCCTACCTTGGCTGGTCATCGTGCTCGGTATCCACACCGTGCCATGGCATATTGAACCTCCTTGTGCTTGCTATTTGATGCTTGGTGTTCCCAAACCATTGTTTCCCCCTCTGACCATTTGTGACTCGTAGTATGAGTTTTCAACGTTGACCACACACAATGGATTTCTTTGGTCAAAGGCAGTACATATGCATACTTTGGTCGGTCATTGTGCATGGTAGCCACACTGTGCTACTATTGACCGAATGGCGTTGTACTTGCTAGTAGAGAACTGATAATCCCATGGCATTGTTTCCTCCCCTGACCGTTTGTGACTCATGTTATGGTTGGTAAACGTGGACCACCCATATCACAAGTCTCTGGTCATGGTGAATGGCATATGCCGAGTTTGGTTGTCCGATGTGTATACTAGCCACACTGTGCCACTGCGTATTGAAGTTCTCTGTCCTTTCTGGTTGATACATAGGTTTCCCAAACCATTGTCTCCCCCTCTGACCATTTGTGACTCGTGTTATGAGTTGTCAATGTTGACCACACATAGTTGACTTCTTCCGTCATAGTCAGTAACATATGCATACTTTGGTTGGTCGCTGTGCACGCTAGCCACGCGGTGCCACTGCTTGTTGAAGGTCTTTGTACCTGCCAGTTGAAAACTAGTGTTTCCAACCCATTGTTTCCCCCTCTGACCATTTGTGACTCGTGTTATGCATTTTCAACGTTGATCACACACTGTGAAATTCTTTTGGTCATGGTTATTGACATATGCCTCCTTTCGTTTGTCACTATACATGGTCACCGCGCCGTGTCACTATGTATCAAAGGTCTCTCTGCTGTCTAGTCGATAGCTAGTGTTCCCAAACCATTATTACCCCCTCTGAATATCAATGACTTGTGTTGTGAGTTGTCAACATTGACCAAATGAAGTGGAATTCTTTGGTGATGGTCAGTGACATATGCATACATTGGTTGGTCACTGTGCATTGTAGCCACACTTTACCAGTACATATTGAAGGTATTTGTGCTTGCTAGTCGATAACTAGTATTTAGAGACCATTATCTTCCACTCTGACCATTTGTGACTCGTGTTATGAGTTGTCAATGTTTACCACACATGGTGAAATTATTTGGTCAGGATCTGTGACATATGGCTGGTCATCATGCATGGTATCCACACCGTGCCACAACGTCCTGAAGGTCATTGTGCTTGCTAGTTTAAACGTGTTGTTACCAACAATTGTTTCCCCCTCTGACTATTTGTGACTCGTATTATGAGTTGTCAACGTTGACAATACACAGCGGATTTCTTTGGTCAAAGGCACTACATACGCCTACTCTCGTTGGTCATTGTGCATGGTAACCACACCGTGCTACTACTGATTGGAGATCGTTGTACTTGCTAGTTGAGAAATGATATTCCCGGACCATTGTTTCCCCCCCGGACATGTGACTCGTGTTATGGTTGGTGAACGCTGACCACCCATATTGAAATTATTTTTTCATGGTCAGTGACATATGCCTAGTTTGGTTGTTTGGTGTGCATAGTGGCCACACCGTGCCACTACGTATTCAAGTTATTTGTCCTTTCTAGTCCATGCATAGGGTTCCCAACCCATGGTCTCTCCCTGTGACCATTCGTGACTCGTGTTATGAGTTGTTAATGTTGACCACACATAGTCGACTTCTTCCGTCATAGTCATTGACGTATTCATCCTTTGGTTGATCACTGTACCTGCTAGCCACACCGTGCCACTACTTGTTGAAGTTCTTCATACTTGCTAGTTCAAAACTAGTGTTCCCAGCCCATTGAAACCCCCTCTAACCATTTGTGACTCATGTAATGGTTTGTGAACGTTGACCACCCATATTGAAATTCTTTGGTCATGGTTAGTGATATATGCCTAGTTTGGTTTGTCAATTTACATGGTGACCACGCCGTGTTACTGCGTATTGAAGGTCTTTGTGCTTTCTATATTATAGTTAGTGTTCCCAAACCATTGTTACCCCCCTCTGACTATCAGTGACCTGTGTTGTGAGTTGTCAATGCTGACCACATGAAGTGAAATTTGTTTGTCATGGTCAGTGACCTATGCATACTTTGGTTCGTCACTGTGCATGGTAGCCACGCTGTGCCACTACATATTGAAGGTATTTGTACTTGCTAGTCGATAACTACTATTCACAAACCATTATCTTCCACCCTGACCATTTGTGACTCGTGTTAAGAGTTGTCAGAGTTTACCACACTTAGTGACATTATTCGGTCATGGTCAGTGACAAATGCCTACTTCGGTTGGTCATCATGCATGGTATCCACATCGTGCCACAACTTATTGAAGGTCCGTGTGCTTGCTAGTTGATACATGGTGTTCCCAAACCATTGTCTCCCCCTCTCACCATTTGTGACTCCTATTATGAGTTGTCAACGCTGACCACACACAGTGGATTTCTTTAATCAAAGGTAGTACATATGCCTACTTTGGTCGGTCTATGTGCATTGTAGCCACACTGTGCTTATAGTGATTGAAGGTCGCTGTACTTGCTAGTTGAGAACTGATAGTCACAGACCATTGTTTCCCCCTCTGACCATTTGTGACTCGTGTTATGGTTTCTGAATGTTGACCACCCATATTGAATCTCTTTCAATCATGGTCGGTGACATCTGCCTAGTTTGGTTGTTTGGTGTGCATAGTAGCCAGAGTGTGCCAGTACGCATTAAAGTTCTTTGTTCTCTCTAGTCGATACAGAGGGTTCCCAAACCATTAACTCTCCTTCTGAACATTTGTGACATGTGTTCTCAATGTTGACCATACATAATGGACTTCTTCGGTCATAGTTAGTGACGTGTGCATCCTCTGGTTGGTCACTGTGAACGCTAGCCACACCGTTGCATAACTTGTTGAAAATCTCTCTACTTGCTAGTTTATAACTAGTTTTCCCAACCCATGGTTTTTCCCCCTGGCCATTTGTGACTCGTCTTATGAGTTTTCAACGTTCAGCGCTCACTATGAAATCCGTTTGGTCATGGTTCGTGACATATGCCTACTTTGGTTTGCCACTGTACATGGTTACTACGCCGTGTCAATACGTATCGAAGGTCTTTGTGCTTTCTTCTTCACAGTGAGTTTTCCCAAACCATTGTTAGCCCCCTCTGACTATTAGTGACTCGTCTTGTGAGTTGTAAATGTTGACCACATGAAGTGAAATTCTTTGTTCATGGTCAATGACATATGTATACTTTGGTTGGTCACAGTGCATTGTAGCGACAGTGTGCCACTACATGCTAAAGGTATTTGTACTTGCTAGTCGATACCTAGTATTCACAAACCATTATCTTCCACCCTGACCATTTGTGACTCGTGTTATGAGTTGTCAAAGTTTACCACACTTAGTGACATTATTTGGTCATAGTCAGTGACATATGACTACTTTGGTTGTCCATCGCGTATGGTATCCACACCGTGCCACAACGTATTGAAGCTCCTTGTGCTTGCTATTTGATACTTGGTGTTCCCAAACCATTGTTTCCCCTCTGACCATTTGTGACTCATATTATGAGTTGTCAACGTTGACCACACACAGCGGATTTCTTTAGTCAAATGCAGTACATATGCCTGTTTTAGTCAGACATTATGCATGGAAGCCACACGGTCCTACTACTGACTGAAAGTCGTTGTTCTTGCTAGTTGAGAACTGATATTCCCATAGCATTGTTTGCTCACCTGACCGTTTGTGACTCGTGTTATGGTTGGTCAACGTTGACCACCCATATTGAAATTCTCTGGTCGTGGTCGGTGACATATGCCGAGTTTGGTTGTTTGGTGTGCATATTAACCACACCGTGCCAGTGCGTATTGAAGTTCTTTGTCCTTTATAGTTGATACATCGGGTTGCCAAACAATTGTCTCTCCCTCTGACCATCTGTGACTTGTGTAATGAGTTGTCAATGTTGACCACACATAGTGGACTTCTTCGGTCATAGTTAGTGATGTATGCATCCTTTGGTTTGTCACTGTGCACGCTAGCCACACCGTGCCACTACTTGTTCAAAATCTTTTTACTTGCTAGTTGATAACTAGTGTTCCAAACTCATGGTTTCCCCCACTGACCATTTGTGACACGTGTTATGAGTTTTCAACGTTGACCACACACTGTGAAATCCGTTTGGTCATGGTTAGTGACATGTACCTACTTTGGTTTGTCCCTGTACATGGTTAGCACGCCGTGTCACTACGTATCGAAGGTCTTTGGGTCCTTAATTGATAGCTTGTGTTCCCAACCCATTATTAGTCCCCCTGAATATCTATGACTCGTGTTGTGAGTTGTCAACATTGACCACATGAAGTGAATTTCTTTGGTCATGGTCAGTGTCATGTGCAAACATTGGTTGGTCACTGTCCATTGTAGCCACACTGTGGCATTACACATTGAAGGTATTTGTACTTGCTAGTCGATAACTGGTATTTTGAAACCATTATCTTCCACTATCACCACTTGTGACTCCTGTTATGAGCTGTCAAAGTTTACCACACATGGTGACATTCTTTGGTCATGGTCAGTGACATATGCATACCTTGGCTGGGCATTGTGCATGGTATCCACACCGTGCTACAACGTATTGAAGGTCATCGTGCTTGCTAGTTGATACATGGTGTTCCCAAACAATTGTGTACCCCTCTGACTATTATGAGTTGTCAACGTGAACCATACACGGCGGATTTCTTTGGTCAAAGGCAGTACATATGCCTAATTTGGTCGGTCATTGTGCATGGTAGCCAAACTGTGCTACCACTGATTGAATGGCGTTGTACTTGCTAGTTGATAAGTGATATTTCCGGACCATTGTTTCCACCTCTGACTGTTTGTGACTCGTGTTATGGTTGGTGAACATGGACCACCCATATTGAAATTGTTTGGTCATTGTCAGTGACATATGCCTAGTTTGTTTGTTTGGTGTGAATAGTAGCCACACCGTGTTACTTTGTATTGAAGTTATTTGTCCTTTCTAGCCCAAACATAGGGTTCCCAAACCATTGTTGCTCCCTCTGACCATTTGTGACTCGTTTTATGAGCTGTCTATGTTGACCACACAGACTGGATTTCTTCGGTCATAGTCAGTGACGTATTCATCCTTTGGTTGGTCACTGTGCACGCTAGCCAAACCGTGCCACTACTTGTTGAAGTTCTTCATACTTGGTAGTTGGTGACTAGTGTTCCCAACCCATTGTTTCTACCTCTGACCATTTGTGACTCGTGTTATGAGTTTTTAATATTGACCACACACTGAAATTCGTTTGGTCATGGTTAGTGACATATGCCTACTTTGGTTTATCACTATACATGGTAACCACGCCGTGTCACTACATATTGAAGGTATTTGTGCTTTCTAGTTAATAGCTAGTGTTTCCAAACCATTGTTATCCCCCTTTGACTATCTGTGACCCGTGTTGTGAGTTGTCAACGCTGACCACATGAAGTGAAATTCGTTGGTCATGGTCAGCGACATATGCATACTTTGGTTGGTCACTGTGCATGGTAGCTACGCGGTGCCATTACATATTGAAGGTATTTGTACTTGATAGTGGATAACTAGTATTCGCAAACCCTTATCTTCCACCCTGACCACTTGTGACTTGTGTTATGAGTTGTCAAAGTTTACCATACTTAGTGACATTATTCGCTTATGGTCAGTGACATAGGCCTACTTTGGCTGGTCATTGTGCATGGTATCCACACCGTGCCACAACTTATTGAAAGTCCTCGTGCTTGCTAGATGATACCTAGTGTTCCCAAACCTTTGTCTCCCCCTATGACCACTTGTGACTCCGATTATGAGTTGTCAACGCTGACCACACACAGTGGATTTCTTTGGTCAAAGGCAGTACATATGCCTACTTTGGTCGGTCATTGTGCATGGTACCCACACCGTGTTTATACTGATTGAAGGTCACTGTACTTGCTGGTTGAGAACTGATATTCCCAGACCATTTTTTCCCCCTCTGGCGGTTTGTGACACGTGTTATGGTTGGTCAACTTTGACCACCCATATTGAAATGCTCTGGTCATGGTCAGTGACATATGCCTCGTTTGGTTGTTTGGTGTGCATAGTAGCCACACCGTGCCACTACGTATTGAAGTTCTTTGTCCTTTCTAGTCGATACGTAGGGTTCCCAAACCATTGTCTCTCCGTCTGACCATTTGTGACTTGTGTTATGAGTTTTCGGTGTTTACCACACATAGTGGACTTCTTCGGTCATACTCAGTGACGTATGCATCCTTTGGTTGGTCACTGTGCACGCTAGCCTCTCCGTGCAACTGCTTGTTGAGGGTCTTTGTACCTGCTAGTTGATAACTAGTGTTCCCAGCCTATTGTTTCCCCCTCTGCCCATTTGTGACTCGTGTTATGCGTTTTCAAGGTTGACCACACACTGTGAAATTCTTTTGGTCATGGTTAGTGACACATGCCTACTTTGATTTGTCACAGTACATGGGTACCACGCCGTGTCACTACGTATCCGAGGTCTCTGTGCTTTCTAGTTGATAGCTAGTGTTCCCAAACCATTCTTACCCCCTCTGAATATCTGTGACTCGTGTTGTGAGTTGTCAACATTGACCACATGAAGTGAAATCCTTTAGGCATGGTCAGTGACATATGTTTACTTTGGTTGGTCACTATGCATTGTAGCCACATTGTGCCACTGCATATTGAAGGTACCTGTACTTGCTAGTCGATAACTAGTATTTAGAGACCATTGTCTTCAACTCTGACCATTTGTGTCTCGTGTTATGAGTTGTCAAAGTTTACCACACATGGTGACATTCCTTGGTCATGGTCAGTGACATATGGTTGGTCACCGTGCATGGTATCCACACCATGCCACAATGTACTGAAGGTCATTGTGCATGCTATTTGATACCTAGTGTTCCTAAACAATTGTTTCCCCCTTTGACTATTTGTGACTCGTATTATGAGTTGTCGACGTTGACCATAGAGAGCTGATTTCATTGGTCAAAGGCAGTGCATATGCCTACTCTGGTCGGTCATTGTGCATAGTAGCCACACCGTGCTACAACTGATTGAAGGTCATTGTACTTGCAAGTTGAGAACTGATATTCCCGTACCATTGTTTCCCCATATGACCGTTTGTGACTCGTGTTATGGTTGGTGAACGTTGACCACCCATACTGAAATTTTTTGGTCATGGTTGATGACATATGCCTAGATTGGTTTGTCACTATACGTGGTTACCACGTACCATTGTTTCCCCATATGACCGTTTGTGACTCGTGTTATGAGTTGTCAGAGTTTACCATACTTACTAACATTACTTGGTCATGGTCAGTCACACATGCCTACTTTGGTTGGTCATTGTGCATTGTATCCACACCGTGCCACAACTTATTGAAGTTCCTTGTGCTTGCTACTTGATACCTGGTGTTCCCAAACCATTGTCTTCCCCTCTCACCATTTGTGACTCCTCTGATGAGTTGTCAACGCTGACGACACACCGCGGATTTCTTTGGTCAAAGGTAGTACAAATGCCTACTTTGGTCGGTCATTGTGCATGGTAGCCACACCGTGCTTATACTGACTGAAGGTCGCTGTAATTTCTAGTTGAGAACTGATATTAACAGACCATTGTTTCCCCATCTGACCGTTTCTGACTCATGTTATGGTTGGTGAATGTTGACCACTCATATTGAAATTCTATCATCATGGTCAGTGATACATGCCTAATTCACACCGTGCCACTACGCATTCATGTTTTTTGTCCGTTCTAGTCAACACATAGGGTTCCAAAACCATTGTCTCTCCCTGTGACCATTCGTTACTCATGTTATGAGTTGTCAATGTTGACCATACATAGTGGACTTCTTCGGTCATAGTCAGTGACGTGTGCATCCTCTGGTTGGTCACTGTGCATGCTAGCCACACCGTGCCAAAACATGTTGAAAATATTTCTACTTGCTAGTTGATAACTAGTGTTCCCAACCCATGGTTTCCTCCACTGACCATTTGTGACTCGTGTTATGAGTTTTCAACGTTGACCACACACTGTACACTCTGTTTGATCATGGTTTGTGACATATGCCTACTTTGGTTTGTCACTGTACATGGTTTCCACGCCGTGTGATAATGTATCAAAGGTCTTTGTGCTTTTGCGTTGACAGCTAGTGCTCCCAAACCATTGTTAGCGACCTCTGTCTACCTTTGACTCGTGTTGTGAGTTGTGAATGTTGACCACATGAAGTGAAATTATTTTTTCATGGTCAGTGACAGATGCAAACTTTGGTTGTTCACTGTGCATTGTAGCCACACTGTGCCACTGCATATTGAAGGTATTTGTACTTGCTAGTCGATTAATAGTATTCACAAACCAGTATCTTCCACCCTGACCATTTGCTACTTGTGTTATGAGCTGTCAGAGTTTACCACACTTAGTGACATTGTTCGGTCATGGTCAGTGACATATACCTACTTTGGTTGGTCATCGTGATGGTATCCACACCGTGCCACAACGTATTGAAGCTCCTTGTGCTTGCTGTTTGATACTTGGTGTTAGCAAACCATGGTTTTCCCCACTGACCATTTGTGAATCGTGTTATGCGTTTTCAATGTTGACCACACACTGTGAAATCCGTTTGGTCATGGTTAGTGACATATGCCTGCTTTGGTTTGTCCCTGCTCATGGTTACAACGCCGTGTCACTACGTATCGAAGGTCTTCGTGCTTTCTAGTTGATAGCTGGTGTTCCCAACCCCTTGTTAGCCCCTCTGAATTTCTAAGCCTTGTGTTGTGAGTTGTCAACATTGACCACGTGAAGTGAATTCCTTTGGTTATGGTCAGTGATATATGCATACTTTGGTTGGTCACTGTCCATTGTATCAACACTGTGGCACTACGTATTGAAGGTATTTGTACTTGCTCGTCAAAAACTAATGTTTAGAGACCTTTATCCACCACTCTCATCATTTGTGACTCGTGTTATGAGCTGTCAAAGTTTACCACACATGGTGACATTCTTTGGTCATGGTCAGTGACATATGTATACCTTGGTTGGTCATCGTGCATGGTATCCACACCGTGCCACAACGTACTAAAAGTCATCGTGCTTGCTAGTTGATACCTGGTGTTCCCAAACAATTGTTTCCCCCTCTGACTATTTGTGACTCGTATTATGAGTTGTCAACGTTGACCATACACAGCGGATTTCTTTGGTCAAAAGCAGTACATATGCCTACTCTGGTCGGTGATTGTGCATGGTACTTACACCTTGCTACTTCTGATTGAAAGTCATTGTACTTGCTAGTTGACAACTCATATTCCTCGACCATTGTTTCACCCTCTCACCGTTTGTGACTCGTGTTATGGTTCGTGAACGTTGACCACCCATATTGAAATTCTTTGGTCACGCTCAGTGACATATGCCTGTTTTGGTTGTTTGGTGTGCATAGTAGCCACACCGTGCCACTACGTATTGAAGATATTTGTCCTTTCTAGTCCATGCATAGGGTTCCCAACCCATTGTCTCTCCCTCTGACCATTCGTGACTCGTGTTATCAGTTGTCAATGTTGACCACACATAGTGGAATTCTTCCGTCATATTCAGTGACGTATTCATCCTTTGGTTGGTCACTGTGCAAGCTAGCCACACCGTGCCACTACTTGTTGACAATATTCCTACTTGCTAGTTGATAACTAGTGTTCCCAACCCATGGTTTCCCCCACTGACCATTTGTGACTCCTGTTATGAGTTTTCAACGTCGACCACACACTATGGAATCCGTTTGGTAATGGTTAGTGACATATGCCTCCTTTGGTTTGTCCTTGTACACGGTTACCACACCGTGTCACTATGTATTGAAGGTATTTGTGCTTTCTAGTTGATAGCTGGTGTTCCCAACCCGTTGTTAGCCCCTCTGAATATATGTGAATCATGTTGTGAGTTGTCGACATTGGCGACATGAAGTGAATTTCTTTGGTCATTGTCAGTGACATATGCATACTTTGGTTGGTCACTGTGCATTGTAGCCACACTGTGCCACTACATATTGAAGGTATTTGTTCTTGCTAGTCGATAACTAGTGTTTTGAAAGCATTATCTTCAACTCTCACCAGTTGTGACTTGTGTTATGAGCTGTCAATGTTTACCACACATGGTGACATTACTTGGTCATGGTCAGTGACATATGCATACCTTGGTTGGTCATCGTGCATGGTATCCACACCGTGCCACAACGTATTGAAGGTGATTGTGCTTGCTAGTTGATATCTGGTGTTCCGAAACAATTGTGTCCCCCTCTGACTATTTGTGACTCGTATTATGAGTTGTCAACGTTGACCACACACGGCGGATTTCTTTGCTCAAAGGCAGTACATATGCCTACTTTGGTCGGTCAGTGTGCATGGTAGCCACACAGTGCTACTACTGATTGAAGGGTGTTGTACTTGCTAGTTGAGAACTGATATTCCCGGACCATTGTTTCCCCCTCTGACCGTTTGTGACTCGCGTCATGGTTGGTGAACGTTGACCACCCATGTTGAAATTCTCTGGTCATGGTCAGTGACGTATGCCTAGTTTGTTTGTTTGGTGTGCATAGTATCCACACCGTGCCACTGCGTATTGAAATTATTTGTCCTTTCTAGTCCATGCACAGGGTTCCGAAACCATTGTCCCTCCCTCTGACCATTTGTGGCTCGTGTTATGAGTTGTCAATGTTGACAACGCATACTGGATTTCTTCAGTCACAGTGAGTGACATATTCATCCTTTGGTTGGTCACTGTGCACGCTAGCCAGGCCGTGCCACTGCTTGTTGAAGTTTACATACATGCTACTTGATAACTAGTGTTCCCAACCCATTGTTTCCCCCTCTGACCATTTGTGACTCGTGTTATGACTTTTGAATATTGACCACACACTGTGAAATTCGTTTGGTCATGGTTAGTGACATATGCCTACTTTGACGTGTCATTGTACATGGTTACCAAGCTATGTCACTACACATTAAAGGTATTTGTGCTTTCTTGTTAATAGCTATTGTTCGCAAACCATTGTTATCCCCCATTGACTATCTGTGACTCGTGTTGTGCGTTGTCAACGCTCACCACATGAAGTGAAATTCGTTGGTCATGGTCAGTGACATATGCATACTTTGGTTGGTCATTGTGCATGGTAGCCACGTTGTGCCACTACATATCGAAGGTATTTGTACTTGCTAGTGGATAACTAGTATGCACAACCCGTTGTTTTCCACACTGACCATTTGTGACTCGTGTTATGAGTTGTCAAAGTTTACCACACTTAGTGACATTATTTGGTCATGGTCAGTAACATATGCCTACTTTGGCTGGTCATCGTGCATGGTATCCATGCCATGCCACAACTTATTGAAGGTCCTTGTGCTTGCTAGTTAATACCAGGTGTTCCCAAACTATTGTCCCCCCCTCTGACCATTTGTGACTCCTATTATGAGTTGTCAACGCTGATCTCACACAGCGGATTTCTTTGGTCTAAGGCAGTACATATGCCTACTTTTGCTGGTCATTGTGCATGGTAGCCACACCGTGCTTATACCAATTCAAGGCCACTGTTCTTGCTAGTTGAAAACTGATATTCCAAGACCATTGTTTCCCCCTCTGACCGTTTGTAACATTTGTTATGGTTGGTCAACGTTGACCACCCATATTGAAATTCTCCGGTCATTTCAGTGAGATATGCCTAGTTTGGTTGTTTGGTGTGCATAGTAGCCACACCGTGCTACTGCGTATTGAAGACCTTTGTCCTTTCTATGGTTCCCAAACCATTTTCTCTCCCTATGACCATTTGTGACTCTTGTTATGATTTTCAGTGTTGACCACACATAGTGGACTTCTTCGGTCATAGTCAGTGACGTATGCATCCTTTGGTTGGTCACTGTGAATGCTAGCCACACCGTGCCACTGCTTGTTGAAGGTCTTTGTACCTGCTAGTTGATAACTAGTGGTCCCAACCCATTGTTTCCCCCCCTGACCATTTGTGACTTGTGTTATGCGTTTTCAACGTTGACCACACACTGTGAAATTCTTTTGGTCATGGTTAGTGACATATGCCCACTTTGGTTTGTCACTGTACATGGTTACCACGTCACGTCACTACGTATCCAAGGTCTATGTGCTATCTAGTTGATAGCTAGTGTTCCCAAACCATTGTTATCCCCTCTGAATATCAGTGACGTGTCTTGTGAGTTGTCAACATTGACAACATGAAGTGAAATTCTTTGGTCATGGTCAGTGACAAATGCATGCTTTGGTTGGTCATTGTGCACTTCAGCAACGCTGTGCCACTGCATATTGAAGGTATTTGTACTTGCTAGTCGATAACTGGTATTTAGAAACCATTATCTTCCAATCTGACCATTTGTGACTCGTGTTATGAGTTGCCAAAGTTTACCACACATGGTGACATTATTTGGTCATGGTCAGTGACATATGGTTGGTTATCGTTCATGGTATCCACACCGTACCACAATGTACCTACGGTAATTGTGCTCGCTAGTTGACACCAGATGTTCCCAAACAATTGTTTCCCCATCTGACTATTTGTGACTCTTATTTTGAGTTGTCAACGTTGACCAAACACAGCGGATTTCTTTGGTCAAAGGGAGTACATATGCCTACTCTGGTCGGTTGTTTTGCATGGTAGACACACCGTGCTGCTATTGACTGAAGGTCGTTGTACTTGCTAGTTGATAACTGGTATTCCCAGACCATTGTTTCCCCCTCTGACCGTTTGTGACTCGTGTTATGGTTGGTGAACGTTGACCACCCATATTGAAATTACTTTGTCATGGTCAGTGACATATGCCTAGTTTGGTTGTTTGGTGTGCGTAGTAGGCACACCGTGGCACTATGTATTGAAGTTATTTGCCCATTCTAGTCCATGCATAGGATTCCCAACCCATGGTCTCTCCCTGTGAACATTTGTGACTCGTGTTATGAGTTGTCAATGTTGACCACACATAGTGGACTTCTTCCGTCGTACTCAGTGACGTATTCATCCTTTGGTTGGTCACTGTGCACGCTAGCCACACTGTGCCACTACTTGTTGACGTTCTTCATACTTGCTATTTAATGACTAGTGTTCCCAGCCCATTGTTTGCCCCTCTGACCATTTGTGACTCATGTTATGGGTTGTGAACGTTGACCACCCATATTGAAATTCTTTGGTCATGGTTAGTGACATATGCCTAGTTTGGTTTGTCACTGTACGTGGTTACCACGCCGTGTCACTGCGTATTGAAGGTGTTTGTCCTTTCTAGTTGATAGCTAGTGTTCCCAAACCATTGTTACCCCCCCTCCTCTGACTATCAGTGACTCGTGTTGTGAGTTGTCAATGCTGACCACATGAAGTGCAATTCGTTGGTCATGGTCAGTCACATATGCATACTCTGGTTAATCACTGTGCATGTTAGCCACGCTGTGCCACTACATATTGAAGGTATTTGTTCTTGCTAGTCGATAACTAGTATTCACAA
The DNA here is from genome assembly GCA_023375785.1 of Penium margaritaceum. Taxonomy (NCBI): domain Eukaryota; kingdom Viridiplantae; phylum Streptophyta; class Zygnematophyceae; order Desmidiales; family Peniaceae; genus Penium; species Penium margaritaceum. The sequence continues at coordinate 528,900 of SZWC01000025.1, read as the reverse complement.
ACCATTATCCACCACATTGACCATTTGTGACTCGTGTCATGAGTTGTCAAACTTTACCACACTTAGTGACATTATTTGGTCATAGTCAATGACACATGCCTACTTTGGTTGGTCATCGTGCATGGTATCCACAACGTGCCACAACTTATTGAAGGTCCTCATGCTTGCTAGTTGATACCTGGTGTTCCCAAACCATTGTCTCCCCCTTGGACCATTTGTGACTGCTATTATGAGTTGTCAGCGCTGACCACACACAGCGGAGTTCTTTGGTCAAAGGTAGTACATATGCCTACTTTGGTCGGTCATTGTGCATGGTAGCCACAGTGTGCTTATACTGATTGAAGGTCACTGTACTTGCTAGTTGAGAACTGATATTCACAGACCATTGTTTCCCCCTCTGACCGTTTGTGACTCGTGTTATGGTTGGTGAATGACGACCACCCATATTGAAATCATTTCATCATGGTCGGTGACATATGCCTAGTTTGGTTGTTTCGTGTGCATAGCAGCCACACCGTACCACTACGCATTGAAGTTCTTTGTCCTTACTAGTCGATCGATAGGGTTCCCAAACCATTCTCTCCCTCTGACCATTTGTGACTCGTGTTATGAGTTGTCACTGTTGACCATACATACGGACTTCTTCGGTCATAGTCAGTGACGTGTGCATCCTTTGGTTGGTCACTGTGCACGCTAGCCACACCTACTTGTTAAAAATCGTTCTACTTGCTAGTTGATAACTAGTGGTCCCAATCCATGGTTTCCCCCACTGACCATCTCAGACTCGTGTTATGAGTTTTGAATGTTGACCACACACGGTGAAATCTGTTTGGTCATGGTTTGTGACAGATGCGTACTTTGGTTTGTCAATGTACATGGTTACCACGCTTTGTCATTACGTATCAAAGGTCTTCGTGCTTCTTTGTTGAAAGCTAGTGTTCCCAACCCATTGTTAGCCCCCGCTGACTATTTGTGAATCGTGTTGTGAGTTGTAAATGTTGACCACATGAAGTGAAATTCTTTGTTCATGGTCAGTGACATATGCATACTTTGCCTGGACACTGTGCATTGTATCCACATCGTGCCACTACATATTGAAGGTATTTGTACTTGCTCATTGATAACTAGTGTTCACAAACCATTATCTTCCACCCTGATCATTTGTGACTCGTGTTATGAGTTGTCAAAGTTAACCACATTCACTGACATTATTTGGTCATGGTTAGTGACATTTGCCTACTTTGGTTGGTCATCGTGCATGGTATCTACACTGTGCCACAACGTATTGAACCTCCTTGTGCTTGCTATTCCATACTTGGTGTTCCCAAACCATTGTTTTCCCCCTCTGACCATTTGTGACTTGTATTATGAGTTGTCAACGTTGACCACACACAGCGGCTATCTTTGGTCAAAGGCAGTACATATGCCTACTTTGGTCGGCCATTGTGCATGGTAGCCGCACCGTGTTACTACTAACTGAAGGTCGTTGTACTTGCTAGTTGAGAACTGATATTCCCATAGCATTGTTTCCTCCTCTGACCGTTTGTGACTCGTGTTCTGGTTGGTCAACGTTGACCACCCATATTGAAATTCTCCGGTCATGGTTAGTGACATATGCCGAGTTTGGTTGTTTGGTGTGCATATTAGCCACACCGTGCGACTCGGTATTGAAGTTCTTTGTCCTTTCTAGCTCACACATATGGTTTCCAAAGCATTGTCTCTCCCTCTGACCAATTTTGACTCGTGTTATGAGTTGTCAATGTTGACCACACATAGTGGACGTCTTCGGTCACAGTTAGTGATGTATGCATGCTTTGGTTGGTCACTGTGCACGCTAGCCACACCCTGCCACTACTTGTTGAAAATATTTCTACTTGCTAGTTGATAACTAGTGTTCCCAACCCATGGTTTCCTCCACTGACCATTTGTGACTTGTGTTATGAGTTTTCAACGTTGACCACACACTGTGAAATCCATTTCGTCATGGTAAGTGACATATGCCTACTTTGGTTTGTCCCTGTACATGGTTACCACGCTGTATCACTACATATCGAAGGTCTTTGTGCTTTTAAGTTGATAGCTAGTGTTCCCAACCCGTTGTTAGCCCCTCTGAACATATGTGACTCGTGTTGTGAAATGTCAATACTGGCCACATGAAGTGAATATCTTTGGTCATGGTCAGTGACATATGCATATTTTGGTTGGTCACTGTCCATTGTAGCCACACTGTGCCACTACATATTGAAGGTATTTGTACTTGCTAGTCAATAACTAGTATTTTGAAACCATTATCTTCCACTCTCACCATTTGTGACTCGTGTTATGAGCTGTCAAAGTTTACCGCACATAGTGACATTCTTTGGTCATGGTCAGTGACATATGCACACCTTGGTTGGTCATCGTGCATGGTATCCACACCGTGCCACAACTTATTGAAGGTCATTGTGCTTGCTAGTTGATACCTGGTGTTCCCAAACAATTGTGTCCCCCTCTACCTGTTTGTGAGTAGTATTATGAGTTGTCAACGTTGACCACACACAGGGGATTTCTTTGGTCAAAGGCAGTACATATGCCTACTTTGGTCCGTCATTGTGCATGGTAGCCACACCGTGGTACTACTGATTGAAGGGCGTTGTATTTGCTAGTTGAGAACTGATATTCCTGGACCATTGTTTCCCCCTCTGACCGTTTGTGACTCGTGTTATGGTTGGTGAACGTTGACCACTCATATTGAAATTCTTTGGTCATGGTCAATGACATACGCCAAGTTTGGTTGTTTGGTGTGCATATTAGCCACACTGTGCTACTGCGTATTGAAGTTCTTTGTCCTTTCTAGTTGATACGTTTGGTTCCCAAACCATTGTCTCTCCCTCTGACCAATTGTGACTCGTGTTATGAGTTGTCAATGTTGACCACACATAGTGGACTTCTTTAGTCATAGTCAGTGACGTATGCATCCTTTGGTTGGTCACTGTGTACGCTAGCCACATCGTGCCACTACTTGTTGAAAATCTTTCTACTTGCTAGTTTATAACTAGTGTTCCCAACCCATGGTTTCTCCCACTGACCACTTGTGACTTGTGTTATGATTTTTCAACGTTGACCACACATTGTGAAATCCGTTTGGTCATGGTTAGTGACATATGCCTACTTTGGTTTGTCCGTGTACATGGTTACCACACCGTGTCACTACATATCGAAGGTCTTTGTGCTGTCTAGTTGATAGCTAGTGTTCCCAACCCGTTGTTAGCCCCTCTGAATAAATGTGACTCATGTTGTGAGTTTTCAACGCTGACCACATGAAGTGAATATCTTTTGTCATGGTCAGTGACATATGCATACTTTGGTTGGTCACTGTCCATTGTAGCCACACTGTGCCACTACATATTGAAGGTATTTGGACTTGCTAGTCGATAAGTAGTGTTTTGAAAGCAATATCTCACACTCTCACCATTTGTGACGTGTGTTATGAGCTGTCAAAGTTTACCACACATGGTGGCATTCTTTGGTCATGGTCAGTGACATATGCATACTTTGGTTGGTCATCATGCATGGTATCCACACCCTGCCACAACGTATTGAAGGTCATTGTGCTTGGTAGTTGATACATTGTGTTCCCAAACAATTGTGTCCCCCTCTAACTATTTGTGGCTCGTATTATGAGTTGTCAACGTTGACCACACAGGGGATTTCTTTGGTCAAAGGCAGTACATATGCCTACATTGGTCGGTCATTGTGCATTGTAGCCAAACTGTGCTTATAGTGATTAAAGGTCGCTGTACTTGCTGGTTGAGAACTGATATTCACAGACCATTGTTTCCCCCTCTGACTGTATGTGGCTCGTGTTATGGTTGGTGAACGCTGACCAACCATATCGAAATTCTTTGGTCATGGTTAGTGACATATGCCTATTTGTTTGTTAGGTGTACATAGTAGCCATAGTGTGCCACTACGTATTGATGTTATTTTCCCTTTCTAGTCCATTCCTTGGGTTGCCAAACCATTGTCTCTCCCTTCGACCATTTGTGACTCGTGAAATGAGTTGTCGATGTTGACCACGCATACTGGATTTCTTCGGTCATCGTCAGTGACGTATTCATCCTTTGGTTGGTCACTGTGCACGCTAGCAAAACCGTGCCACTACTTGTTGAAGTTCTTCATACTTGCTCGTTGATAACTAGTGTTCCCAACTCATTGTTTTGCCCTCTGCCCATTTGTGACACGTATTATGAGTTTTTAACATTGACCACACACTGTGAAATTTGTTTGGTCATGGTTAGTGACATATGCATACTTTGGTTTGTCACTGTACATGGTTACCACGTCGTGTCACTACATAGTAAAGGTATTTGTGATTTCTAGTAAATCGCTAGTGTTTGCAAACCATTGTTACCCCCCTTTGACTATCTGTGACTGGTGTTGTGAGTTGTCAACGCTGACCACATGAAGTGAAATTCGTTGGTCATGGTTAGTGACGTATGCACTCTTTGGTTAGTCACTGTGCATGGTAGCCACGCTGTGCCACTACACATTGAATGTATTTGTACTTGATAGTGGATAACTAGTATTCACAAACCATTATCTTCCACCCTGACCACTTGTGACTCGTGTTATGAGTTGTCAACGTTCACCATACGTTGTGACATTATTTGGTCATGGTCAGTGACATATGCCTACTTTGGCTGGTCATCTTGCATGGTATGCACACCGTGCCACAACTCATTGAACGTCCTTGTGCTTGGTAGTTGATACCTTGTGTTCCCAAACCACTGTCTTCCCCTCTGACCATTTGTGACTCCTATTATGAGTTGTCAACGCTGACCACACACAGCAGATTTCTTTGGTCAAAGGCAGTACATATGCCTACTTTGGTCGGTCATTGTGCATGGCAGCCACACCGTGGCTATACTCATTGAAGGTCACTCTACTTGCTGGTTGACAACCGTTATTCCCAGACCATTGTTTCCCCCTCTGACCGTTTGTGACAGGTGTTATGGTTGGTCAACGTTGACCACCTATATTGAAATTCTCTGGTTATGGTTAGTGACATATGCCTAGTTTGGTTGTTTGGTGTGCATAGTAGGCACACCGTGCCACTACATATTGAAGTTCTTTGTCCTTTCTAGTCAATACATAGGGCTCCCTAACCATTGTCTCTCCGTCTGACCATTTGTGACTTGTCTTATGCGTTGTCTGTGTTGACCACTCACAGTGGACTTCTTTAGTGATAGCCAGCGACGTATGCATCCTTTGGTTGGTCACTGTGCACGCTAGTCACACCGTGCCACTGCTTGTTGAAGGTCTTTGTACATGCTAGTTGATAGCTAGTGTTCCCAACCCATTGTTTCCCCCTCTCACCATTTGTGACTCGTATTATGTGTTTTCAACGTTGACCACAAACTGTGAAATTCTTTTGGTCATGGTTAGTGACATATGCCTACTTTGGTTTGTCACTATACATGGTTACCACGCCGTATCACCACATATGGAATGTCTGTGTGCTTTCTAGTTGATAGCTAGTGTTCCCAAACCATTCTTACCCCCTCTGAATATATGTGACTCGTGTTGTGAGTTGTCAATATTGACAACATGAAGTGAAATTCTTTGGTCATGGTCAGTGACATACGCATACTTTGGTTGGTCAATGTGCATTGTAGCCACATTGTGCCACTGCAGATTGAAGGTATTTGTACTTGCCAGTCGATAAATAGTATTTAGAAACCATTATCTTCCAGTCTCACCATTTGTGACTCGTGTTATGAGTTGTCAAATTTTACCACACATGGTGACATTCTTTGGTCATGGTCAGTGACATATGGTTGGTCATCGTGCATGGTATCCACACAGTGCCACAACATACTGACCATACACAGCGGATTTCTTTGGTCAAAGGCAGTACATATGCCTACTCTGGTCGGTCATTGTGCATGGTAGCCATACCGTGCTACTACTGATTGAAGGTCGTTGTACTTGCTAGTTGAGAACGGATATTCCCATACAATTGTTTCCCCCTCTGACCGTTTGTGACTCATGTTATGGTTGGTGAATGTTGACCACTCATGTTGAAATTCTTTCATCATGGTCGGTGACATATGCCTTGTTTGGTTGTTTGGTGTGCATAGTAGCCACACCATGCCACTATGCATTGGAGTTCTTTGTCCTTTCTAGTCGATACATAGGGTTCCCAAACCATTGTCTCTCCCTCTGACCATTTGTGAGTCGTGTTATGAGTTGTCAACGTTGACCATACATAGTGGACTTCTTCGGTCAGAGTTAGTGACGTGTGCATCCTCTGGTTGGTCACTGCGCACGCTAGCTACACCGTGCCACTAGTTGAAAGTCTGTGTACTTGCTAGTTGATGACTAGTGTTCCCAACCCATGGTTTCCCCCACTGACCATTCGTGATTCGTGTTATGAGTTTTCAATGTTGACCACACACTGTGAACTCCGTTTGGTCATGGTCTGTGACATATACCTACTTTGGTTTGTCACTGTACATGGTTACCACGCCGTGTCTTTATGTATCGAAGGTCTTTGTGCTTTCGTGTTGACAGCTAGTGTTCCCAAACCATTGTTAGCCCCCTCTGACTATCTGTGACTCGTATTGTTAGTTGTAAATGTTGACAACATGAAGTGAAATTATTTATTCATGGTCAGTGACATATGCATTACTTGGTTAGTCAATTACATTGTAGCCACACTGTGTCACTACATATTGAAGGTATTTGTACTTGCTATTTGGTAACTAGTATTCACAATCCAGTATCTTCCACCCTGACAATTTGTGACGCATGTTATGAGTTGTCAAAGTCTACCACACTTAGTGACATTATTTGGTCATGGTCAGTGACATATGCATCGTTGGTTGGTTATCGTGCATGGTATGCACACCGTGCCACAACGTATTGAAGCTCCTTGTGCTTGCTATTTGATACTTGTTGTTCCCAAACCATTGTTTCCCCCTCTGACCATTTGTGACTCGTGTTATGAGTTGTCAACGTTGACCACACACAGGAGATTTCTTTGGTCAAAGGCAGTACATAGGCCTTCTTTCGTCGGCCATTGTGCATTGTAGCCACACCGTGCCTCTACTGACTGAAGGTCAATGTACTTGTTAGTTGAGAACTAATATCCCCATAGCATTGTTTCCTCCCCTAACCGTTTGTGACTCGAGTTATGGTTGGTCAACGTTGACCACCCATATCAAAGTTCTCTGGTGGTGGTTAGATACATATGCCGAGTTTGGTTGTTTGGTGTGCATGTTAACCACACCGTGCCACTAGCTATTGAAGTTCTTTGTCCTTTCTAGTTGATACATATGGTTCCCAAACCATTGTCTCTCCATCTGACCATCTTTGACTCGTTTTATGAGTTTTCAATGTTGACCACACACTTTGAGTCCGTTTGGTCATGGTTAGTGACATATGCCTCCTTTGGTTTGTCCTTGCACATGGTTACCACGCCGTGTCACTACGTATGGAAGGTCTTTGTGCTTTCTAGTTCATAGCTAGTGTTCCCAACCTGTTGTTAGACCCTCTGAATATCTGCGACTGGTGTTGTAAGTTGGCAACATTGACCACATGAAGTGAATTTCTTTGGTCATGGTCACTGACATATGCATGCTTTGGTTGGTCACTGTCCATTGTAGCCACATTGTGCCACTACATATTGAAGGTATTTGTACTTGCTAGTTGATAACTAGTATTTTGAAACCATTGTCTTCCACTCTCACCATTTGTGACTCGCGTTATGAGCTGTCAAAGTTTACCACACATGGTGACATTGTTTGGTCATGGTCAGTGACATATGCATACCTTGGTTGGTCATCGTGCATGGTATCCGCACCTTGCCACAACGTATTGAAGGTCATTGTGCTTGCTAGTTGATACATGGTATTCCCAGACAATTGTGCCCCCCTGTGACTATTTGTGACTCGTATTATGAGTTCTCAACGTTGACCACACACGGCGGATTTCTTTGGTCGAAGGCAGTACATATGCATGGTAGCCACACATTGCTACAACTGATTGAATTGTATTGAAATTCTTTGGTCATTGTCAGTGACATATGCCTGGTTTGTTTGTTTGGTGTGCTAGTAGCCACACCGTGCCACTACGTATTGAAGTTATCTTTCCTTTCTAGTCCATGCGTAGGGTTCCCAAACCATTGTCTCTCCCTTTGACCATTTGCTACTCGTGTTATGAGTTGTCAATGTTGACCACGCATACTGGATTTCTTCGGTCATAATCAGTGACGTATTCATCATTTGGTTGATCACAGTGCACGCTAGCCAATCCGTGCCACTACTTGTTGAAGTTCTTCATACTTGCTAGTTGATATCTAGTATTCCCAATCCATTGTTTCTCCCTCTGACCTTTTGTGACTCGTGTTGTGAGTTTTCAATATTGACCACACACTGTGAAATTCGTTTTGTCATGGTTAGTGACATATGCCTACTTTACTTTGTCACAGTACATGGTTACCACGCCGTGTCACTACACATTAAAGGTATTTGTGCTTTCTAGTTAATAGCTAGTGTTCCAAAACCATTGCTACCCCCCTTTGACTATCTGTGACTCGTGTTGTGAGTTGTCAACGCTAACCACATGAAGTGAAATTGGTTGGTCATGGGCAGTGACATATGCATACTTTGGATGGTCACTATGCGTGGTAACCACGCTGTGCCACTACATATTGAAGGTATTTGTACTTGATAGTGGATAACTAGTATTCACAAACCGTTTTCTTCCACGCTGACCACTTGTGACTTGTGTTATGAGTTGTCATAGTTTACCATGCTTAGCGACGTTGTTTGGTAATGGTCAGTGACATGTGCCTACTTTGGCTGGTCATCGTGCATGGTATCCACACCGTGCCACAACTTATTGCAGGTCCTTGTGCTTGCCAGTTGATACCTGGTGTTCCCAAATAATCGTTTCCTCCTCTGACTATTTGTGACTCGTATTATGAGCTGTCAACCTTGACCATACACAGCAGATTTCTTTGGTCAAAGGCATTACATATGCCTACTCTGGTCGGTCATTGTGCATGGTAGCCACACCGTGCTATTACTGATTGAAGCTCGTTGTACTTGCTAGTTGAGAACTGATATTCTCGGACCATTGTTTCCCCCTCTGATTGTTTGTGACTCGTGTTATGGGTGGTGAACGTTGACCACCCATATTGAAATTCTTTGGTCATGGTCAGTGACATATGCCTAGTTTGGTTGTTTGGTGTGCAGAGTAGCCACATTGTGCCACTACGTATTGAAGTTATTTGTCCTTTCTAGACCATGCATAGGGTTCCCAACCCATTGTCTCTCCTTCTGAGCATTTGTGACTGGTGTTCTGAGTTGTCAATGTGGACCACACATAATGGACTTCTTCCATCATAGTCAGTGACGTGGTCATCCTTTGGTTGGTCACAGTGCAGGCTAGCCACACCGTGCCACTACTTGTTGAAGCTCTCTATGCTTTATAGTTGGTAACTAGTGTTCCCAGCCCATTGTTTCTCCCCTCTCATCATTTGTGACTCATGTTATGGGTTGTGAACGTTGACCACCCATATTGAAATTCTTTGGTCATGGTTAGTGACATATGCCTAGTTTGGTTTGTCCCTGTACGTGGTTACCACGCCGTGTCACTACGTATTGAAGGTCTTTGTGCTTTCTAGTTGATAGTTGGTGTCCCCAAACCATTGTTAACCCCTGTTGACTATCAGTGACTCGTGTTGTGAGTTGTCAACGCTGACCACATGAAGTGAAATTCGTTGGTCATGGTCAGTGACATATGCATACGTTGGTTGGTCACTGTGCATGGTAGCCACGCTGTGCCACTACATCCTGAAGATATTTGTACTTGGTAGTTGATAACTAGTATTCACAACCCATTATCTCCCACCCTGACCATTTGTGACTCGTGTTATGAGTTGTCAGAATTTACCACACTTAGTGACATTATTTGGTCATGGTCAATGACATATGCCTACTTTGGTTGGTCATCGTGCATGGTATCCACACCGTGCCACAAAGTATTGAATGTCCTTGTGCTTGCTAGTTGATACCTGGTCTTCCCAAACCATTGTCCCCCCCCCCCCTCTCACTATTTGTGACTCCTATTATGAGTTTTCAACGCTGACCACACATAGAGGATTTCTTTGGTCAAAGGTAGTACATATGCCTACTTTGGTCGGTCAATAAGCATGGTAGCCACGCCGTGCTTATACTGATTGAAGGTCGCTATACTTGCTAGTGGAGAACTGATATTCACAGACCATTGTCTCCCCCTCTGACCGTTTGTGACTCATGTTATGGTTGGTGTGTGTTGTCCACCCATATTGAAATTCTTTCATCATGGCCGGTGACATATGCCTAGTTTGGTTTTTTGGTGTGCATAGTAGCCACACCATACTACTACGCATCAAAGTTCTTTGTCCTTTCAAGTTGATACATAGGGTTCCCAAACCATTGTCTCTCCCTCTGACCATTTGTCACTCGTGTTATGAGTTGTCAATGTTGACCATACATTGTGGAATTCTTCGGTCATAGTCAGTGACGTGTGCATCCTTTGGTTGGTCACTTTGCATACTAGCCACACCGTGCCACTACCTGTTGAATGTCTTTCTACATACTAGTTGATAACTAGTATTCACAATGCATGGTTTCCCCCACTGACTATTTGTGGCTCGTGTTATGAGTTCTCAACGTTGACCACACACTCTAAAATCCGTTTAATCATGGTTAGTGGCATATGCCTATTTTGGTTTGTCCCTGTACATGGTTACAACGCCATGTCATTATGTATTGAAGGTCTTTGTGCTTTCGAGTTGATAGCTAGTGTTCCCAGCCTGTTGTTAGCCCCTCTGAATATCTGTGACTCGTGTTGTGAGTTGTCAACATTGACCACATGAAGTGAATTTCTTTGGTCATGGTCAGTGACATACGCATACTTTGGTTGGTCAATGTGCATTGTAGCCACACTGTGCCACTATTCATTGAAGGTATTTGTAATTTCTTGTCAAAAACTAGTATTTAGAAACCATTATCTTCCACTCTGACCATTTGTGAATCATGTTATGAGCTGTCAAAGTTTACCACACATGGTGACATCATTTGGTCATGGTCAGTGACATATGCATACCTTGGTTGGTCATCGTACATGGTATCCACACCGTGCCACAACGTATTGAAGGCCATTGTACTTGCTAGTTGATACCTGGTGTTTCCAAGCAATTGTTTCCTCCTCGGACTGTTTGTGACTCGTATTATGAGTTGTCAACGTTGACCACACACGGCAGATTTCTTTGGTCACAAACAGTACATATGCCTACTTTGGTCGGTCATTGTGCATGGTAGCCACACCGTGCTACTACTGACTGAAGGTCGTTGTAATTGCTAGTTGAGAACTGATATTCCCGAACCATTGTTTACCCCTCTGACGGTTTCTGACTCGTGTTATGGTTGGTGAACGTTGACCACCCATATTGAAATTCTTTGGTCATGGTCAGTGACATATGCCTAGTTTGTTTATTTTTTGTGCATAGTAGCCACACCGTGCCACTACGTATTGAAATAATTTGTCCTTTCTAGTCCATGCATAGCGTTCCCAAACCATTGTCTCCCCATCTGACCATTTTTGACTCGTGTTATGAGTTGTCAATGTTGACCACGCATACTAGATTTCTTCGGTCAAAGTCAGTGACGTATTCATCCTTTGGTTGGTTACTGTGCACGCTAGCCAAACGGTGCCACTACTTGTTAAACTTCTTCATTCTTGCTAGTTGATAACTAGTGTTCCCAACCCATTGTTCCCCCCTCTGACCATTTGTAACTCGTGTTATGACTTTTCAATGTTGACCACACACTGTGAAATTCGTTTGGTCATGGTTAGTGACATATGCCTACTTTGATTTGTCACTGTACATGGTTACCACGCCGTGTCACTACATGTTAAATATATTTGTGCTTTGTAGTTAATATCTAGTGTTCCGAAACCATTATTACCCTCCTTTGACTATCTGTGACTCGTGTTCTGAGTTGTCAACGCTGACCACATGAAGTGAAGTTTGTTGCTCATGGTCAGTGACATATGCATACTTTGGTTGGTCACTGTGCATGGTAGCCACGCTGTGCCACTACATATTGAAGGTATTTTTACTTGCTAGTGGACAACTAGGATTCACAAACCGTTATCTTCCACCCTGACCATTTGTGACTCGTGTTATGAGTTGTCAAAATTTACCACACTTAGTGACATTATTTGGTCATGGTCAGGGACATATGCCTACGTGGGCTGGTCATCGGGCATGGTATCCACACCATTCCACAACGTATTGGAGGGCCTTGTGCTTGCTAGTTGATACCTGGTGTTCCCAAACCATAGTCTCCCCCTCTGACCATTTGTGACTCCTATTATGAGTTGTCAACGCTGACGACACATATCGGCTTTCTTTGGTCAAAGGCAGTACATATGCCTACTTTGGTCAGTCATTGTGCATGGAAGCCACACCGTGTTCATACTGATTGAAGGTCACTGTACTTGCTAGCTGAGAACTGATATTCCCATACCATTGTTTCCCCCTCTGACTATTTGTGACACATGTTGGTCAGCGTTGACCACCCATATTGAAATTCTCTGGTCATGGTCAGCGACATATACCTAGTTTGGTTGTTTGGTGTGCATAGTAGCCACACCGTGCCACTATGTATTGAAATTATTTGTCCTTTCTAGTTGATACACGGGGTTCCCAAACCATTGTCTCTCTCTCTGACCATTTGTTACTCGTGTTATGAGTTGTCAGTGTTGACAAAATATAGTGGACTTCTTTGGTCATAGTCAGTGACGCATGCATCCTTTGGCTGGACACCCTTCACGCTAGCCATGCCGTGCCACTGCTTGTTGAAAATCTTTCTCCTTTCTTGTTGATAAATAGTGTTCCCAACCCATTGTTTCCCTCTCTGACCACTTGTGACTCGTGTTATGCGTTTTCAACATTGACCACACACTGTGAAATTCTTTTGGTCATGGTTATTCACACATGCCAACTTTGGTTTGTCACTATACATGGTTACCACGCTGTGTCACTACGTATCGAAGGTCTCTGTGCTTTCTAGTTGATAGCTAGTGTTCCCAAACCATTGTTACCCCCTCTGAATATCTGTGACTCGTGTTCTAAGTTTTCAACATTGACCACAAGAAGTGAAGTTGTTTTGTCATGGTCAGTGACATATGCATACTTTGGTTGGTCACAGTGCATTGTAGCCACACTGTGCCACTGCATAATGAACGTATTTCTACTTGCTAGTCGATGACCAGTATTTAGAAACCATTATCTTCCACTTTGACCATTTGTGACTCGTGTTACGAGTTGTCAAAGATTACCACACATGGTGACATTCTTTGGTCATGGTCAGTGACATATGGTCGGTCATTGTGCATGGTATCCACACCGCGCCACAACGTACTGAAGGTCATTGTGCTTGCTAGTTGATACCTGGTGTTCCCAAACCACTGTCACCCCCTCTGACCATTTGTGACTCCTATTATGAGTTGTCAATGCTGACCACACACAGCGGATTTTTGTCAAAGGTAGTATATATTCCTGCTTTGGTTGGTCATTGTGCATTGTAGCCAAACTGTGCTTATTGTGATTGAAGGTCGCTGTACTTGCTAGTTGATAACTGATATTCATAGACCATTGTTTCCCCCTCTGACCGTTTGTGAATCGTGTTATGGTTGGTGAATGTTGACCATCCATATTGAAATTCTTTCATCATGGTCGGTGACATATGCCTCATTTGGTTGTTTGGTGTGCATAGTAGCCACACTGTGCCACTACACATTGAAGTTCTTAGTCCGTTCTAGTCAATACATAGGGTTCCCAACCAATTGTCTCTCCCTCTGACCATTTGTGACTCGTGTTATGAGTTGTCAATGTTGACCACACATAGTGGACTTCTTTGGTCATAGTCAGTGACATATGCATCCTTTGGTTGGTCACTGTGCACGTTAGCCACACCGCGCCACTACTTGTTTAAAACATTGCTACTTGCTAGTTGATAACTAGTGTTCCCAACCCTTGGTTTGCCCCACTGAACATTTGTGACTCGTGTTATGTGTTACCAATGTTGACCACATACTGTGAAATCCGTTTGGTCATGGTTTGTGACATATGCCTACTTTGGTTTGTCACTTTACATGGTTACCATGCCGTATCATTATGTATCGAAGGTCTTTGTGCTTTCTTGTTGACAGCTAGTGTTCCCAAACCATTCTTAGCCCCCGCTGACAATCTGTGACGCGTGTTGTGAGTTGTAAATGTTGACCGCACCAACTGAAATTCTTTGTTTATGGTCGGTGACATATGCATACTTTGGTTGGTCACTGTGTATTGTATCCACACTGTGCCACTACATATTGAAGGTTTTTTTACTTGCTAGTCGATAACTATTCTTCACAAACCATTATCTTTCACCCTGACCATTTGTGACTCGTGTTATGAGTTGTCAATGTTTACCACACTTAGTGACATTATTTGGTCATGGTCAGTGACAAATGCCTACGTTGGTTGGTCATCGTGCATGGTATCCATAGCGTGCCACAACGTATTGAAGCTCCTTGTGCTTGCTACTTGATACTTGGTGTACCCAAACCATTGTTTCCCCCTGTGACCATTTGTGACTCGTATTATGAGTTGTGAACGTTGACCACACACAACGGATTTCTTTGGTCAAAGGTAGTACATATGCCTACTTTGGTCGGTCATTGTGCATGGTAGCCACACCGTGCTTCTACTGATTGAAGGTTGTTTTACTTGCTAGTTGAGAACTGATGTTCCCATGGCATTGTTTCCTCCGCTGACCGTTTGTGACTCGTGTTATGGTTGGTCAACATTGACGACCCAGATCAAAATTCTCTGGTCATGTTCAATGAGATATGCAGAGTTTGGCAGTTTGGTGTGCATATTAGCCACACCGTGCCACAGCGTATTGAAGTTTCTTTTCCTTTCTAGTCGATGCATAGGGTTCCCAAATCATTGTCTCTCCCTTTGACCATTCGTGACTTGTGTTATGAGTTGTCAATATTGACCACACATAGTGGACTTCTTCGGTCATAGTCAGTGACGTATAAATCCTTTGGTTGGTCACTGTGCACGCTAGCCACACCGTGCCACTACCTGTTGAAGATATTTCTACTTGCTAGTTGATAACTAGTGTTCCCAACCCATGGTTTTCCCGACTGACCATTTGTGACTCGTGTTATGAGTTTTCAACGTTGACTACACACTGTGAAATCGGTTTGGTCATGGTTAGTGGCAAATGCCTATTTTGGTTTGTCCTTGTACATGGTTACCATGCCGTGTCATTACGTATCGAAGGTCTTTGTGCTTTCTAGTTGATAGCTAAAGTTCCCAGCCCGTTGTTAGCCCCTCTGAATATGTGTGACTCGTGTTGTGAGTTGTCAATATTGACCACATGAAGTGAATTTCTTTGGTCATGGTCAGTGACACATGCATACTTTGGTTGGTCACTGTGCATTGTAGGCACATTGTGCCCCTACATGTTGAAGGTATTTGTACTTGCCAGTCGACAACTAGTATTTAGAAACCATTGTCTTCCACTCTCACCATTTGTGACTCGTGTTATAAGCTGTCAAAGCTTACCACACATGGTGACATTTTTTGGTCATGGTCAGTGACATATGCATACCTTGGTTGGTCATCGTGCATGGTATCCACACCGTGCAACAATGTATTGAAGGTCATTGTGCTTAATAGTTCATACCTGGTGTTCCGGAACAATTGTGTCCCCCTCTGACTATCAGTGACTCGTATTCTGAGTTGTCAAGGTTGACCACTTTGGTCGGTCATTGTGCATGGTAGCCACACCGTGCTACTACTGATTGAATGGCATTGTACTTGCTAGTTGATAACTGATATTCCTGGACCGTTGTTTCCCCCTCTGACCGTTTGTGACTCGTGTTATAACTGGTGAACGTTGACCACCCATATTGAAATTCTTTGGTCATGGTCAGTGACAAATGCCTAGTTTGGTTGTTTGGTGTGCATAGTAGCCACACTGTGCCACTACGCATTGAAGTTCTTTGTAATTTCTAGTGGACACATAGGGTTCCCAAACCATTGTCTCTCCTTTGACCATTTGTGACTCATGTTATGAGTTGTCAATGTTCACCATACATAGTGGGCTTCTTCGGTCATAGTCAGTGATGTGTGCATCCTTTGGTTGGTCACTGTGCACGCTAGCCACACCGTGCTACTACTTGTTGAAAATATTTCTACTTGCTAGTTGATAACTCGTGTTCCCAACCCATGGTTTCCCCCACTGACCTTTTGTGACTCGTGTTATAAGTTTTCAACGTTGACCACACACTGTGAAATCTGTTTGCTCATGGTTTGTAACATATGCCTACGTTGGTTTGTCACTGTACATGGTTACCACGCCGTGTCATTACGTATTGAAGGTCTTTGTTCTTTCTTGTTGACTGCTAGTGTTCCCAAACCATTGTTAGTTCTCGCAGACTATCATTGACTTGTGATGTGAGTTGTAAATGTTGACCACATGAAGTGAGACTCTTTGTTCATGGTCAGTGACATGTGCATGTTTTCGTTGGTCACTGTGCATTGTAGCCACACTGTGCCACTACATATTGAAGGTATTTATACTTGCTAGTCGATAACTAGTATTCACAAACCGTTATCTTCCACCCTGACCATTTGTGACTCGTGTTATGAGTTGTTAACGATTACCACACTTAGTGACATTATTTGGTCATGGTCAGTGACATTTGCCTACTTTGGTTGGTCATCATGCATGGTATCCATACCGTGCTACAATGTATTGAAGCTCCTTGTGCTTGCTCTTTGATACTTGGTGTTCCCAACCCATTGTTTCCCCCTCTGACCATTTTTGACTCGTATTATGAGTTGTCAACGTTGACCACACACAGCAGATTTCTTTGGTCAAAGGCAGTACATATGCCTAATTTGGTCGGTCATCGTGCATGGTAGGCACACCGTGCTACTACTGACTGAAGGTCGTTGTACTTGATAGTTGAGAACTGATATTCCCATAGCATTGATTTCTCCCCTGACCATTTGTGACTCGTGTTATGGTTGGTCAATGTTGACCACCCATATTGAAATTCTCTGGTTGTGGTCAGTGACATATGCCTAGTTTGGTTGTTTGGTGTGCATACTAGCCACACCGTGCCACAACGTATTGAAGTTTTGTATCCTTTCTAGTCCACACATAGAGTTCCCAAACCATTGTCTCTCCCTCTGACCATTTGTGACTCGTGTTGTGAGTAGTCAATGTTGACCACACATAGTGGTCTTCTTTGGTCATAGTCACTGACGTATGCATCCTTGGTTGCTCACTGTGCACGCTAGCCACACCGTGCCACTACTTGTTGAAAATCTTTCTATTTGCTAGTTGATAACTAGTCCTTCCAACCCATTGTTCCCCCCTCTGACCATTTGTGACTCGTGTTATGCGTTTTGAACGTTGACCACACACAGTGAAATTATTTTGGTCATGGTTAGTGACATATGCCCTCTTTGGTTAATCACTGTACATGGTTACCACGCGGTGTCACTACGTATCAAAGGTCTCTGTGCTTTCTAGTTGATAGCTAGTGTTCTTAACCCGTTGTTAGCCCCTCTGAATATCTGTGACTCGTGTTGTGAGTTTTCAACATTGACCACATGAAGTGAATTTCTTTGGTCATGGTCAGTGACATATGCATACTTTGTCACTGTGCATTGTAGCCACACTTGCCACTACATATTGAAGGTATTCGTACATGCTAGTCGATAACTAGTATGTAGAAACCATTATCTTCCACTCTCACCACTTGTGACTCGTGTTATGAGCTGTCAATGTTTATCACACATGGTGACATTCTTTGGTCATCGTGCATGGTATCCACACCGTTCCACAACGTATTGAAGGTCATTGTGCATGGTAGTTGAAACCTGGTGATCCCAAACAATTGTGTCCCCCTCCGACTATTTGTGACTCGTATTATGAGTTGTCAACGTTGACCACACATGGAGGATTTCTTTGGTAAAAGGCAGTACATATGCCTACTTTGGTCGGTCATTGTGCATGGTAGCCACACCGTGCTACTAGTGATTGAATGGCGTTGTACTTGCTAGTTGAGAACTGCTATTCCCGGACCATTGTTTTCCCCTCTGACCGTTTGTGACTTGAGTTATGGTTGGTGAACGTTAACAACCCATATTGAAAAACTTTGGTCATGGTCAGTGACATATGCCTTGTTTGTTTGTTTGGTGTTCATAGTAGCCACACTGTGCTACTATGTCTTGAAGTTATTTGTCCTTTGTAGTCCATACATAGGGTTCCCAACCCATTGTCTCTCCCTCTGACTATTTGTGACTCGTGTTATGATTTGTCAATTTTGACCACGCATACTGGATTTCTTCCGTATTAGTCAGTGATGTATTCATCCTTTGGCTGGTTGCTGTGCATGCTCGCCAAACCGTGCCACTACTTGTTGAAGTTATTCATACTTGCTAGTTGATAACTAGTGCTCCCAACAAATTGTTTCCCCCTCTGACCATTTGTGACTCGACTTATGAGTTTTCAATGTTGATAACACACTGTGAAATTTGTTTGGTCATGGTTAGTGACATATGCCTACATTGGTTTGTCACTGTACATAGTTACCACGCCGTGTCACTACATGTTAAAGGTATTTGTGCTTTCTAGTTAATAGCTAGTGTTCCCAAACCATTGTTACCCCCTGTTGACTATCTGTGACTCTTATTGTGAGTTGTCAACGCTGACCACATGAAGTGAAATTTGCAGGTCATTGTCAGTGACATATGCATACTTTGGTTGGTCACTGTGCATGGTAGCCACGCTGTGCCACTACATGTTGAATGTATTTGTACTTGCTAGTGGATAACTATTACTCACAAACCGTTATCTTCCACTCTGACTATTTGTGACTCGTATCATGAGTTGTCAAAGTATACCACACTTGGTGACATTATTTGGTCATGGTCAGTGACATATGCCTACTTTGTCTGGTCATCGTGCATGGTATCGACACCGTGCCACAACTCATTGAAGATCCTTGTGCTTGCTAGTTGATACCTGGTGTTCATAAACCAGTGTCTCCCCCTCTGGCCATTTGTGACTCCTTCTATGAGCTGTCAACGCTGACCACACACAGCGGATGTCTTTGGTCAAAGGTAGTACATATTCCTATTTTGGTCGGTCATTGTGCATAGTCTCAACACCATGCTTATACTGATTGAAGGTTGTTGTATTTGCTAGTTGAGAACTGATACTCACAGACCATTGCTTCCCCCTCTGACCGTTTGTGACTCGTGTTAGAGTTGGTGAATGTTGACCAGCCATATTGAAATTCTTTCATCATGGTCGGTGACAAATGCCTAGTTTGGTTGTTTGGTGTGCATAGTAGCCACACCGTGCCACTACGCATTGAAGTACTGTGTCCTTTCTAGTCAATACATAGGGTTCCCAAACCATTGTTTCTCCCTCTGACCATTTGTGACTCGTGTTATGAGTTGTCAATGTTGACCATACATAGTGGACTTCTTCGGTCATAGTAAGTGACGTGTGCATCCTTTGGCTGGTCACTCTGCACACTAGCCACACCGTGCCACTACTTGTTGAAAATCGTTCTCCTTGCTTGTTGATAAATAGTGTTCCCCCACTGACCATTTGTGACTCGTGTTGTGAGTTTTGAACGTTGACCACAGACTGTGAAATCCGTTTGGTCACGGTTTGTGACATATGCCTACTTTGGTTTGTCACTGTACATGGTTACCACGCCGTGTCATTACGTATCAAAGGTCTTTGTGCTTTCTTCTTGATAGCTAGTGTTCCCAAACCATTGTTAGCCCCCACTGACTATCTGTGACTCGTGTTGTGATTTGTAAATGTTGACCGCATGAAGTGGAATTCTTTGTTCATGGTCAGTGACATATGCACACTTTGGTTGGTCACTGTGCATTGTAGCCACACTATGCCACTACATATTGAAGGTATTTGTACTTGCTAGTCGATAACTTGTATTCACAAACCATTATCTTCCACCCTGACCATTTGTGACTGGTGTTATGAGTTGTCGAAGTTTACCACACTTAGTGACATTATTTGGTCATGGTCAGTGACCTTTCCCTACTTTGGTCGGTCATTGTGCATGGTAGCCACATTGTGCTACTACTGACTGAAGGTTGTTGTGTTTGCTATTTGAGAACTGATATTCCCATAGCATTGTTTCCTCCCCTGACCGTTTGTGACTCGCGTTATGGGCGGTCAACATTGACCACCCATATCGAATTTCTATGGTCATGGTCAGTGACATATGCCGAGTTTGGTTGTTTGGGGTGCATATTAGCCACACCGTGCTGCTGTGTATTGAATCTCATTGTCCTTTCTAGTTGGTTCATAGGGTTCCCAAGCCATTGTCTTTCCCTCTTACCATTTGTGACTGGTGCTATGAGTTGTCAATGTTGACTACACATAGTGGACTTCTTCGGTCATAGTCAGTGATGTATGCATCCTTTGGTTGGTCAATGTGCACGCTAGCCACACGGTGCTACTACTTGTTGAAAATCTTTCTTCTTGCTAGTTGATAACTAGTGTTCCCAACCCATGGTTTCCCCCACTGACCAGTTGTGACTCGTGTTATGAGTTTTCAACGTTGACCACACACTGTGAAATCCGTTTGGTCATGGTCAGTGACATATGCCTACTTTGGTTTGTCCCTGTACATGATTACCATGTTGTGTCTCTACGTATCAAAGGTCTTTGTGCTTTCTAGCTGATAGCTACTGTTCCCCACCTGTTGTTAGCCCCTCTGAATATCTGTGACTTGTGTTGTGAGTTGTCAACATTGACCACATGAAGTGAATTTCTTTGCTCATGGTTAGTGACATATGCATACTTTGGTTGGTCACTGTCCATTGTAGCCACACTGTGTCACTACATATTGAAGGTATTTGTACTTGCTAGTCAGTAACTAGAAGTTTTGAACCATTATCTTCCACTCTCACCATTTGTGACTCATGTTATGAGCTGTCAAAGCTTACCAAACATGGTGAGATTCTTTCGTCATGGTCAGGGACATATGCATACCTTGGTTGGTTACCGTGCATGGTATCCACATCGTGCCACAACGTATTGAAGGTCATTGTGCTTGCTAGTTGGTACCTGGTGTTCCCAAATGATTGTGTCCCCCTCTGACTATTTGTCACTCTATTATGAGTTGTCAACGTTAACCACACACGGCAGATTTCTTTGGTCCAAGGCAGTACATATGCCTACTTTGGTCAGTCATTGTGCATGGTAGCCACACTGTGGTAATACTGATTGAAGGGCGTTGTACTTGCTAGTTGAGAACTGATATTCCTGGACCATTGCTTCACCCTCTGAACGTTTCCGACTCGTGTTATGGTTGGTGATCATTGACCACCCATATTGAAATTCTTTGGTCATGGTCAGTGACATATGCCTACTTTGTTTGTTTGGTGTGCATACTAGCCACATTGTGCCACTACGTATTGAAGTTATTTGTCCTTTCTAGTCCATGCATTTGGTTCCCAAACCATTGTCTCTCCCTCTGACCATTTGTGACTCGTGTTATGAGTTGTCAATGTTGACCACGCATATTGGATTTCGTCGGTCATAGTCGGTGACATATTCATCATTTGGTTGGTCACTGTGCACACTAGCCAAACCGTGCGACTACGTGTTGAAGTTCTTCACACTTGCTAGTCGATAACTAGTGTTCCCACGCAACTGTTCCTCCCTCTGACCATTTGTGACTCATGTTATGAGTTTTCAATATTGAGCACACCTTGTGAAATTCGCTTGGTCATGGTTAGTGACATATGCCTACTTTGGTTTGTCATTGTACATGGTTACCACGCCGTGTCATTGTACATGGTTACCACAGCGTGGTAACCATGTACAGTGACAAACCAATGTAAGCATATGTCACTAACCATGACCAAACAAATTTCACATTGTGTGGTCAATATTGAAAACTCATAACACGAGTCACAAATGGTCCAAGGGGGAAGCAATGGGCTGGGAACACTAGTTATCAACTAGCAAGTATGAAGAACTTCAACAAGTAGCTGCACGGTTTGGCTAGCGCGCACAGTGACCAACCAAAGGATGAATACGTCACTGACTATGTCCGAAGAAGTACAGTATGCGTGGTCAGCATTGACAACTCATAACACGAGTCACAAATGGTCAGAGGGAGAGACAACGGTTTGCGAACCATATGCATAGACTAGAAAGGACAAATAATTTCAATATGTAGTGGCACGGCGTGGCTACTATGCATGCCAAACAAGCAAACTAGGCATATGTTACTGGCCATGACCAAAGAATTTCAATATGGGTGGCCAACGTTCACCAATTATAACACGAGTCACAAACGGTCAGAGGGGGAAACAATGGTCCGGGAATATCAGTTCTCAAAAAGCACGTACAACGCCCTTCAATCAGTAGTAGCATGGTATGGCTACCATGCACAATGACCGACAGAAGTAGGCATATGTACTGCCTTGGACCAAAGAAATCCGCCGTGTGTAGTCAACGTTGACAACTCATAATGCGGGTCACAAATAGTCAAAGGGGGACACAATTGTTTGGGAACACCAGGTATCAACCAGCAAGCACAATGACCTTCAATGTGTTGTGGCACGGTGTTGATACCATGCACGATGACCAACCAAGGTATGCATATGTCACTGACCATGACCAAAGAATATCACCATGTGTGGTAAACTTTGACAGCTCATAACACGAGTCACAAATGGTAAGAGTGGGAGATAATGGTTTCTAAATACTAGTTATCGACTAGCAAGTACAAATACCTTCAATATCTAGTGGCACAGTGTGGCTTCAATGCACAGTGACCAAGCAAAGTATGCATATGTCAATGATCATGACCAAAGAAATTCACTTCATGTGGTCAATGTTGACAACTCACAACACAAGTCACGGATATTCAGAGGGGCAAACAAACGGGTTGGGAACACTAGCTATCAACTACAAAGCAGGTACAAAGAGCTTCAACAAGTAGTGGCATGGTGTGGCTAGCATGCACAGTGACCAACCAAAGGATGTATACGTCACGTAGTATGACCAAAGAAGTCCACTATGTGTGGTCAGCACTGACAACTCATAACACGAGTCACAAATGGTCAGAGGGAGAGTCTATGGTTTGGGAACCCTAGGTATCGACTAGAAAGGAGAAAGAACTTCAATATGTAGTGGCACGGTGTGGCTATAATGCACACCAAACAACCAAAATAGGCATATGTCACTGACCATGACCAGAGAATTTCAACATGGGTGGTCAAGGTTGACCAACCATAACATATGTCACAAACGGTCAGAGGGGGAACCAATGGTCTAGGAGTATCAGTTCTCAACTACCATGTACAGTGACCTTCAATCCGTAAAAGCATGGTGTGGCTACCATGCACAATGACCGACCAAAGTAGGCATATGTACTGCCTTTGACCAAAGAAATCCGCTATGTGTGGTCAGCGTTGACATCTCATAATAGGAGTCACAAATGGTCAGAGGGGGACACAATGGGTTGGCAACACCAGGTATCAACTAGCAAGCACAATGACCATCAATACGTTGTGGCACGGTGTAGATACCATGCACAATGTCCAACCAATGTATGCATATGGTACAAGTCACAAATGGTGAGAGTGGAAGATAATGGTTTCTAAATACTAGTTATCGACCAGCAAGTACAAAAACCTTCAATATGTAGTGGCACCGCGTGGCTACAATGCACCGTGACCAACCAAAGTATTTATATGTCACTGACCATGACCAAAGAAATTCACTTCATGTGGTCAATGTTGACAACTCACAACACGATTCACAGGTATTCAGAGGGGCTAACAACGGGCTGGGAACACTAGCTATCAACTAGAAAGCACAAAGACATTTGATATGTAGTGACACAGCTTGGTAACCATGTACAGGGACAAACCAAAGTAGGCATATGTCGCTTACCATGACCAAAGGGATTTCACATTGTGTGATCAACGTTGAAAACTCATAACACGAGTCACAAATGGTCAGTGGGGAAAACCATGGGTTGGGAACACTATTTATCAACTAGCAAGTAGAAAGATTTCAACATGTCGTCGCACGGTGTGGCTAGCGTGCACAGTGACCAACCAAAGGTTGTATACGTCACTGACTATGAACGAATAAGTCCACTATGTGTGGTCATCATTGACAACTCATAACACGAGTCACAGATTGTGAGAAGGAGAGACAATGGGTTGTGAACCCTATGTATCAACTAGAAAGGGCAAAGAACTTCAAAATGGAGTGGCACGGTGTGGCTAATATGCACACCAAACAACCAAACTCGGCATATGTCACTGACCATGACCAGAGAA
Source organism: Penium margaritaceum (assembly GCA_023375785.1). Lineage (NCBI taxonomy): Eukaryota > Viridiplantae > Streptophyta > Zygnematophyceae > Desmidiales > Peniaceae > Penium > Penium margaritaceum. The sequence goes on along the minus strand of SZWC01000025.1, from coordinate 504,434 downwards.
TTTCGATATGGGTGGTCAACGTTGACCAACCATAACACAAGTCACAAACGGTCAGGTGATGAAACAATACTATGGGAATGTCATTTCTCAACTAGCAAGTACAACGACCTTCAGTCAGTAGTCGCACGGGGTGGCTACCATGCACAATGACCGACCAAAGTAGGCATATGTACTGCCTTTGACCAAAGACATCCGCTGTGTGTGGTCAACGTTGACAACTCATCATACGAGTCACAAATGGTCAGAGGGGGAAACAATGGTTTGGGAACACCAAGTATCAAATAGCAAGCACAGGAGCTTCATTACGTTGTGGCATGGTGTGGATACCATGCACGATGACCAACTAAAGTAGGCAAATGTCACTCACCATGACCAAATCATGTCACTAAGTGTGGCAAACTTTGACAACTCATAACACGAGTCACAAATGATCAGGGTGGAAGATAATGGTTCATGAATACTAGTTATCGACTAGCAAGTACAAATACCGTCAATATGTAGTAACACAGTGTGGCTACAATGCACAGTGACCAACCAAAGTATGCATATGTCACTAACCATGAAAAAAGAATTTCACTTCATGTTGTCAACATTTACAACTCACAACACGAGTCACAGATAGTCAACGGGGGCTAACAATGGGTTGGGAACACTAGCTGTCAACAAGAAAGCACGAAGACCTTCGATACATAATGACACGGCGTGGTAACCAAGTATAGTGACAAACTAAAGTAGGCATATGTCACAAACCATGACCAAACTGATTTCACAGTGTGTGGTCAACATTGAAAACTCATAACACGAGTCAGAAATGGTCAATGGGGGAAACGATGAACTGGGAACACTATTTATCAACTAGCAAGTAGAAAGATTTTCACCAAGTAGTGGCACGGTGTGGCTAGCGTGCACAGTTACCAACCAAAGGATGCACACGGCACTGACTATGACCGAAGAAGTCCACTATGTATGGTAAACATTGACAACTAATAACACGAGTCACAAATGGTCAGAAGGAGAGACAATGGGTTGGGAACCCTGTGTATCGACTAGAAAGGACGAAGAACTTCTATACGTAGTGGCACGGTGTGGCTACTGTGCACACCAAACAACCAAACTAGGCATATGTCACCGGCCATGATTGAAGAATTTCAATATGGGTTGTCAACATTCACCAACCATAACACGAGTCACAAACGGTCAGAGGGGGAAACAATGGTCTGTGATTATCAGTTCTCAACTAGCAAGTACAGTGACCTTCAGTCAGTATAAGCACAGTGTGGCTACCATGCACAATGACCGACCAAAGTAGGAATATGTACTACCTTTGACCAAAGAAATCTGCTGTGTGTGGTCAGCGTTGACAACTCATAATAGGAGTCACAAATGGTCAGAGGGGGAAACAATGGTTTGAGAACACCTTTTATCATCTAACAAGCACAAGGACCTTCAATAAGTCGTGGCACGGTGTGGATACCATGCTTGATGACCAACCAAAGTAGGCATATGTCACTGACGATGACCAAATGATGTCACTAAGTGTGGTAAACTCTAACTCATAACACGAGTCACAAATGGTCTGGGTAGAAGACACTGGTTTATGAATACTAGTTATCGACTAGTAAGTACAAATACCTTCAATATGTAGTGGCACATGGTGGCTACCATGCACAGTGACCAACCAAAGTATGCATTTGTCACTGACCATGACCAACAAACTTCACTTCATGTGGTCAGCGTTAACAACTCATAACATGAGTCACCGATAGTCAGAGGGGGGGGGTAACAATGGTTTGGGAACACTAGCTATTAACTAGAAAGCACAAATACCTTCAATACGCAGTGACACGGCGTGGTAACCACGTACAGTGACAACCCAAACTAGGCATATGTCACTAGCCATGACCAAAGAATTTCAATATGGGTGGTTAACGTTCACAATCCATAACATGAGTCACAAATGGTCAGAGTGGGAAAACATGGTTTCAAAGCACTATGTATCTTCTAGCAAGTACACAGATCTTTCGTATGTGCTGGCACGGTGTTGGAACCGTGTGCAATGACCTATCCGAGTAGGCATACATCACTGCTCATGACCAAAGAAATTTGGTGTGTGTGGTCAGCGTTCACAACTCATAATACAAGTCAAAAATGGGCAGGAGAGAAATAATGGTTTGGGAATACTCGGTATTGACTAGCAAGTACAAAGTCCTTCAATAAGTGGTGGCACGGTGTGGCTACCATGCACAATGACCAACCAAAGTATGCTTGTGCCACTGAATATCATAAAAAGAGTTTCAATATGTGTAGTCAATTTTCCTTCTTACGGCTGGTTAATCGGAGCAATGGTTGAGAGGTTATTCAAGCTCAAAGTTGCAATGTTTGAAAATCGGTCTGCGTCAAAGTTTTATCATTAAACTAGCTTTGTTGTCATTCATGCTTTTGATAACTACCCTCTAATCTTACACCCCCTTATTTCTTGCCCTTTACCCATAGGAATCCTTAAAATGTCACCTGGATATCATGTGAACACCATATGGGTTGGCTTAGTGCTTATAGATTTCTATTCTGGAGCGATAGGTCCTGGGTTTGAATCCTCGTACGCACAATATAAAATAGGCTCGCGACATGGGAAGGGGAGGGGGGGGGGGCGGGGGACAGCCGTGTTGTGATACCTCAACTCTACCTTCGAGCCTGGGTCGTGGGGGGGTGGGGGGGGTGTCATAATGCAGTTGCAAATCTGTCCTCCAGGTCGTCCACGGGACATCCCTCGAGGGGTTGGGAGGGCGTATTCCAGTGAAGGACTTACGCGTAACAAATAAAAAAAACCGACCTGTATCAAAGGAAGAACCCTTCTGCTATTTATTGAATAGCAAGTACAAAGACGTTTAACAAGTAGTGAAACGGTGTGGCTACCATGCACAATGACCAACAAGAATAGGCATGGGCCACATACCATGACCAAATAATTTTACTATGTGTGGTCAACGCTGACAACCCACAACATGGGTCACAACTTGTCAAAGGGGGGAACAATGGTCTGGGAATACTAGATACCAACTAGCAAGTACAACAACCTTCAGTCAGTAGTAGCACGGTGTGGCTACCATGCACAGTGACCGACCAAAATAGGCATATGTACTGCCTTTGACCAAAGAAATCCCCTGTGTGATGTCACCGTTGACAACTCATAATACGATTCACAAATAGTCAGAGGGGGACACAGTTGTTTGGGAACATCAAGTATAAACTACCAAGCACAAGGAGCTTCAATACGTCGTGACACGGTGTGGATGCCATGCACGATGACCAACCATAGTAGGCAAATGTCACTGATCATGACCAAATAATGTCACTAAGTGTGGTAAACTTTAACATCTCATAACACGAGTCACAAATGGTCACGGTGGAAGATAATGGTTTGTGAATACATGTTATCAACTAGCAAGTTCAAATGCCTTCAATATGTATTGGTACAGCGTGGCTACAATACACCAACCAACGTATGCATATGTCACGGACCATAAACAAAGAATGTCACTTCATGTGGTCAACATTTACAACTCACAACATGAGTCACAGATAGTAAAAGGGGGCTAACAATGGTCTGGGAACACTAGCTGTCAATAAGAAAGCAAAAAGACCTTATACACGTAATGACACGGTGTGGTAACCATGTACAGTGACAACCCAAAGTATGCATATGTCACAAACCATGACCAAACGGAGTTCACAGTGTGCGGTCAACGTTGAAAGCTCATAACACGAGTCACAAATGGTCAGTGGGGGAACCCACGGGTTGGGAACACTATTTATCAACTAGCAAGTAGAAGGTTTTCAACAAGTAGTGGCACGGTGTGGTTAGCATGCACAGTGACCAACCAGAGGATGCACACGTCACTGACTATGACGGAAGAAGTCCACTATGTATGGTCAACATGGACAACTCACAACACAAGTCACAAATGTTGAGAGGGAGAGACAATGGTTTGGGAACCCTATGTATTGAATAGAAAGGACAGAGAACTTCAATGCGTAGTGGCACGGTGTGGCTACTATGCACATCAAACAACCAAACTAGGCATATGTCGCCGACAATGATGAAAGAATTTCAATATGGGTGGTCAACATTCACCAACCATAACACGAGTCACAAACGGTCTGAGGGGGGAAAAATGGTCTGTGAATATCAGTTATCAACTAGCAAGTACAGCGACCTTCAATCAGTATGAGTATGGTGTGGCTACCATGCACAATGACCGACCAACGTAGGCATATGTACTACCTTTGACCAAAGAAGTCCACTGTGTGTGGTAAGTATTGACAACTCATAATAGGAGTCACAAATGGTCAGAGGGGGAGACAATGGGTTGGGAACATCAGGTATCAACTAGCAAGCACAAGGACCTGCAATAATCTCTGGCACGGTGTGGATACCATGCACGATGACCAGCTGAAGTAAGCATATGTCACTGTCCATGAGTAAAAAATGTCACTAGGTATGGTAAACTATGACAACTCATAACACGATTTGTGAATACTAGTTATCCACTATCAAGTACAAATGCCGTCAACATGTAGTGGCACAGCGTGACTACCGTGCACAGTGACCAACCAAAGTATGCATATGTCACTGGCCATGACCAACGAATTTCACTTCATGTGGTCAGCGTTTACAACACACAACACGAGTCATAGATAGTCAATGGGGGGTAACAATGGATTGAGAACACTAGCTTTTGACTAGAAAGCACAACTACCTTTAATATGTAGTGACACTGCATGGTAACCATGTACAGTGACAAATCAAAGTAGGCATATGTCACTAACCATGACCAAAAGAATTTCACAATGTGTGGTCAATATTAAAAACTCATAACAAGAGTCACAAATGGTCAGAGGTAGAAACAATGGGTTGGGAACACTAGTTATCAACTGGCAAGTATGAAGAACTTCAACAAGTAGTGGCACGGTTTGGCTAGCGTGCACAGTGGCCAACCAAAGGATGAATACATCACTGACTATGAAGGAAGAGGTCCACTATGTGTGGTCAACATTGACAACTTATAACACGAGTCACGAATGGCCAGAGGGAGAGACAATGGGTTGGGAACCCTATGCATGGACTAGAAAGGACAAATAACTTCAATACGTAGTCGCACGCTGTGGCTACTATGCACACCAAAACACCAAACTAGGCCTATGTCACTGACCATGACCACAGAATTTCAATATAAGTGGTCAATGTTCATCAACCATAACTCGAGTCACAAAAGTTGGAGGGGGAAACAATGGTCCGAGAATATCAGTTGTTAACTAGCGAGTACAACGACCTTCGATGAGTAGTAGCACGGCGTGGCTACCATGCACAATGACCGACCAGAGAAAGCATATGTACTGCCTTTGACCAAAAAAATCCGCTGTGTATGGTCAACATCGACAACTCATAATACAAGTCACAAATAGTCAGAGGGGAAAACAATTGTTTGGGAACACCAGGTATCAACTAGCAAGCACAATGACCTTCAGTACGTTGTGGCACGGTATGGATACCATGCACGATGACCAACCATATTTCACTAACCATAACTAAACAATGTCACCATGTGTGGTAAACTTTGACAACTCATAACACGAGTCACAAATGGTCAGAGTGGAAGATAACTGTTTCTCAATACTAGTTATCGAATAGCAAGTACATATACCTTCAAAATGGAGTGGCACAGTGTGGTTACAATGCACAGAGACCAACCAAAGTATGCATATGTCACTGACCATGACCAAAGAATTTCACTTCATGTGGTCAATGTTTACAACTCACAACACGAGTCACATACATTCATAAGGGGTAACAATGGCTTGGGAACACTAGCTATCAACTAGAAAGCATAGATACCTTCAATACGTAGAGAAACAGCGTGGTAACCATGTATAGTGACAAACCGAAGTAGGCATATGTCACTTACCATGACCAACAGAATTTCACAGTGTGTGGTCAACGTTGATAACGCATAACACGAGTCACAAATGGTCAGAGGGGGAAACAATGGGTTGGGAACACTAGTTATCAGCTAGCAGGTACAAAGACCTCCAACAAGCAGTGGCACAGTGTGGCTAGCGTGCACAGTGACCAACCAAAGGATGCATACGTCACTGACTATGACCAAAGAAGTCCACTAGGTGTGGTCAACACTGACAACTCATAACACGAGTCACAAATGGTCAAAGGGAGAGACAATGGTTTGGGAACCCTATGTATCACCTAGAAAGGACAAAGAACTTCAATATGTAGTGGCACGGTGTGGCTACTATGAACACCAAACAACCAAACTAGGTGTTTGTCACTGACCATGACCAAAGAATTTCAATATGGGTGGTCAACACTGACCAACCATAACACGTGTCACAAACGGTCAGAGGGGGAAACAATGGTCTGAGAGTATCAGTTCTCAACTAGCAAGTACAACGACCTTCAATCAGTGATAGGACGGTGTGGCTACCATGCACAATGACCGACCGGAGTAGGCATGTGTACTTCCTTTGACCAAAGAAATCCGATGTGTATGGTCAACGTTGACAACTCATAATACGAGTCATAAATAGTCAGAGGGGAAAACAATTGTTTTAGAACACCAGTTATCAACTAGCAAGCACAATGACCATTAGTAGGTTGTGGCACGGTATGGATACCATGCACGATGACCAACAATGTGTCACTAACCATGACGAAAGAATGTCAGCATGTGTGGTAAACTTTGACAACTCATAACAAAATCACAAATGGTCAGAGTGGAAGATAATAGTTTCTAAATACTAGTTGTCGACTAGCAAGTACAAATTCCTTCAATATGCAGTGGCACAGTGTGGCCACAATGCACAGTGACCAACCAAAGTATGCATATGTCACTGAACATGACCAAAGAATTTCACTTCCTGTGGTCAATGTTGACACCTCATAACACGAGTCACAGATATTCAGAGGAGGTAGGAAAGGTTTGGGAACACAAGCCATCAACTAGAAAGCACAGAGACCTTTGATACATAGTGACACGGCGTGGTACCCATGTACAGTGAGAAACCAAAGTAGGCATATGTCACAAAGCATAACCAAACGGATTTCACAGTGTGTGGTCAACGTTGAAAACTCATAACACGAGTCACAAATGGTCAGTGGGGGTAACCATGGGTTAGGAACACTAGTTATCGACTAGCAAGTAGAAAGATGTTCAACAAGTAGTAGCACAGTGTGGCTAGCGTGCTTAGTGACCAACCAAAGGATGCATACGTCACTGACTATGACCGCAGAAGTCCACTATGTGTGGTCAACACTGACAACTCATAACACGAGTCACAAATGGTTAGACGGAGAGACAATGGTTTGGGAACCCAATGTATCAACTAGAAAAGACAAAGAAATTCAATACGTAGTGGCACGGTGTGGCTACTATGCACACCAGACTACTAAACTAGGCATATGTCACTGACCATGACGAAAGAATTTCAATATGGGTGGTCAACGTTGACCAGCCATAACACGTGTCAAAAACGGTCAGAGGGGGAAACAATGGTCTGGGAATATCAGTTCTCAACGAACAAGTATAGTGACCTTTTATCAGTATAAGTACGGTGTGGCTACAATGCACAATGACCAACCAAAGAAGGCATATGTATTGCCTTTGACCATAAAAACCCGCTGTGTGTGGTCAGCGTTGTCAACTCATAATAGGAGTCACAAATGGTCAAAGGGGGAGACAGTGTTTTGGGAACACCGGGTACCAACTAGCAAGCACAATGACCTTCAGTACGTTGTGGCATTGTGTGGATACCATGCACGATGACCAACCAAGGTATGCATAGGTCGCTGACAATGACCAAAGAATGTCACCATGTGTGGTAAACTTTGAAAGCTCATAACACGAGTCACAAAAGGTGAGAGTGGAAGATAATGGTTTTCATGTGCTAGTTATTGACTAGCAAGTACAAGTACCTTCAATATGTAGTGGCACAGTGTGGCTTCAATGGGCAGTGACCAACCAAAGTATGTATATGTCACTGACCATGACCAAGGAAATTCAGTTCATGTGGTCAATGTTGACAACTCACAACAGGATTCACAGATATTCAGAGGGGCTAACAACGGATTGGGAACACTAGGTATCAACTAGAAAGCACAAAGACCTTCGATTTGTAGTAACAAGGCGTGGTAACCATGTACAGGGACAAACCAAAGTAGGCATATGTCATGAACCATGACCAAACGGATTTCACAGTGTGTAGTCAACGTTGAAAACTCGTAACACGAGTCACAAATGGTCAGTGGGGGAAACCATGGATTGGGACTACTAGTCATCAACTAGCAAGTAGAAAGATTTTCAACGAGTAGTGGCACGGTGTGGCTAGCGTGCACAGTGACCAACCAAAGGATGCATACGTCACTGACCATGACCGAAGAATTCCACTCTGTGTGATCAACATTGACAACTCATAACACAAGTCACAAATGGTCAGAGGGAGAGAAAATGGTTTGGGAACCCTATGTATCAACTAGAAAGGACAAAGAACTTCAATACGCAGTGGCACGGTGTGGCTAATATGCACACCAAACAACCAAACTCGGCATATGGCACTGACCATGACCAGAGAATTTCAATATGGGTGGTCAACGTTGACCAACCATAACACAGGTCACAAATGGTCAAGGGAAGAAACAATTCTATGGAAATATCAGCTCTCTACTAGCAAGGAAAACAAACTTCAGTCAGTAGTAGGACCGTGTGGCTACCATGCACAATGACGGACCAAAGTAGGCATATGTACTGCCTTTGACCTAAGAAATCCGCTCTGCATGGTCAACGTTGACAACTCATAACACGAGTCACAAATGGTCAGAGGGGGAAACAATGGTTTGGGAACACCGAGTATCGAATAGAAAGCACAAGGAGCTTCAATGCGTTGTGGCACGGTGTGGATACCATGCACGATGACCAACCAAAGTAGGTAAATGTCACTGACCATGACCCAATAATGTCACTAAGTGTGGTAAACTTTGACAACTCATAACACGAGTCACCAATGGTCAGGGTGGAAGATAATGGTTTGTGAATAGTAGTTATTGACTAGCAAGTACAAATACCTTCAATATGTAGTGGCACAGTGTGGCTACAATGCACAGTGACCGACCAAAGTATGCATATGTCACTGACCATGAACAAAAACGTTCACTTCATGTGGTCAACATTTACAACTGACAACACGAGTCAGAGATAGTCAGCGGGGGCTAACAACGGTTTGGGAACACTAGCTGTCAACAAGAAAGCACAAAGAGCTTCGATACGTAATGACACGGCTTGGTAACCATGTGCAGTGACAAACCAAAGTAGGCATATGTCAGAAACCATGACCAAAAGGATATCACAGTGTGTGGTCAACGTTGAAAACTCATACACGAGTCACAAATGATCAGTGGGGGAAACCTTGGATTGGGAACAATAGTTATCAACTAGCAAGTAGAAAGATTTTGAACAAGTAGTGGCACGGTGTGGCTAGCGTGCACAGTGACCAACCAAAGGATGCAAACGTCACTGACTATTACCAAAGAAGTCCACAATGTATGATCAACATTGACAACTCATAACACGAGTCACAAATGGTTCGAGGGAGAGACAACGGTTTGGGAACCCTATGTATTCACTAGAAAGAACAAAGAACTTCAATGCGTAGTGGCACGGTGTGGCTACCATGCACACCAAACAACCAAAGTAGGCATATGTCAGCGGCCACGATGAAAGAATTTCAATATGGGTGGTCAACATTCACCAACCATAACACGAGTGACAAACAGTCAGAGGGGGAAACAATGGTATGTAAATATCAGTTATCAACTAGCAAGTACAGCGTTCTTCAATCAGTATAAGCACCGTGTGGCTACCATCCACAATAACCAACCAATGTAGGAATATGTACTACCTTTGGGCAAAGAAATCCGCTGTGTGTGGTCAGCGTTGACAACTCATAACAGGAGTCACAAATGGTCAGAGGGGGAGACAATGGTTTGGGAACAACAGGTATCAACTAGCAAGCACAAGGACCTTCCATAAGTTGTGGCACGGTGTGGATACCATGCATGATGACCAACCAAAGTAGGCATATGTCACTGACCATGACCAAATAACGTCACTGAGTGTGGTAAACTTTGACAACTCATAACACGAGTCACAAATGGTCAGGCTGGAAGATAACTGTTTATGAATACTAGTTATCAAGTAGCAAGTACAAATTCCTTCAATATGTAGTGGCACAGTATGGCTACCATGCACAGTGACCAACCAAAGTATGCATACGTCACTGACCATGACCAACGAATTTCTCTTCATGTGGTCAGCGTTGACAACTCACAACACGAGTCACTGATAGTCAGAGGGGGTAACAATGGTTTGGGAACACTAGCTATCAACTAGAAAGCACAAAGACATTCAATACGTAGTGACACGGCGTGGTAACCACGTACAGTGACAAACCAAACTATGCATATGTCACTAACCATGACCAAAGAATTTCAATATGAGTGGTCAATATTCACAATCCACAACATGTGTCACAAATGGTCAGAATGGGAAAACATGGTTTCGAAACACTATGTATCTTCTAGCAAGTACAAAGATCTTTCGTATGTATTGGCAGGGTGTGCGGACCGTTCACAATGACCTATGTGAGTAGGCATACATCAGTGCTCATGACCAAAGAAGTTTGGTGTGTGTGGTCAACGTTCATAGCTCATAATACAAGTCAACATGGGTAGAGGGAGAAACAATGGTTTGGGAATACTTGGTATTGACTAGCAAGTACAGATTCATTCGATAAGTGGTGGCACGGTGTGTCTACCATGCACAATGACCAACCAAAGTATGCTTGTGTCACTTAATATCATCAAAGGAGTTTAACTGTGTGTAGTCAACTTTCCTTCTTAGGGCTGGTCAATTGGAGCAATGGTTGACAGGTTATTCAAGCTCAAAGTTGCAATATTTGAAAGTCCGTCTGCGTCATTTCTTTATGATTAAACTAGCTTTGTTATCATTCGTGTTTTTTATTACTACCCTCCAATCTTACACCCCCTTATTTTATGATGTTTTTTCATAAGAACCCTGATAATGTCACTTGGATATCATATGAACACCATGTGAGTTGGCCTAATGCTTATAGAGTTAGATTCTGGAGCGGTAGGTCCTGGGTTTGAATCCTTGTACGCGAAATAAAGAATAGGCTCACGACCTGGGAGGGGGGGGGGGCGTGTTGTGATATCTCAACTCTACCTTCGAGCCTAAGCCGGAGGGGGGGGGGGTGTGTTGTGATATCTCAACTCTACCTTCGAGCCTAAGCCGGAGGGGGGGGGGTAGGGGGGTGTCATAATGCGGTCGCAAATCTGTTATCCAGGTTGTCAAAGGAACATCCCTCTAGGGGGGTGGAAGGAGTATTGCAGTGAAGGCACCTACGCGTAACCAATCAACAAAAACCGACCTGGTGTCAAAGGGAGAAACCTTTTGCTATTTATTGACTAGCAATTACAAAGACTTTCAACAAGTGGTGGAACGGTGTGGCTACCATGCACAATGACCAACCAGATTAGGCATGGGCCACTTCCCATGATCAAATAAACTTACTATGTGTGGTCAACGCTGACAACCCATAACATGGGTAACAATTTGTCAAAGGGGGAAAACAATGGTTTGGGAATACTAGATACCAACTAGCAAGTACAACAACGTTCATTCAGTAGTAGCACAGTGTGGTTACCATGCACAAAGACAGACCAAAGTAGGCATATGTACTGCCTTTGACCAAAGAAATTCGTTGTGTGTGGTCAACGTTCACAACTCATAATACTAGTCAGAAATGGTCAGAGGGGGAAACAATAGTTTGGAACACAAAGTATCAAATAGCAAGCACAAGGAGCTTCAATACGTTGAGGCACGGTGTGGATACCATGCACGATGACCAACCAAAGTAGGCAAATGTCATTGACCATGTCCAACTAATGTCACTAAGTGTGGTAAACTTTGACAACTCATAACACGAGTCACAAATGGTTAGGGTGAAAGATAATGGTTTGTGAATACTAGTTATTGACTACCAAGTACAAATACCTTCAATATGTAGGTATTTGTCATGGGTGGTCAGCGTTCACAACCCATAACATGAGTCATAACTAGCCACAAATGGTTAGGCAAATGTCAGTAACCATGACCAAATGATTTCAATATGGGTCGTCAACGTTCACAACCAATAACATGAGCCAAAATCAGTGAGAGGGGGAAACAATGGGCTGGGAACACTGGTTATGAACTAGAAAGTATGAAGAACTTCAACAAGTAGTGGCACGGTGTGGCTAGGATGCACAGAGACCAACCAAAGGATGAATACGCCACTGTCTATGACGAAAGAAGTCCACTATGTGTGGTCAACATTGACAACTCATAACACGAGTCACGAATAGTCACAGGGAGAGACACTGGGTTGGGAACCCTATGCATGGACTAGAAAGGACAGATAACGTCAATACGTAGTGGCACTGTGTGGTTACTACGCACACCAAACAACCAAACTTGGCATATGTCACTGACAATGACCAAAGACTTTCAATATGGGTGGTCAACGTTTGCCAACCATAACACGAGCCACAAACGGTCAAAGGGGGCAACAATGGTCCGGGAATATCAGTTCTCAACTACCAAGTACAACGACCTTCCATCAGAAGTAGCACGGTGTGGCTACCATGCACAATCACCGACCAGAGAAGGCATATGTACTGCCTTTGACCAAAGAAATCCGCTATGAATGGTCAAAATTGACAACTAATAATACGAGTCACAAAACGTCAGAGGGGGAAACAATTGTTTAGGAACAACAAGTATCAACTAGCAAGCACAATGACCTCCAGTACGTTGTGGCATGGTGTGGATACCATGCACGATGACCAACCATTTGTCACTGACCATGACCAAAGAATGTCACCATGTGTGGTAAACTTTGACAACTCATAACACGAGTCACAAATGGTCAGAGTGGAAGATAATGGTTTCTAAATACTAGCTATCAAATAGTAAGTACAAATACCTTCAATATGCAGTGGCACAGTGTGGCTACAATACACAGTGACCAACCAAAGTATGCATATGTCACTGACCATGACCAAAGAATTTCACTTCATGTGGTCAGTGTTGAGAACTCACAACACGAGTCACAGATATTCAAGGGGGGGTAAGAATGGTTTGGGAACACTAGCTATCAACTAGAAAGCACACAGACCTTCGATACATAGTGACACGCCGTGCTAACCATGTACACTGCAAACCAAAGTAGGCATATGTCACTGACCATGACCAAACGAATTTCACAGTGTGAGGTCAACGTTGAAAACGCATAACACGAGTCACAAATGGTCAGATGGGAAAACAATGGGTTGGGAACACTAGTTATCAAGTAGCGGGTACTAAGACCTCCAGCAAGCAGTGGCACGGTGTGGCTAGAGTGCACAGTGACCAACCAAAGGATGCATACGTCACTGACTATGACCGAAGAAGTCCACTATGTGTGGTGAACACTGACAACTCAAAACACCAGTCACAAATGGTCGGACAAAGAGACAATGGTTTGGGAACACTATGTATTGACTACAATGGACAAAGAACTTCAATACGTAGTGGCACGGTGTGGCTACTATGCACACAAAACAACCAAAATAGGCATATGTCACTTACCATGACCAGAGAATTCCAATATGGGTGGTCAACGTTGACCAACCATGACACGTGTCACAAACGGTCAGAGGGGGAAACAATGGTCTGGGAATATCAGTTCTCAGCCAGCAAGTACAGTAACCTTCAATCAGTATAACCACGGTGTGGCTATCATGCACAATGACCGACCAAAGTAGGCACATGTACTGCCTTTGACAAAATAAATCCACTGTTTGTGGTCAGCGTTGACAACTCATAATATGAGTCACAAATGGTCAGAGGGGGAGACAGTGGCTTGGGAACACCAGGTATTAACTAGCAAGCACAAGGACCTTCAATACGTTGTGGCACGGTGTGGATACCATGCACGATGACCAGCCAAAGTAGGCATATGTTACTGAACATGACCAAACAATGTCACCATGTATGGTAAACGTTGACAACTAATAACACGAGTCACAAGTGGTCAGGGTGGAAGATAATGGTTTGTGAATACTAATTATCCACTATGAAGTACAAATACTTTCAATATGTAGTGGCACAGTGTTGCTACCATGCACAGTGACCAACCAAAGTATGCGTATGTCACTGACCATCACCAACGAATTTCCCTTCATGTGGTCACTGTTGACAACTCACAACACGAGTCACAGATAGTCAAAGGAGGGTAACAATGGTATGGGAACACTAGCTATTAAATTGAAAGCACAAATGCCTTTAATATGTAGTGACACGGCGTGGTAACCATGTACAATGACAAACCAAAGTAGGCATATGTCACTACCCATGACCAAACGAATTTCACAATCTGTGGTCAATATTTAAGACTCATAACACGAGTCACAAATGGTCAGAGGGAGAAACAATGGGTTGAGAACACTAGTTATAAACGAGCAAGTATGAATAACTTCAACAAGTAGTGGCACGGTTTGGCCAGCCTGCACAGTGACCAACCAAAGGATGATTACGTCACTGACTATGACCGAAGAAATCCAGTATGCGTGGTCAACATCGACAACTCATAACACGAGTCACAAATGGTGAGAGGGAGAGACAATGGTTTGGGAACCATATGCATGGACTAGAAAGGACAAATGGCTTCAATACATAGTGGCACGGTGTGGCTACTATGCACACCAAACAAACAAACAAGGCACATGTCACTGACCATGACCAAAGAATTTCAATATGGGTGGTCAACGTTCACCAACCATAACACGAGTAAAAAACGGTCAGATGGGTAAACAATGGTCCAGGAATACAAGTTCTGAACTAGCAAGTACAACGCCCTTCAATCAGTAGTAGCACGGTGTGGCTACCGTGCACAATGACCGACCAAAGTAGGCAAATGTACTTCCTTTTACTAAACAAATCCTCTGTGTTTGGTCAACGTTGACAGCTCATAAAACGAGTCACAAATAGTCATAGGGGGACACAATTGTTTGGGAACACCAGGTATCAACTTGCAAGCACAATGACCTTCAGTACGTTGTGGCACGGTGTGGATACCAATCACGATGACCAACCAAGGTATGCATATGTAACAGACCATGACCAAAGAATGTCACCATGCATGGTAAACTTTGACAGCTAATAACACGAGTCACAAATGGTGAGAGTCAAAGATAATGGTTTCAAAATACTAGTTATCGACTAGCGAGTAAATATACCTTCAATAGGTAGTGGCACAATGTGGCTACAATGGACAGTGACCAACCAAAGTATGCATATGTAACTGACCATGACGAAAGAAATCCACTTCATGTGGTCAATGTTGACAACTCACAACACGAGTCACATATATTCAGAGGGGCTAACAACGGGCTGGGAACACTAGCTATCAACTTGAAAGCACAAATACCTTCAATACGTAGTGACACGGCGTGGTAACCATGTACAGGGACAAACCAAAGTAGGCATATGTCACTAACCATGACGAAACGGATTTCACAGTGTGTGGTCAACGTTGAAAACTCATAACAAGAGTCACAAATGGTCAGTGGGGGAACCCATGGGTTGGAAACACTAGTTATCAACTAGCAAGTAGAAAGATTTTCAACAAGTAGTGGCACGGTGTGGCTAGCGTGCACAGTGACCAACCAAAGGATGCATACGTCACTGACTATGACCGAAGAAGTCCAGTATGTGTGGTCAACATTGACAACTCATAACACGAGTCACAATTGGTCAGAGGGAGAGACAATGGTTTGGGAACCCTATGTATCAAGCAGAAAGGACAAAGAACTTCAATACGCAGTGGCACGGTGTGGCTAATATCCACACCAAACAACCAAACTCGGCATATGTCATTGACCATGACCAGAGAACTTCAATATGGGTGGTCAACGTTGACCAACCATAACACAGGCCACAAACGTTCAGGGGAGGAAGCAATGCTATGGGAATATCAGTTCTCAACTAGCAAGAACAACGACCTTCAGTTGCTAGTAGCATGGTGTGGCTACCATGCACAATGACCGACCAAAGTAGGCATATGTACTGCCTTTGACCAAAGAAATCCGCTGTGTGTGGTCAACGTTGACAACTCATAATACGAGTCACAAATGGTCAGACGGGGGAACAATGGTTTGGGAACACAAAGTGTCGAATAGCAAGCATAAGGAGCTCCAATATGTTGTTGCAATGTGTGAATACCATACA
>SZWC01000025.1:476287-488018 GCA_023375785.1 Penium margaritaceum | reverse complement strand
CAACTAGCAAGAACAACGACCTTCAGTTGCTAGTAGCATGGTGTGGCTACCATGCACAATGACCGACCAAAGTAGGCATATGTACTGCCTTTGACCAAAGAAATCCGCTGTGTGTGGTCAACGTTGACAACTCATAATACGAGTCACAAATGGTCAGACGGGGGAACAATGGTTTGGGAACACAAAGTGTCGAATAGCAAGCATAAGGAGCTCCAATATGTTGTTGCAATGTGTGAATACCATACACGATGACCAACCAAAGTAGGCAAATGTCACTGACCGTGACCAAATAATGTCAATAAGTGTTGTAAACTTTGACAACTCATAACACAAGTCACGAATGGTCAGGGTGGAAGATAATGGTTTGTGAATACTAGTTATCGACTAGCAAGTAGAAATACCTTCAATATGTTGTGGCACAGTGTGGCTACAATGCACTGTGACCAACCAAAGTATGCATATGTCTTTGACCATGAACAAAGAATTTCACTTCATGTGGTCAACATGTACAACTCAGAATACGAGTCACAGATAGTCAGTGGGGGCTAACAATGGTTTGGGAACACTAGCTGTCAACAAGAAAGCACAAAGACCTTTGATACGTAATGACACAGCTTGGTAACCATGTACCGTGACAAACCAAAGCACGCATATGTCACAAACCATGACCAAACGGATTTCAAAGTGTGTGGTCAATGTTGAAAATTCATAACATGAGTCACAAATGGTCAGTGGGGGAAACCATGGATTGGGAACACTGGTTATCAACTTCCAAGTACAAATACATTCAACAAGTACTAGCATGGTGTGGCTAGCGTGCACGGTGACCAACCAAAGAATGCACACGTCACTGACTATGACCAAAGAAGTCCACTATGTATGGCCAACATTGACAACTCATAACACGGGTCAGAAATGGTTAGAGGGAGAGACAATGGTTTGCGAACCGCATGTATTGACTAGAAAGGACAAAGAACGTCAATGCGTAGAGGCACGGTGTGGCTACTATGCACGCCAAACAGCAAAACCAGGCATATGTCACCGGCCATGATGAAACAATTTCCATATGGGTGGTCAACATTCACCAACCATAACACGAGTCACAAACGATCAGAGGGGGGAACAATGGTCTGTGAATATGAGTTCTCAACTAGCAAGAACAACGACCATGCATAATGACCGACCAAAGAAGGAATATATACTACTGTTGACCAAAGAAATCCGCAATGTGTGGTCAACGTTGACAACTCATAATAGGAGTCACAAATGGTCAGAGGGGGGGACAGTGGTTTGGAAACACCAGGTATCAACTAACAAGCACAAGGACCTTCGACTAGTTTTGGCATAGTGTGAATACCATGCACGATGACTAGCCAAAGTAGGCATATGTCACTGACCATGACCAAATAATGTCACTAATCATGGTAAACATTGACAACTCATAATACGAGTCACAAGTGGTCAGAGTGGAAGATAACGGTTTGTGCATACTAGTTATCCGCTATCAAGTACAAATACCTTCAATATGTAGAGGCACAGCGTAGCTACCATGCACAGTGACCAACCAAAGCATGCATATGTCACTTACCATGACCAACGAATTTCACTTCATGTGGTCAGCGTTGACAACTCACAACACGAGTCACAGATAGTCAAAGGGGGGTAACAATGATTTGGGAACACTAGCTATTAATTAGAAAGCACAAATACCTTTAATATGTAGTAACACAGCATGGTCACCATGTACAGTGACAAACCAAAGTAGGCATATGTCACAAACCATGACCAAACGAATTTCACAGTGTGTGGTCAATATTGAAAACTCATAACATGTGCCACAAATGGTCAGAGGGAGAAACAATGGGTTGGGAACACAAGTTATCAACTAGCAAGTATGAAGAACTTCAACAAGTAGTGGCACGGTTTGGCTAGCGTGCACAGTGACCAACCAAAGGATGAATATGTCACTGACTATGACCAAGGAAATCCAGTATGCGTGGTCAACATTGACAACTCATAACTCGAGTCACAAATGGTGAGAGGGAGAGACAATGATTTGGGAACCCTATGCATGAACAAGAAAGGAAAAATAAAATCAAAACGCAGTGGAACGGTGTGGCTACAATGCACATCAACCAAAAAACTAGGCATATATCACTGACCATGACCAAAGAATTTCAATATGGGTGGTCAACGTTCACCAACTTTAACACGAGTCACAAACGGTCAGAGGGGGGAACAATGGTCCGGGAATATCAGTTCTAAAATAGCAAGTACAACGACCTTCAATCAATAGTAGCACCGCGTAGCTACCATGCACCATCAGCGACCAGAAGAAGCATATGTACTGCCTTCGACCAAAGAAGTCCTGTGTGTTTGGTCAACGTTGACAACTCATAATACGAGTCACAAATAGGAAGAGGGGGAAACAATTGTTTGGGAGCACCAGGTATCAACTAGCAAGCACAATGGCCTTCGGTACGTTGTGGCACGGTGTGGATACCATGCACAATGACCAACCATATGTCACTGACCATGACGAAAGAATGTCACCATGTATGGTAAACTTTGACAACTCATAACATGAGTCACAAATGGTCAGAGTGGAAGATAATGCTTTTTATATACTAGTTATCAACTAGCAAGTACAAATACCATCAATATGCAGTGGCACAGTGTGGCTACAATGCACAGTGACCAATCAATGTATGCACATGTCACTGACCATGACCAAACAATTTAACTTCATGTGGTCAATGTTGACAACTCACATCACAAGTCACACATATTCAGAGTGAGTAAGAATGGTTTGGGAACACTAACTACCAACTAGAAAGCACAGAGACCTTTGATACGCAGTGACACGACGTGGTAACCATGTACAGTGACAAACCAAAGTAGGCATATGTCACTGACCATGGCCAAAAGAATTTCACAGTGTGTGGTCAACATAAAAAATGCATAACACGAGTCACACGTGGTCAGAGGGGGAGACAGTCGGTTGGGAATACTTGCTATCAACTAGCAGGTACAAAGACCTTCAACAAGCAGTGGCAAGGTGTGGCTAGCGTGGAAAGTGACCAACCAAAGGATGTATACGTCACTGACTATGAGCGAAGAAGTCCACTATGTGTGTTCAACACTGACAACTCATAACACGAGTCACAAATGATCAGACGGGGAGGCAATGGTTTGGGAACCCTATGTATCGACTAGAAAGGACAAAGAACTTCAATACGTAGTGGCATGGTGTGGCTACTGTGCACACCAAACAACCAAACTAGGCATATGTCACTGACCATGACCAGAGAATTTGAATATGGGTGGTCATCGTTGACCAACCATAACACGTGTCACAAACTGTCAGAGGGGGAAACAATGGTCTGGGAATATCAGTTATCAACCAGCAAGTACAGTGATCTTCAATCAGCATAAGCATGGTGTGGCTACCATGCACAATTACCGACCAAAGTAGGCATATGTAGTGCCTTTGACCAAAGAAATCCGTTGTGTGTGGTCAGCGTTGACAACTCATAATAGGAGTCACAAATGGTCAGAGAGGGAGACAATGGTTTGGGAACACCCGGTATCAACTAGCAAGCACAAGGACCTTCAATACGTTGTGGTACAGTGTGGATACCATGCACGATGACCAGCCAAAGTAGGCATATGTCACTGACCATGACCAAATAATGTCACTAAGCATGGCAAAACTTTCACAACACATAACACGAGTCACAAGTGGTCAGGGTGGAAGATAACGGTTTGTGAATACTAGTTATCCACTATCATGTACAAATACCTTCAATATGTAGTGGCATAGCGTGGCTACCATGCACTTTGACCAACCAAAGTATGCATATGTCCCTGACCATGACCAACGAAGTTCACTTCATGTGGTCAGTGTTGAAAACTCACAACACGAGTCACAGATAGTCAAAGGGGGGTAACAATGTATTGGCAACACTAGCTATTAACTAGAAAGCACAAATACCTTTATTATGTAGTGACACGGCGTGGTACCCATGTACAGTGACAAACCAAAGTAGGCATATGTCACTAACCATGACCAAACAAATTTCATAGTGTGTGGTCAATATTGAAAACTCATAACTCACAAATGGTCAGAGGGAGAAATAATGGGCTGGGAACAATAGTAATCAACTAGCAAGTATGAAGAACTTCAACAAGTAGTCACACAGTTTAGCTAGCGTGCACAGTGACCAACCAAAGGATGAATATGTCACTGACTACGATTGAAGAAATCCAGTATGCGTGGTCAACATTGACAGCTCAAAACATGAGTCACAAATGGTTAGAGGGAGAAACAATGGGTTGGAAACCCTATGCATGAACTATAAAGGACAAATAACTTCAAAACGTAATGGCAGGGTGTGGCTACTTTGCACACCAAACAAACCAGCTAGGCATATGACATTGACCATGACCAAATAATTTCAATATGGGTGGTCAACGTTCACCAACCATAACACAAGTCACAAACGGTCAGAGGGGGGAACAATGGTCTGCGAATATCAGCTCTCAACTAGCAAGTACAACGAACTTCAGTCTGTAGTAGCACGGTGTGGCTACCATGTACAATGACGAACCAAAGTAGGCATATGTACTGCCCTTGACCAAAGAGATCTGTTGTGTGGCGTCAACGTTAACAACTCATAATACGAGTCACAAATGGTCAGAGGGAAAAACAATGGGCTGGGAACACCAAATATCAAATAGCAAGCACAAGGAGCTTCAATACATTGTGGCACGGTGTTGATACCATGCACGATGACCAACCAAAGTAGGCAAATGTCACTGACCATGACCAAATAATGTCACTGAGTGTGGTTAACTTTGACAAATCATAACACGAGTCACAAATGGTCAGGGTGGAAGATAATGGTTTCTAAAAACTAGTTATTGACTATGAAGTAGAAATACCTTCAATATGCAGTGGCACAGTGTGGCTAGAATGCACAGTGACCAATTAATGCATGCATGTGTCACTGACCATGACAAAAGAATTTCACTTCATGTGGTAAATGATGACAACTCACAACACGAGTCACACATATTCAGAGAGGGTAAGAATGGTTTGGGAATACTAGCTATCAACTAGAAAGGACAAAGACCTTTGATACGTGGTGACACGGCGTGGTAACCATGTATAGTGACAAACCAAAGTAGGCATATGTCACTAACCATGACCAAAAGAATTTCACAGCGTGTGGTCAACGTTGAAAACACATAACACGAGTCACAAATGGTCAGAGGGGGAAACAATGTGTTGCAAACACTAGTTATCAACTAGCATGTACAAAGACCTCAAACAAGCAGTGGCACGGTGTAGGTAGTGTGCACAGTGACCAACCAAAGGATGCATACGTCACTGACTATGACCGAAGAGGTCCACTATGTGTGGTCAGCACTGACAACTCATAACACGAGTCACAAATGGTCAGACGGAGAGACAATGGTTTGGGAACCCTTTGTATGGACTAGAAAGGACGAAGAACTTCAATATGTAGTGGCACGTTGTGGCTACTATGCACACCAAACAACCAAACAAGGCATATGCCACTGACCATGACCAGAGAATTTGCCACTGAGGCATATGCCACTGACCATGACCAGAGGCTCCGGTCTAGAAAACAGCGCCGACACAATGGCAACTGCCGACCGTCCAAGGGAATTTCACCCAAGGATCACGATCACCCCCAAGGAATTAACTATGCCTCTGGTGAGACCTAGCTACCCAGGTGCTTTCGCTCAAGGTCTTAGGGGCTCCCGCCCTCTAAGCCTTCTTCTTCCTTGGTGTGAGAGCGCAACAAATTAAGTCAGCACTCTCACACGAGCAAGATTACAACCACCTTAGCAGTTCATATCAAGCTCAGTCTCAAGCGCACAGCTCAAACAAGAGACATCAAGTGAAGGAGTAGTTGAGACAATGGCAAGTACAAGGCATAAATAGCTAAGGAGTGCCTTTGGCAGCCGAAGCGCACGCGCCTCGGCTAACCCGAGGCGCGCGCGCCTTGGCCGATGTCACTCCTTAGATCAAGGAGGTCATCCCCTCAATCAGGGAAGACATCCCCTGATCCAAGGCACATCTTGCATCTTCCAATCCGACCGTTGGATCAGCCCGAAACTTGGTCAGCTGACAGTTTGACACCTGCTCTTTCCATCGGTACGGTCAGATTGACAATCTGAATAGCCATCATCAGAAAAACCCAGGGGACTTATCCTTGAACAAGGACAGTGCATGCCTGGTCTGTTGGACCGGACCCAGGGGACTTGCTCCACATGAGCAGTGCATGCCTGGTCCGTCCACTACTCGCCAATTCTGGAGACTAGTGGCCAAGGGGCATTCAAATAACAACAATCTCTCCCTTGCACCTCTGGCCACTTGTCCTGTCTTCAGTCTTCGTCNTACGTCCAGATCTTCCTCGTTTTGTCATCTGTGAAGGTGAGGAAATACCTGCAGCCTCCGACTGAGGCTGTTCGCATCGGCCCGCACACGTCGGTGTGGACCAACTCGAGAGGTTCATTCGCCAAGTTTCCGTGCTTGTTCCCCTTGCGCCCTTTCCTCTTAGCCTTGCCCATGAGGCAGGCCTCACATACGTTCTTCACCTTCCCCGCACCATCTCCCTTCCCCAAGGCCAGGCCTCGTACCATCTTGTGTTTGCCCATTGTCTCCAACGTGGAGTGGGCGGCATGGGCCAAGCGCCTGTGCCAAAGGTCTTGGCCACAGTTCGCTTCCGACGCCGTGGCAGTCCCAGGGACTGCTTCGGGTTGGGTGGGTGCTGCAGCTTCCACTGATTTTGTTATATCTGCTGCTGTTGACGGGCGGCTGCTTTCTGCCTCTACCACCTTACTGCCCCCGGCAGTCATGGCTGCCCCAGCTTCGGCAGCACCCTCCACCTTGGTTTGGAGGATGTAGAGGCCGTCTACGCGTGGTACATCCGCCACCACACTCTTTGCAGCATACTGTATTTTCACTGCCAACGTGGGAAGGATAACGGCCCTGTTCTTGTCGAAGACGACCGTCATGTCTCGGTCAGTAATCTTGCCGACAGAGAGTAGGTTGGCAGCGAANGACACTGATGCCTAGGTAGTACTCAAGAGGTCCCAGGTCCTTCATCTGGAACCGGCTGCTCAGCTGCATCTTGATGTTCTTCAGCAGCTTTGTCGATGATGCGCAGATGATGAGATCATCGACGTAAAGAGCCACCAAGACGAGGCCATCCTCGTCCTCTCGTACGTACATACTGAGGTCGTTCTCGCAGTGACCGTATCCGGACCCCTCCATGAAGGCGTCCATCTCCTTGTACCAGCACCTTGGGGCCTGTTTCAGCCCATACAATGACTTGTCGAGCTTACAAACTTTTCCAGGTGGTGCATCCACCCCCTCAGGCACCTCCATCAGGACTTCTTTGTCAAGCTTTCCATAGAGAAATGCAGTCTTGACATCCATCTGGTGAACCTCTAAGTTCTTGGCTGCTGCTGTTGCGAGGAGAGAACGGATCGTTGCAAAGGTGACGACGGGCGCGTACGTCTCATCATACTGGCTCCCCGGCCGCTGCGCAAAACCCTTGGCCACCAGCCGCGCCTTGTGGCGGTCGATGGTCCCATCCTGCTTCAGCTTCTTGACCATGACCCACTTGCACCCTACAACGTGAGTGCCAGCGGGCCGGTCCACCAGTTTCCATGTACTGTTCTCCTTGTGCGAGGCCAACTCGTTTTCGATGGCGGCCTTCCACTTGGCCCCATCCGGTAGAGCAAGTGCTTCTGCCACTGTGGACGGCTCTCCTTGAGCCACAAAGGCGTAACTCAGACCAGTCCACTCACCAGTTGCAGCATCATACTGTCGTGGTGGGATAGATAAGCGCGAGCTGCGTCTTACTGTCTGATGCTGCGACGGCTGCTGTTGTTGTTCCTGCTGCTGCTGCTCTTGCTGCTCCGGTTCTCTTACCACAGACTCTCCCTCAGTGGAAGAGTCCTCATCATTAGAGGAGGTGGAATCTGAATCAACATCAGAGTCCTCTGTTGCGGCTCTCCCTGAAGCTACCACTCCTCTTGCTTCTGTTGCCTTGTTGCTGCTCCACCCCTGTGGTGCCTCATCACCTGTCTCTAGTAAAACCAGCCATTCACCCGGTTTGGGCACTGGCTCGTCCTTGAACTGCTGCTCTGCTCCTACGACAGCCTCGTTGAAGTCCACGTCTTTACTACGAATCACTTTGTTGCCTTGTAGGTCCCAGAGCCTGTAAGAGCGTTGGGCACTGTCGTAACCCAAGAGCAGACATTTCTTGGCCTGCGGATCCAGCTTACTGGCACCCTCCCTCGTCAGGATCTTGGCATAGGCCTGGCAACCAAACACTTGCAGATGTGAGACATCTGGTTTCTTGCCTGACCATGCCTCTTGTGGGGTCATCGGCGGCAGCTTCTTTTTCCCCTTTCCTCGAAGGGCTGATGCAGGTGTGAGGTTGATGATGTAGGCCGCTGTCCTGGTAGCCTCGGCCCAGAACCTTCCTGGCAGCTTTGCTTCATACAACATCGTTCTTACCATCCCAAGGATGGTTTGGTTGAGCCGTTCAGCGACACCGTTGCTCTCGGGCGACTCAGGTACCGTATTTTCTTGTCGTATCCCCTGCTCCGCTAGCCAGCCTTCACAGGCCTTNCTGCCGACCGTCCAAGGGAATTTCACCCAAGGATCACGATCACCCCCAAGGAATTAACTATGCCTCTGGTGAGACCTAGCTACCCAGGTGCTTTCGCTCAAGGTCTTAGGGGCTCCCGCCCTCTAAGCCTTCTTCTTCCTTGGTGTGAGAGCCCAACAAATTAAGTCAGCACTCTCACACGAGCAAGATTACAACCACCTTAGCAGTTCATATCAAGCTCAGTCTCAAGCGCACAGCTCAAACAAGAGACATCAAGTGAAGGAGTAGTTGAGACAATGGCAAGTACAAGGCATAAATAGCTAAGGAGTGCCTTTGGCAGCCGAAGCGCACGCGCCTCGGCTAACCCGAGGCGCGCGCGCCTTGGCCGATGTCACTCCTTAAATTAAGGAGGTCATCCCCTCAATCAGGGAAGACATCCCTTGATCCAAGGCACATCTTGCATCTTCCAATCCGACCGTTGGATCAGCCCGAAACTTGGACAGCTGACAGTTTGACACCTGCTCTTTCCATCGGTACGGTCAGATTGACAATCTGAATAGCCATCATCAGAAAAACCTAGGGAACTTATCCTTGAACAAGGACAGTGCATGCCTGGTCTGTTGGACCGGACCCAGGGGACTTGCTCCACATGAGCAGTGCATGCCTGGTCCGTCCACTACTCGCCAATTCTGGAGACTAGTGGCCAAGGGGCATTCAAATAACAACACTATGCACACCAAACAACCAAACAAGGCATATGCCACTGACCATGACCAGAGAATTTCAACATGGGTGGTCAACGTTGACCAACCATAATACAAGTCACAAACGGTCAGAGGGGGAAACAATGGTCCGGGAATATCAGTTCTCAACTAGCAAGTACAATGCCCTTCAATCAGTAGTAGCGCGGTGTGGCTACCATGCACAATGACCGACCAAAGTAGGCATATGTATTGCCTTTGACCAAAGAAATCCGCCGTGTGTGGTCAACGTTGACAACTCATAATACGAGTCACAAATAGTCAGAGGGGAACACAACTGTTTGGGAACACCAGGTATCAACTAGCAAGCACAATGACCTTCAATACGTTGTGGCACGGTGTGGATACCATGCACGATGACCAACCAAGGTATGCATATGTCACTAACCATGACCAAAGAATGTCACCATGTGTGGTAAACTTTGACAGCTCATAACACTGGTCACAAATTGTGAGAGTGGAAGATCATGGTTTCAAATTACTAGTTATCCACTAGCAAGTACAAATACCTTCAATATGTAGTAGCACTGTGTGGCTACAACGGACAGTGACCAACCAAAGTATGTATATGTCACTGTCCATGACCAAAGAAATTCACCTCATGTGGTCAATGTTGACAACTCACAACACGAGTCAAAGATATTCAGAGGGGCTAACAACAGGTTGGGAACACTAGCTATCATCTAGAAAGCACAAAGACCTCCGATACGTAGTGACACGGCGTGGTAACCATGTACAGGGACAAACCAAAGTAGGCATATGTCACTAACCATGACCAAACGGATTTCGCAGTGTGTGGTCAACGTTGAAAACTCATAACACGAGTCACAAACGGTCAGTGGAGGAAACCATGGGTTGAGAACACTAGTTATCAACTAGCAAGTAGAAAGATTTTCAACAAGTAGTGGCACGGTGTGGCTAGCGTGCACACTGACCAACCAAAGGATGCATACGTCACTGACTATGACCTGAAGAAGTCCACCATGCGTGGTCAACAAGTCACAAATGGTCAGAGGGAGAGACAATGGTTTGGGAACCCTATGCATGGACTAGAAAGGACAAATAACTTCAATACGTAGTGGCATAGTGTGGCTACAATACACACCAGACAAACAAACTAGGCATATGTCACTAACCATGACCAAATAATTTCAATGTGGGTGGTCAACGTTCACAACCCATAACACGAGTCACAAACGGTCAGAGGGGGAAACAATGGTCCGGGAATATCAGATCTCAACTAGCAAGTACAACGCCCTTCAATCAGTAGTAGCATCTAGTGGCTACCATGCACTATGACCGACCAAAGTAGGGATTTGTACTGCCTTTGACCAAAGAAATCCGCCGTGTGTGGTCAACATTGACAACTCATAATACAAGTCACAAATAGTCAGAGGGAGACACAATTGTTTGGGAACACCAGGTATCAACTAGCAAGCACAATGACCTTCAATTAAGGGTGTTCATGAGTCCAGAACCTCGAGTCTAAGCACATATCCCTATCTCCGAGTCCAAGTCCACCCCCAGACTTGGACTCGCGAGTCTGGACTCGAACTCGCGAGTCCTTGTACTTGCGATTCTTTGTTTCCTTATCCGCGAGTTAAGGCTTTGTGAACTAGGAGTCCAGACCATGTGCAAGTGCACTTTCATGGGTGTTCAGCCGGTGCACTTTGTTTTTTTCCAACTATACTTTTTCAGTGATGAACCACTGTTATGTGACTTCAACATCTCCACTCCAGTCCAGCCATTCTGTCCTTGTGGTTGGCTGGTAGGACCAGCCCACAAGTCCACCGGAAACCAATGTCTAACCCACAACCTTTACTAACAGAGGCCTTACAGGGTTGCTGCTGCTGACACCTTTCTGGCAATGTTTAAGACTTGTGTCCAAAAGAAGTAGCTGGTTGGATTGGTGTTCAAGTACCAACATCATAAACTGTCAGATGTAGAAACACAGAGCCAGTTTCTGCCAGATCAGAAACTATGGTTGGGAGATGGATTAGTGTTCAAGTAGCCCTTACAGCTTTTCTGGTGCTGACACTTTTCAGTTAATGTTAGACTTATGTGCAGAAGAAGAAGCTACTGACATACATTCATCCATCAACACACATTGCTTATAGAGCACAAGTGGTGGAAACATAGTTTGAAAGGATTGAAGAGTTGGAATTTAGAAAACATGTTGCCAACTACATGGTCAACTACTCTCTACAACCTATGCCATCTCCACCACATCATCATTGTCCCACCATCGCCCTCACCCCTAAAGTCAGTGCCTATGCCAAAGTCATCCTCATCCTCCCTGTCTCCCTCATCCCC
>SZWC01000025.1:466138-476148 GCA_023375785.1 Penium margaritaceum | reverse complement strand
ATGTGCAGAAGAAGAAGCTACTGAGATACATTCATCCATCAACACACATTGCTTATAGAGCACAAGTGGTGGAAACATAGTTTGAAAGGATTGAAGAGTTGGAATTTAGAAAACATGTTGCCAACTACATGGTCAACTACTCTCTACAACCTATGCCATCTCCACCACATCATCATTGTCCCACCATCGCCCTCACCCCTAAAGTCAGTGCCTATGCCAAATTCATCCTCATCCTCCCTGTCTCCCTCATCCCCCTCATCTCCTGCATCACTGTCCTCACTGTCTGATTCTCCCTCCTCTCCTCCATCCTCCCCCGAGCCATCCTCATCTGAGTCAGGCAACATGGCTGTGCTTTGAGCGCCTTCCTAGCAGCCCTGTGAGCTGCTTTCTCCTTCCTTTCAATCTCTTGCAACTCCTCGGCCACCTCACCCGAGGGAGTCACAGGGAAGTCTCGGAGGACTGGATTGTTGATCCACGTCTTGAGACACAACAGGTCCTGCACTGTCAGCTGGCTGAGTGAATGGCGGAAGTCATTCACAACACGCCCACCGAGTGAAAAATGCGCTTAGATGGGGTGCTAGTTGCTGGCACTGCAAGCACCTCACACGCAAGCAAAGCAAATGTTGGGTACTTGGTGTTGTTGTCCCGGTAAAAGTTCAGAACGTTGCACTTCCTCCCTCCACGTGCATTCTTCTTGTATTGCTCAATCTCCTCCTCCAGCGTGTCGGGTGCCACTGGCTGTGGCTCTGGCTCCTCTTCAAACATGTCATCCATGGGGTCGGCAAGCGCGGCCTCCACTTGCATGGCACATATAACCCTAAACGACTTTGTTAACTACAAAAGCAAGTACGCTCAGCTGCCTAGGGAATAAACCATGCTACGTACCATGGTGGCCTTTCTTTTGTTTTGCCTGCCACGCTTCGCAGCTGATGCTGGGCTTGTCAACTGTGGCACCTATTGATTGTTGCTGGGGCCTCCTGTGCTACCGGCTCCAGTGGTCGACTGTGGCCCTGTTGAGTCCACCATCTCCTCGTCCTCTGTCCTGGCAGCAGCGGCTGCAGCAGCTGCTGCAGCTACCGCTGCCTCAGCCGCTTCAGCGTCTACCCTGCGTCTCTCCTGCACTTTGGCAAAGTACGGCTTCATGTGCTCCACAACTTTGACCTCCAGCTCAATGGCAGACCTGATGCCCACCAACTTGTGCACTGATGGCATGAAGAGAAACATGCAACACACGCACACTCAATAAACTGAGAGGTAGAAAATCATCCGGGTTCAGAAGACAAGGACAGCATCGAGGAAACATGACCAACCTGAAGCGGGGGTCCACAGCAGTGGCCACCATGTGGAGTATGGTGGTCTTCTTGACGTACTTCTCAACCTGCACAACCCACATAAAAAACATTCATTGTATAACCAAAAATGGATACATAAATACAAACAGCAAAAAGCTTCCAAAACACCTTCTCCACTGCTGCTTTGAAGCCGGGAGATAGGAAGACCAGTAGCTTCTCGGTGCTGTCTAGAGGCCGCTTCTCCACCTTCTTCTTCTCAGTGTTGGCTGCCTTCGTACGCCACTGGTGCAACTTCTGCAAGATGGTCCCGAAGAAGGGGAGGACAAGGGAGAGGGTGGGATACTCAGAGCCTGATACATCCTCCGTGAAGCCTTTGAAAGTCTTCAGGATGGTGATGATGAGGCCCAACAACTCCCATCCCTGGCCACTTGGCTTGAGTGCGGGATCTTTGGCGGACAGCCATGGGTCAAGCACATCCCGCAGGCGGACAACCCGCTCACACATGTCCAGGGTAGAGTTCCAGCGAGTGGGAGTGTCAACATGCAAGGACAGGTATTGAACACCACGAGCTTGACATGCGTTGAGCAGGGACAGCTCACGCTTCGCGGAACGGCACACAAAGTTGACGATACTCCGCTCGGACTGCAGGTGTTCATCGACGGCCTCAACAACGATGAGGTCCTTCACCGCCAGGTTCAGCACGTGGCCCATGCACCTGATGTGACCGGCCTCCTTGAAGTTGTCGTTCTGTAGCACGAGGAAGTTGTCGACTAGGCTGTCATTGGTGGTGTCGTTGTCCATCGTCAACGCGTACATCTTGTCCCACAGCCACCACTCTTTCACTGTTCCCGCCAGCAGGTCAAATAAGCTGGAGGCAGAGGCATCCTCAGATCATGCAGGAAAAGCAAGAGCGACAGTCTGCAGCTTCCATGACTCGCTCCAGTGTGCAGTAATACCCATGTACTTGTGGTTTGCATCAGATTTCCACCCATCGCAAGTGAACAAAATCCCTGACATCACTGCAGCAAACATCTTTTGTAGCTGCTTCCTGAAGGCAACGGCTCCGTTCTTCATCAAGCGAATGAGCTGGATGCAACCTGGCAGATGTGCAAATGGGTTGCAGTGGAGGAATGCGAGCTTCAGCCAGAAAGATTCCACGCTCAAGAAGGACTGCTGCTTGTCTACGATGTGCTTCCAGATGCACGTCACAAAGTACCGCTTGTTGAAAACGATGCCAACACCCGCAACACCCCTGGCCACCAAGGCTTTCGTGCCATCGATCGTGCCAGCAGCAGCAGCAGCGGCGGTAGTGACGGCGACCAGCTGCTGCTATGCATCAAGTGCCTTCAGCTGCTTCCAGCGTGCGTTGTGCTCCTTGCGAAGATGCTTCCACATGTTAGACATTGAGCTATCGTTGAGCCTGAACGTACCCTTCAGCCCCACACGCGCTTTGGGGCAAAGCTGGCAGCTTGCCCTCGGCTCGCCCTCGATAACGACATACTCGAAGACTTGCCATATCACCGGCGGTTTGCGCATGCGTAGATCCTCCCGGCCTGGCACAGCAGGCTTAGAAAACGGTGGCGGCATGGCAGCAGTGTTGCTGGTCGAGTTGTTGTTTGGTGGCGTTGCTGCAGCATCGCTTCCCATCACGGTGTTGGATTTGCCAGCGGCGGCAGCGGCGGCAGGGGCGGTAGCGACAGCCGCAATGGCAGCTGGAGAACCTGCTGGAGGCAGGTTCCCATTGCAACCCATGGCGAGGAACTGTCAGTGTATGACGAGCCGTGCACCAAGTGTGGTGCACAAAAATGAAGAATGAAGTGACAGGACTGAACGTGTAATTGAGCGCACCCGGTCTCAGTGCACCGTACGACTGCCGTGACTGATCTTGGCTTGGGTTAGGGGGGGGGGAGGGGACAACGAGGTGGACATGTGGGCTGTCCAGCTCCTTGATGACGTGGACAGTCCAAGGGGGGTCATCACCCTTTTCGCGCCAGAGGAGGGTCGTCAACCCTCGTTTTTACGAGATACGTTGTCGGGGCTGAACCGGACTCTCGATGGATTTCTGGGATTTTGAGGGTAAACCCCAAGTCGTGTCCACCCTCTAGTCCGAGTCGAGTCCAGGATGCAGATTCGGACTCGCGAGTCCAGTCAAGGACTCGGACTCGCAAGTCTGATCCGCGAGTCCACGTTTTTGGTGAACACCCTTACCTTCAATACCTTGTGGCACGGTGTGGATACCATGCACGATGACCAACCAAGGTATGCATATGTCACTGACCATGACCAAAGAATGTCACCATGTGTGGTAAACTTTGACAGCTCATAACACGAGTCACAAATGATGAGAGTGGAAGATAATGGTTTCAAAATACTAGTTATCCACTAGCAAGTACAAATACCTTCAATATGTAGTGGCACAGCATGGCTACAATGGACAGTGACGAACCAAAGAATGAATATGTCACGGACCCTGACGAAAGAAATTCACTTCACGTGGTCAATGTTGACAACTCACAACACAAGTCACATATATTTAGAGGGGCTAAGCACGGGTTGGGAACACTAGCTATCAACTAGAAAGCACAAAGACCTTCGATGCGTAGTGACACGGCGTGGTTACCATGTACAGTGACAAACCAAAGTAGGCATATGTCACTAACCATGACCAAACGGATTTCACAGTGTGTGGTCAACGTCAAAAACTCATAACGCGAGTCACAAATGGTCAGTGGGGGAAACCATGGGTTGGGAACACTAGTTATCAACTAGCAAGTAGACAGATTTGCAACAAGTAGTGTCACGGTGTGGCTAGCGTGCACAGTGACCATCCAAAGGATGCATACGTCACTGACTATGACAGAAGAAGTCCACTATGTGTGGTCAACATTGACAACTCATGACACGAGTCACGAATGGTCAGAGGGAGAGACAATGGGTTGAGAACCCTATGCATGGACTAGAATTGACAAACAACGACAATACGTAGTCGCACGGTGTGGCTAGTGTGTACACCAAACAACCAAACTAGGCATATGTCACTGACTACGACCAAAGAATTTCAATCTGGGTGGTCAACGTTCACCAACCATAACACGAGTCACAAACGGTCAGAGGGGGAAACAATGGTATGGGAATATCAGTTATCAAATAGCAAGTACAACGACCTTCAATCAGTAGTAGCATGGTGTGGCTAGCATGCACAATGATCGACCAAAGTAGGCGTATGAACTGCCTTTGACCAAAGAAATCTGCTGTGTGTGGACAGCATTGACAACTCAAAACATGAGTCACAAATGGTCAGAGGGGGAGACAGTGGGTTCGGAGCACAAGGTATCAGCTAGCAAGCACAAGAACCGTCAATAAGTTGTGGCACGGTGTGGATACCATGCACGATGACCAGCCAAAGCAGGCATATGTCACTGACCATGACCAAATAATGTCACTAAGTATGGTAAACATTGACAAATCATCGCACAAATCACAAGTCGTCAGGGTTGAAGATAACGGCTTGTGAATACTAGTTATCCAATATCAAGTACAAATACCTTCAATATGTAGTAGCACAGCGTGGCTACCATGCACAGTGACCAACCAAAGTATGCATATGTCACTGGCCATGACCAACAAACTTCACTTCATGTGCTCAGCGTTGGCAACTCACAACACGAGTCACAGATAGTCAAAGGGGGGTAACAATGGTTTGGGAACACTAGCTATTAACTAAAAAGCACAAATACCTTTGATATGTAGTGACACGGCGTGGTAACCATGTACTGTGACAAACCAAAGTAGGCATATGTCACTAACCATGACCAAACGAATTTCACAGTGTGTGGTCAATATTGAGAACTCATAACACGTGTCACAAATGGTCAGAAGGAGAAACAATGGGTTGGGAACACTAGTTATCAACTAGCAAGTATGAAGGAATTCAACAAGTAGTGGCACGGTTTGGCTAGCGTGCACATTGCCCAACCAAAGGATGAATACGTCACTGACTATGACGGAAGAAGTCCACTATATGTGGTCAGCATTGACAACTCATAACACGAGTCACAAATGGTCCGACAGAGAGACAATGGGTTGGGAACCATATGCATGGACTAGAAAGGACAAATAACTTCAATACGTAGTGGCACGGTGTGGCTACTATGCACACCAAACAACCAAACTTGGCATATGTCACTGACCATGACCAC
Organism: Penium margaritaceum; assembly: GCA_023375785.1. Taxonomy (NCBI): domain Eukaryota; kingdom Viridiplantae; phylum Streptophyta; class Zygnematophyceae; order Desmidiales; family Peniaceae; genus Penium; species Penium margaritaceum. The sequence continues at coordinate 470,657 of SZWC01000025.1, read as the reverse complement.
AGAATTTCAATATGGATGGTCAACGTTCACCAACCATAACACGAGTCACAAACAGTGAGAGGGGGAAACAATGGTCCGGAAATATCAGTTCTCAACTAGCAAGTACAACGACCTTCAATCAATAGTAGCACGGTGTATCTACCATGAACAATGACCGACCAGAGTAGGCATATGTAGTGCCTTTGACCAAAGAAATCCGCTGCGTATGGTCAACGCTGGCAGCTCATAATACAAGTCACAAATAGTCAGAGGGGAAAACAATTGTTTGGGAAAACCAGGTATCAACTAGCAAGCACAATGACCTTTAGTACATTGTGGCACGATATGGATACCATGCACGATGACCAGTCAAAGTAGGCATATGTCACTGACCATGACCAAATAATGTCATTAAGCATGGTAAACTCTGACAACTCATAACACAAGTCACAAGTGGTCAGGGTGGAAGATAACAGTTTGTGAATACTAGTTATCCACTATCAAGAACAAATATCTTAAAAATGTACTGGCACAGCATGGATACCATGAACAGTGACCAACCACAGTATGCATATGTCACTGGCCATGACCAACGAATTTCACTTCATGTGGTCAGCGTTGACAATTCACAACACGAGTCACAGATAGTCAAAGGGGGGTAACAATGGTTTGGGAACACTAGCTATTATCTAGAAAGCACAAATACCTTTAACATGTAGTGACACGGCGTGGTAACCATATACAGTGACAAACCAAAGTAGGCATATGTCACTTACCATGACCAAACAAATTTCATAGTGTGTGGTCAATACTGAAAACTCACAACATGAGTCACAAATGGTCAGGGGAGAAACAATGGGTTTGGAACACTAGTTATCAACCAGAAATTATGGAGAACATCAACAAGTAGTGGCACGGTTTGGCTAGCTTGCATAGTGACCAACCAAAGGATGAATACGTCACTAACTATGCCCGAAGAAATCTAGTATCCGTGTTCAACATTGACAATAAATAGCACGAGTCACAAATGGTCAGAGGAAAAGACAATGGTTTTGGAACCCCATGCATGGACTAGAAAGGACAAATAACTTCAATACGTAGTGGCACTGTGTGGTTACTATGCACACCAAACAAACAAACTAGGCATGTGTCACTAACCATGACCGAAGAATTAAATATGGGTGGTCAACGTTCACCAACCCTAACACGAGTCACAAACGGTCAGAGGGGGAAACAATGGTCCGGGAGTATTTGTTCTCAACTAGCAAGTACAACGCCCTTCAATCAGTAGTAGCACGGTGTGGCTACCATCCACACTGACTGACCAAAGTAGGCATATGTACTACCTTTGACCAAAGAAATCCGCTGTGTGTGGTCACCGTTTACAACTCATAGTAGGAGTCACAAGTAGTCAGAGGGGGACACAATTTTTTGGGAACACCAGGTATCAACAAGCAAGTACAATGACCTTCCATACATTTTGGCACGGTGTGGATACCATGCATGATGACCAACCAAGGTATGCATATGTCAATGATCATGACCAAAGAATGTCACCATGTGTGGTAAACTTTGACAGCTCATAACACGAGTCACAAATGGTGAGAGTGGAATATAATGGTTTCAAAATACAATTCATCAACTAGAAGGTACGAATACATTCGATATGTAGTGGCACAGTGTGGCGACAATGGACAGTGACCATCCAAAGTATGTATATGTCACTGACCATGACCAAAGAATTTCACTTCATGTGGTCAACATTTACAACTCACAACACGAGTCACAGATAGTCAGCAGGGGCTAACAATGGGTTGGGAACACTAGCTGTCAAGAAGAAAGCACAAAGACCTTTGATACGTAATGTCACGGCGTGGGAACCATGTACGGTGACAAACCAAAGTAGGCATATGTCACAAACCATGACCAGACAGATTTCAGGGTGTGTGGTCAATGTTGAAAACTCATAACACGAGTCACAAATGGTCAATGGGGGAAACCATGGACTGGGAAAACTAGTTATCAACTAGCAAGTTGAAATATTTTCACCAAGTAGTGACACGGTGTGGCTAGCGTGCACAGCGACCAACCAAAGGATGCACACATCACTGGCCATGACTGAAGAAGTCCACTATGTATGGTCAACACTGACAACTCATAAGAGAATTCACAAATGGTTAGAGGGAGAGACAATGGTTTGGGAACCCTATCTATCGACTAGAAAGAACAAAGAACTTCAATGCGCAGTGGCATGTTGTGGCTACTATGCACACCAAAAACCCAAACTAGGCATATGTCACCGGCCATGATGAAATAATTTCAAAATGGGTGGTCAACATTCACCAACCATAACACGAGTCGCAAACAGTCAGAGGGGGGAAACAATCGTCTGTGAATATCAGTTCTCAACCAGCAAGTAGCGCGACCTTCAGTTAGTATAAGCACGGTATGGCTACCATGCACAATGACGGACCAAAGTAGGAATATGTACTACCTTTGACCAAAGAAATCCGCTGTGTGTGGTCAGCGTTGACAACTCATGATATGAGTCACAAATGGTCAGAGGGGGAGACAATGGTTTGGGAACACCAGGTATCAACTAGCAAGCACAAGGACCTTCAGTAAGTTGTGGCACGGTGTGGATACCATGCACGATGACCAACCAAAGCAGGCATATGTCACTGACCATGACCAAATAATGTAACTAAGTGTGGTAAACGGTGACAACTCATAACATGAGTCACAAATGGTCAGGGTGGAAGATAATGGTTTGTGAATACTAGTTATCGACTAGCAAGTACAAATACCTTCAACATGTAGTGGCACAGCATGGCTACCATGCACAGTGACCAACCAAAGTATGCATATGTCAGTGACCATGACCAAAGAATTTCACTTCATGTGGTCAGCGTTGACAACTCACAACACGAGTCAGTGATAGTCAGGGAGGGTGGGAACACTAGCTATCTGCTAGAAAGCACAAGGACTTTCAATTCGTAGTGACACAGCGTGGTAACCACGTACAGTGACAAACCAAACTAGGCATATGTCACCAACCATGACCAAAGAATTTCAACGTGGGTGGTCAACGTTCACAATCCATAATATGAGTCACAAATGGTCAGAGTGGGAAAACATGGTTTCAAAACACTATGTATCTTCTAGCATGTACATAGATCTTTTGTACGTACTGGCACGGTGTTGGAAGCATGCACAATGACCTATCCAAGTAGGCATACATCACTGCTCATGACCAAAGAAGTTTGGTGTATGTGGTCAACGTTCACAACTCATAATACAAGTCAAAAATGGGCAGAGGGAGAAACAATGGTTTGGGAACACTCGTTATTGACTACCAAGTACAAAGTCCTTCCATAAGTGGTGGCACGCTGTGGCTACCATGCACAATGACCAACCAAAGTATGCTTGTGTCACTGAATATCATAAAATGATCTTCACTGTGTAGTCAACTTTCCTTCTTGCGGTTGGTCAATAGGAGCAGTGGTCAAGAGGTTATTCAAGCTCAAAGCTGCAATATTTGAAATTCCGTCAGCGTCAACTTTTTATGAGTCAACTAGCTTTGTTTTCATTCATTCTTTTGAAAACTACCCTCTAATCTTACACCCCCTTATTTATGCCCTTTACCCATAGGAACCCCTTACATGTTGACATGGTGTGCCCCTTGCCATGAGTGCCGTTGATCGTACTCCCTGGTTCGACCACTGAGGAGTGGTCGAACACCTGACCTGACTTTAGATTTGATTTGCTTGGATTTTGCCATTCAGGATCAAGCTTTGAATCGCTCGATTTGAGTGAGTATTCAGAAAGTTAGCCTAGCCCGAAAATCGGGTGTTGGGCGTGTGGAATCTGGCACCCGCCATAGGTGGCGGGATAATCCACCGCCAGTGATCATAGTTCGTCTCCAATGAGTTTCTGAGGCACATGTCCCATGAAGGAATGAATGTGGATGGTCTCCTAGACCAAGGCATGCCCCTCCCCACGTTGGGATGACAGGAAGGGCGCTTCGACAGGCCACCTTCGAAGCGCCTCACGTCACTCCCGTTCGTGGGCATGGTGGGCGGCTCGGCTCCACCAAGTGTTACTTCGATGGCCGTAGCAGGGGCTCTACTGCTCCGATTTGGGCGTGCTTGGATGCCTTGGAAAGCTAATATCATAGCCTATAAGAATCAGATGTACTCTTACTATGCTAAGCAACAAGAACGTGTTTCGATTCAGATATACTGAATGCGACGAGTTCTGCCCACTCACATCCGTGATCCTTGTGCTCCACACTCTTCACCATTGGTGTCCATTGGCTGCCCAAACCTTGGTAGCGTGAACTACTGAGAGCTAGCCATCCTTGAGGGTGCCTCTACACTAAGGGTACACACCAAATCCACGGATTCGTGGATCTTTCTCACGGCTCCGTGGATCTTACTTACGGATCACGGATCTCGGAGCTATCCGCGGTTCCGGATCAGCGGCAAGGATCCGATCCGTGAAACCGTGGATCCTTTGTCGGGGGGGGGGGGGGGGGGGG
>SZWC01000025.1:449698-466058 GCA_023375785.1 Penium margaritaceum | reverse complement strand
GGGGGGGGGGGGGGGTGGGGGAAATCGAGCAGGGGTCTAGTTCAATCTGACACTATGGCCATTATCCCCGGCGTCGGGGAGATTGCACCTGGACATGGCGCGATTGCATGTCATGACGTGGATGACCTGCAAGTGCGGCGACCGCATACAATGCAATGCAGCGCCGAAATTTGGCACCGAACCACTGACAGTGTGACACCTTCTGCTTTGTGTGGGAGCCTAGCTGGAAAAATATCTGACATCTGTCAGCGTCGTCTGCACCTCATCTATGTATCGCACATGTGCGCATAAAGCATGTGACATGCACACCTCGGGGAGCATGCGGTGCCATGAGCGTTGCGCATGGCCGGTGTCCGACGTGTGAAATGCACTCCGATTCGTTCGAGCAACAAACGCATCACAAACCATTGTCCACTACGGACGATTCACAACCATCCGTAGTGGATAGTTCACATGCTCGGATTATGTGGACGACTTGCTTCAACTGAAATGCACGCATTATATGGGAAATCACGTACTGCATACGCTGGGTTTAATCGTTTTCTGGATACGAACTACCCCGTGCCAGTGTTTTTTCAAATAAAACATGGAAAATGGTTAAAAATCTTAGCATCGTGGATTGGCCATCGCATTGCAACTTTCGGTGACGGGGTCTTCTCACGATCGCCATTCGTGGCTTTCAGATGGTTGTTTGCGTGGACGGGCACTCCGAGTGCTCGTTCTTGGAAAAAGGGCAACCGTCCGGTCCTCTTCTTCTACTGATCTACTCGGCTCAGCACAACATCAAAGAAAAAGCAAGAGGGCGGAGAGAGAGAGATCCCCATCTCTCTCTCTCGACCCTCTTGTCTATCCTACATGGCAGGGCATGGTATGGCTGTGGGCACGCCTCTTTAGGCGTCCCACTGATCCATCCATCCGCATCCCTACTCTCTCTACTCATCCTATGGGAGCTCCAAAGAGCTGACAGGATGATTCCATCGCACGACATATATCTGGACAGGTTTTGGACAAACAGGGCGTGTGTTTCGGCAGACAAAGCGAGAGTGCGAGCATGAGCTCCTCTCGACCCTGAGTCTGCTGACGTGGCAAGGAACAACAGCACGCGCAAGACACTGCTATTTCTAAAGATGGATCCTGCGCTCATGCATCACGCAAAGGCAGGGAGAATCCCGGCCGTCGCCGAGTCAAGAGGTGCGGTCCCTCCGTCATCTCAAGACGACCGGCCGAGAGATCGGCGACTACGAAGAGGCTATCGCAGATCTGGACGATCTCGTCCGTGGATTGCACCAAGGGCGCTGGGCATCTGCCAGCCTTGGTCTGCTGATGACCAAAGATCATCACGCGGTGTCCGGCAGATGTTGTGGCTGAGAACCCGAAGACACAAGGATACCAGACTGCTCAACACTTGAAATCTTCTGCTCTAGTTAGTACAGACATACAAGCAGTTGTAGTCTTATATTTGCTATTACTTTGTCTGTGTGTAATCATTCTGAGCAAGCTTTGTACCGTTGGAAAGCTTGTGAGACGAGTCGTGTAACTGTGCCTTCAGCTCACCTTCTTGAATTGCACAGTCAGTGACATTATTCAGGCAAGAGTGCCTGTGTGTGTGAGAGTAGCAACACGTGTATGAGAGAGTATCATTGACACTTCAGTAGAGGATTGAAAAAGTTGACCTATCAGGGCACTGTATCTCAAGACTCCTAAACGATCCTGGTATGTAAAATTCAACATTTGGTTTCAGAGCAGGTGGCGTCATCAGATCTACAATCATGGCAGCAACAATCAACCATGGAGACCATTTCAAAGTTGCGCCGTTTGACGGCGATGACTACCATACATTCGCATTCAACATCGAGATGGTTTTTCTGAACAAGGGCCTATGGGGAGTTTTCTGCGATCCTGCCACTGACATATTACCTGTAGGAGCGTTAGCTGAAGAACAAATCAGTTGGAAGCGGCGTTGTGATCAGGCCTTTTCAATCCTGGCACTAAACTTAACAGAACGACTCAAGTTTATCATCAGAGACAACAACCCAACCAACTTTCCAAGGAAAGCATGGAACGCCCCAAAGAGTCGCTATGAAAGGACAAGCAACGTCGAACTGGGAAGCCTTTTGACAGAGTACTACACACAACGGATGGAAGAAGGAACACGTTTGGAAGACCACGTGTCCCATCTGAAGCACCTAGCAAGCCGTATCGCATCAATGGGAGAAGCAATCTCTGAGAGAGTTCTAGTACTAACTCTATTTCGTGGACTACCTGTCAGATTCAAAGACACCATCAACTGCCTTCTGACCTTTCAGAAAGAAGGGAAGACCTTTGATGCTCAACTAGCTGAAATTTGAACAACACTACACCAAGCCATTGATGCACAAGTAAGAGCTGCCGGCGGGGCACCCGGTGTCGCTACAGGAGCAGCTGCAGCAGCAGCACCACCTGGAAATCAACCATACTCATTGACTCTGGAGAAGGCTATTGAATAACTCATGATGGTTGAAGAGCAACATATCAAGGACAATGGAGGAGAAGCTGGTCTTGTGACCAAATATCAAGGACAAAGGACAAAAAAGTTTGGAAGTTATGGTAACGGCAGTCAGGGCTTCCTCACACACTCTAACAACAGAGATTCATCAACTCCTCATTCACCACAAGGATATGTTCCCCCAACTGACCGAGTATGCTGGACGTGCAAGCAGGAAGGACACATTGCTGTGGACTGCCCCAAACGACGTCCAAACTTTGCTCGTCACTATGGGTCCCGACGACCACACCAAGCAATGCTGACTACTTACATGTCCACTGTGGCCGCCTTTCTTACAGGATCTACAAAAGCATAGGAGTTATCAGACGGAGAGGACAGCTTTTAGTTGAACCCCCTATTTGAAGGACCAACTATGCCTGGCAGGGAGACGTCAGCTACACCACCAGAACCTTTATTCTATGACTCAGAACCAGCAGATTCAGCACACCACATCATGACTAAAGAAGAGTTTGTGACTGAAGATCTGGCCATTTGTTCCATCGACAGCGCCCTTCTCCTGGCTGCTGGTATCTTGGCATGGATCATGGACTCTGGGTGTACAAAGCATATGACCTCCAAAAAGGACTGGTTCATCAACTTCAAACGTTTTCTGACGCCACGAGAAGTCCGTCTTGGTGATGGAAGAACCATCCCTGCCCACGGCCAAGGAACAGTGAGAGTTGGGATCAAGTGCAATGGAAAACCGGCAACAAGGACCTTTGAAGATGTACTTGATGTCCCAGACCTTGCCGCAAACCTCCTCTCAGTCACCAAGCTCAACGAAAAAGGCTTCAAAGTAGTGTTTAACACTGAAAAGAACTGCAAGGTGTACAACCAAGCATCGCAACTGGCAGCCGTGGCTAAACGGATGGGAAATCTGACTATCCTTTACACCTGTGAACCATCAAGACATTCAACAACGCAAGAGATGGCTTTTGTGGCTTCTGCTCCTACACCAACAAAGCCATCTCTGGCAAACCCAGCAGAACTTTGGCACAAGCGGCTGGCACATGTCAGCTATTCAACTCTAACAAAAATGGCTGCAGATTCAGTTGCTCATGATCTTCCGGACAGCCTGCTCCAGGACAAAGAAGCACCCATGTGCGGCGGCTGCATCACAGGCAAACAACATCGAGCGCCTTTTCAAACACTCCTGTCACATGGGACTCATGAGTGCCTGGAGCTTGTCCACATAGATCTGTGCTATATCAAGGAAGGCTCCCTCTCCAACAAGCACTATTTCCTCGTCATTCTGAACGATTATTCACACATGGTCTGGACTCGGATTCTCCGCCTCAAATCTGATGCTGTCAAAGAAATCAAAACCTGGGTTCGATAGGTTGAAAACGAAACCAGCCTGGCCGTGAAGAAGATCTGAACTGAAAACGGAGCAGAGTTTGTCAACTGCAACCTCAAGGCTTTCTACGATGAAAGAGGCATTCAGCATCAAACCATAGTGCCATACACTCCACAACAGAATAGCAAAGCGGAAAGGATGAATCAGACACTCCTTGAGAGAGTTCGGACTATGCTTCATACGGCCGGGCTCTCATCCGCATTCTGGGCTGAAGCTCTTCACACTGCAGCATATATCACGAATCGCCTTCCTACGACTAAGCTGCCTGTAGGTACATCCACATCGTATGAAGCATGGACCGGACACAAGCCCTATCAGGGGCACATCCGTATCTTCGGCTGCACAGCATATGCTTGGATCCGTCCAGAAGAGCGATCCAAATTGGACCCACGATCAAAAGTCTGTATCCTTCTTGGATATGAGACACGTGACATCTATCGACTCTGGGATCCAGATTCCAAACGAGTAATTCGCAATAGGCAGCCCATCTTTGATGAAAGCTTCTTCAACCGTGCACATGATACAACACCACCAGCAGTCACACCCACTGTCTGCATTAAAACAACGCCGCCACCTCTGTAAAATCTCTCTGTCGATCCAACACCCGATGATCACGCTGGCGTCCTCCCTCCTGTGGTTATAGAGGAACATCATCCTGCTCCTACTGTTTCACAGAAAGACACCTCCAACATCCTGCCACAGTCAGGGCTACGGCGATCGGCCAGACTTACCAGACCCCCGACGTTTCTCCAACTCAGATTTCTGTCTACAGCCAAACCCTCTGGTCCCAACTCGGATCACACAAGTGGTGGATCCCACCAGCTTCAAAGATGCCATGTGTTGTCTAGATGCAGATCTATGGCACCAAGCAGCTCAAGAGGAGCTCTCTCAGCTTCAGAAACAACACACATGGGATCTGGTCCCTCGACCACCCAACACGCCCATCGTCACGCGTAAGTTGGTGTTCAAGACAAAGCTGACCAGTGCACGTACACCTAATCGTCACAAGGTACGACTTGTCGCGCGCGGCTTCAGTCAAGTTCTTGGAGTCAACTACCAAGACAATTTTGCACCAGTCGCCAAGTACTCATCCATCAGGGTGATTCTCTCTCAGGCCGCCAACAACAAGTGGCATCTTCATTAGATGGATATCAAGAGCGCTTTCCTTAATGGTGACCTTAAGGAAGTCATCTACATGACTCAACCAGAAGGTTTTGAGTCACCGGATCACCCCGACTATGTCTGCAAACTCAACAAGTCCCTATATGGCCTCAAGCAAGCTCCGCGACAGTGGAATCTCAAGATCCACGAATTCTTCCTGGTCCAAGGTCTCCAACGTCTGCACTCTGATCACTCCGTGTATTTTCGTGGAGGATCCAACCTACTCGGCGTCATCCTCTACGTGGACGACCTGATTCTATTCCGACCATCACTCTCTGCTCTGGATACTCTCAAACAACAGCTTTCCCGTCGCTTTGAGATGACTGATATGGGGCCCCTCAAGTACTACCTTGTAATTCAAATCACCCATGAATTTCTGCACGGCCACATCAAACTCACTCAGGCTACTTACGCTCAACGTGTGGCTGACAAATTTGGACTTGGAGCATCCACTTCCCAACCTACACCACTCTCCAAGGATCCTGGTCTTACCAAACCAGTCACCACCGTCACACCCTTGGCCTCCTCAGCAGATGTCCAAGATGTTCCACGCATGGTGGGCTCGCTGATGTACTCTTCCGTGGCTACCAGACCTGATATCTCCTTTGCCGTTGGCCTCCTTAGTCAAGGCTGTCAGTGCCCCACTGCTACTCACGTCGTGGCCGCCAAGTGCAGCATTTGCTACCTTCGTGGATCCGCTTCCCTTGCGATTCGTTACTCCTCTGGCAAGAATGTTCTCCAGGGATTCTGTGATGCCGATCTCTCCGGTGATCACACCACCAGCCGCTCAACCTCTAGCTATGTCTTCTTTCTTTATGAAGGACCCGTCAGCTGGCGTAGCAAGAAGTAATCTGTGGTCGCCCTCTCCTCCACAGAAGCTGAGTACATTGCCGAGAGCGAATGCACCAGAGAGGCGGTCTGGCTTTGTATACTTCTAAGCGAGCTCGGCTTCGATCAACTCGAACCCACGCCCATCCACTGTGACAACGAAGGGGCTATCGCTCTCTCTAAGGACCCAGTTCTTCATGACCGCACCAAGCATGTTCGTCGCCAGTATCATTATGTTCGCGACGTTGTTGCCGAGGGTGAGGTCGTCATGCACTACGGTCCTACCGTCGATCAAACTGCAGACATCTTCACCAAAGCCCTCTCTGCCGATTGTCATGCTCATCTCTGCACTCGCATGGGTCTTCCCCCCTCTTCCGGACTCTCCCTGGCGATGCCTTTTCCTCTCTTGCTTCCTCCCGCTGCCGCTCGTTGCCGGTGCTCTCCTTTCATTCCCCCCATATGAGGCGCTGGCACAGACGGAGAGTACTCATGGTAGAACCGTCGTCGCTTCCCGCTTCCGTGTCCCCCACATGAGGCGTTGGCACGGATGCGGGTTGCGTGCTACCGTTCTCCCAACCCTCTTTTGCTTATGCCTGCCGCTACCCTGTCTCTTTTCCTGCGCCTTGCCTTCCTCTCGCGCCTCGATCCTCGCATAGCGCCAACACCCTCTCCCCCTACTCTGCTTTGCTGCAGGACCCACGCCATTCCAAATTGCAAATTCTCTCCATCTATAGTCCGCTCGCTTGCTCTCCCCTGTCAGATCCCCGTGGGTGGGTTGTGTTCAGTTCACCCGCCGGGCCGGATGCGCGGGAGGCAAGGCCGACCCCCCCAACTCCGGGCAGGGTGTGGTGTTGGGACCCGTCTATCTCTCAGCCGTCAGGGCGGTGCCCGGGCTAAAACGTTCTCACTAGCCCACTGTACACCCTGCGTCTTGCTGCTCTACCTTCTCTTTTTTTTTTCTCTCTCTCATGCAAGGCTCGGTTGGCCTGGGGGGAATTTCTTTTGCTGTGCACTCCCGTGCCTCGCCCAGTTTCTCTTTTGTTGCCCCCGCCTTCCCGGCTCTGTTGTCAAGGGGGCTTCTTTTCTTTTTCCACTTGTCGGCTCCAACTTCATCAGCGCTGGATCGACCAGGGGGGAATGTTGGGAAAAGGGTAACCGTCCGATTCTCTTCATCTACTGAGCTACTGGACTCGGCAAAACATGAAAGAAAAGGCAAGAGGGCCAAGAGAGAGATCCCCATCTCTCTCTCGACCCTCCTGTCTATCCTACATGGCAGGGCATGGTATGGCTGTGGACAGGTCTCTTTAGGCGTCCCACTGATCCATCCATCCGCAGCCCTACTCTCTCTACTCATCCTATGGGAGCTCCAAAGAGCTGACAGAATGATTCCATTGCACGACATATATCTGGATAGGTTTTGGACAAACAGGGCGTGTGGTTTGGCAAACGAAGCAAGAGTGCGAGCATGAGCTCCTCTTGACCCTAAGTCTGCTGACGTGACAAGGAACAGCAGTACGCACAAGATACTGCTCTTTCTAAAGATGGATCATGCGCTCATGAATCACGTAACGACTGTGGGGAGAATTGCGGCCGTCGCCGAGTCAAGAGGTGCGGTCCCTCCGCCATCTCAAGACGACCAGCCGAGAGATCAGCGACTACGAAGAGGCTACAGCAGATCCGGATGATCTCGTCCGTGGATCGCACCAAGGGCGCTGGGCATCTGCCAGCCTCGGTCCGCTGATGACCAAAGATCATCACGCGGTGTCCGGCAGATGTTGTGGCTGAGAACCCGAAGACACAAGGATACCGGACTGATCAACACTTGAAATTTTCTGCTCTAGTTAGTACAGACATACAAGTAGTCGTAGTCTTGTATTTGCTATTACTTCGTCTGTGTGTAATCATTCTGAGCAAGCTTGGTACCGTTGGAAAGCTTGTGAGACGAGTCTTGTAAATGTGCCTTCAGCTCACCTTCTTGAATTACACAGTCAGTGACATTACTCAGGCAAGAGTGCCTGTGTGTGTGAGAGTAGCAACACGTGTATGAGAGAGTGTCATCGACACTTCAGTAGAGGATTGAAAAAGTTGACCTATCAGGGTACTGTATCTCAAGACTCCTAAACAATCCTGGTATGTAAATTTTAACACTTGTCACTCGACACTCGTCGGTCAGAGTCTCTGACTGACGAGTCGTCAGTCAGAGACGACACCTAGTGTTTGCACCATGGCCGACAATAGTGCCGCGGACGAGTCAGGCACACTGCGTCGCCCAGCTTCAAACAACGATGATGACTGTGGTGACAAGTCCCATGGCAAGAAACGCAAGGATCAGGAAGAGACAGGCACGCCGTCCGTGCTGTGGCAGGAGTTCACCAAGACCGGGACGAAAGCAGACCCGCATGCGTAGTGCAACCATTGCCCCAAAAACTACTCCAGAAAGCAGGGGTGCACACTGAACATGTGGAAGCACATGCGGAACAAGCACCCCATCATCTACAAGCGGCTGAAGGAGGAAGCCGCCGCTCTTACGCTGAAGCAGGCCACTGTCTAGGCGGTCGCCGTCGCTGTCGAGGCTGAAGGGGATGCGCCCGTTAATCAGGAGAAAACCATCATCGCGAGGGGCGTGGCCGCAGTCGGCGTCGTGTTCAACAAGAGTTTTTTTCGAGACTTGCGACTGGAAACACGTCATCGACAAAAAACGTGAGCCTCCTCAGCATGGAGTCCTACTGGCTGTAGCTGGCTTTTGCGCACGCCAATCCAGCAGCTGTGATGGCAGGGCGCATGACCATCGCCAGGCAGATTGTTCTCGCTGCAACTACTCTCAGAACGAGAATTCGGCGGCACCTGTCAGAGGTAAAATCTGCAGTTTTTTTCACAACTGACGGTTGGAAAGGAGACAACAGGATGAAGTACGTTGGGATGACAGCTCACTTGATGGAAGACTAGAAAATCAAGGCTGTGGCTCTGTCTTTCCCGGCTATACCAGAGAGTCCCACTGCATTCAGGATGGTTGAAGTCTTGTCCAATGCCCTGAAGTCTTGGGGGCTCTGGGACAGGATGTTCTTCTTGACCGTGGACAATGAAAGCACAAACGATGCCATGATTGACAATCACATCATCCACGCTATAGACTGTTCATTCGTTAAGGCAGGGCATATTTGCTACTTGGGGCACATCATGAATTTGGCAGTGAATGACCTCATGAACTTGCTCAATGTCGCTCAAGTGATCTCATCTGCACGTAGCATCGCTCTTTTTGCAACCCGTACCATGCCTCGTGGGTAGTCACTCATGAAGCCTACCGCAGCTGAGGGTTTGACCTATCATTCATTGCACCTTGACATTCATACGCGCTGGACCTCAACGCTTGACATGATGGAGCGTGTGCTACACTTAAAGCCTGTTTTGTCAAGCTGGCTTGACGGGTACGGGCGGGATGGTGAGATGCTGAAGCTGAGCTCCAATGAGTGGACCCTCATCACGCTCAAGACCGTGATTCTCAAGCCTTTCAAGGCTTACACTGATGACGTTAGTGGCAGCAAGTACCCCACCCTCAATCTTGTCATCTCGTTCTTTGAGTCTATGTTTGACAAGCTCTCGGGATGGCAGGTGAAAGTAGAGGCAGTAGTGGCAAAAAGCAAGAGAAGGGTTGCTGAAGGGAAGCTGCATCCAAAGCAGAAGCTGTTGGCTAGCCTGCGGCCAGGGCTAGAGAACGCACTTGCAAAACTGGAGAAGTACGCCCGCCTCCTGACAGAACCATGTGTTGGCTATGACTGCAGACTCGCGCTTGAGGCTCCGCTACTACACCAGAACCCATGGTCTCATGGGGATCCGGTTGGCAGCATCTTTGCAGGTGAAGCTTGTGCAGCTGATGTGTCCCTACCATGATCGGGTGGAGCAAGAGCATGCTGAGGTAGAGGAGAGAGCAAAAGCATCTGCATTGTGTGAAGGAGCTGTCAATAACAGCCAGGGGTCTTTTGGAGCGTAGAGCTCCATTTCTACCTCTGTTCGGCAGCTACGCCCGCAGACAGAGCAGCAGAGAGCAGAGGATGACGCACTCCTGCTAGCAGCTCTAGCTGACCCAATGGCGGACATGTTTGAGACGCCAGTCCTGCCACCTGTAGCTGAATTGCAGCTGATGGGTCTGGAGGAAGAGGTGGACAGGTGGAGCAAGCTGGACAAGAAGCATCCAAAGACCAACATTTTGAAGCATTACAGCAAGTTACACAGGCAGTTTCCCACTTTCGATCTGCTTGGCATGGACATTTTTGCATCCCTGGCACTTTCACGCCTTCTGAGCACTTGTTTTCTTTGGACAGGCACATCATTACCGACTTCCGGCACTCCTTGGCCAACCTGACCGTGGAGAACCTATTGACAATGAAGAGCTGGATCAACAAGCCTACACTTCGGGTCTTCCTTTTCAGTCGACATGGCGTGGTGGCTAAGGAGTTGAAGGATGAGGAGGACCGTGTGAACGAGCTTCAGCGACAGGCTCCCTAGCTGGAGCACCAGCAGAGGAGTTGGAAGGGCTGATTCTTTTTGTGAACGACGAGGAGGATGAGGACATGGGGGACTTGGGCCTGGAGGGGGGGGCAAGGGGATGGGGAGGGGGGACAACACGGGAGGGGATGAGGATGTCGTAGAAATGTAGAGAGATCTCAAAAAGCAATTTTGTGGTACACGTTTTCAGAATGAAAGCTCATCTTTCTCTTCAATGATGTTACATGTCTATACTCTATTTGATGCACTTGCTCGTTTGATCAGATAAAATGTATAACATGTTCATGCATTGAATGGAATGGAGCACCTTAACATCTGTTTACAAAGTACACCTTGATGCCATGGATGAAGTTGTGCACCTTGATTCCTACGTGCATATTGAACACTTATGTATTGAATGAAATAGTACACCATAGTCATGAGCAGAAGTGCAATTACAATGATTAGCAATATCAGTACTGTGCTATGTGGAAACTTAAAAACAAACAGCAGGCTTTCAAACAAACATGTGACGAAGGTTGTAGGTGCAACAATGGACCAGTGACATAGGGTGGAAATGTGAAAGTAGATAATGTACAAGAGATGATTAGCAGAGTCATGGACTTTGTGATAATTGTCTTTTCCCAAGGCGCAGGGTCACCGAAAGAAAAATACGACCAAAATGACATATCCATGGACCAACGGATCCAAGGATCCGAGAGTCCGAGGATTCGCAGATCCTGATCCGGATCCGCGGATCCGGATCCACCACCAAGATCCGATCCGCCGATGCAGATCCAACTCTTGATCCGCGGATCAGATCCGGTGTGCACCCTTACTCCACACCCACTAGAGCCAACAAAGTGTTACGGGCCCACGTGCATAGGACCCTATCTCTTCAAGTTTCACGCTACCGCCGCGCGCCATGGCAACGAGCGAGCAAGAGAGTATGGGCGCTGTCTCCAAGTCTGATGGAAACGGCTTCCCCTTGTGGAGGTGGCAGTTTGAGGTCTACTTTGATGACAAGGGACTGCTTGAGCTGGTCAACGGTGAGGAGACCGCGCCTCCGGATACCGCGACGCCGGAGGAAGTGGACAAGTACAAGAAGCGCAACAAGAAGGCGCTTATACTGTTGGTGTTAGCGCTATCTCCGCCGCAGCACGCACTGATCCAAGGATACACGGAGGCAGCGGAGGCCTGGAAGAAACTCTGCACCATCTACAAGTCCACCAACCTTGCTAATCTGCTCTTCGTTTTCAAGAGGCCCGTCACCATCCGAGCCAACGAAGGCGACGCCATCGTGGAGATCCTGCAATAGATTGAGTCCCTTACTGCCGAGTTTGTAGCCACGGGATGGAAGGTCGACCCTCAGCTGCAGGCCATGATCCTCCTTCTGGCCTTGCAGCACAGTTGGAGTCCCATGGTTACCGTCGTAGGCGGCTGGTCCGCCGATGAGCTGAAGTACCCGAAGGTGGCTGAGTACGTCCGCAACGAAATGGATGCGGTGTGGTGGGATAGAAAGCGGGGCAACGTCAAGTTCCGCCTATGCCGTCCGCCCTCAAGGTGGAGGGGGAGGCAAGAAGGGGAAGGGTGCTAACCAGGGAACAAAGAGAGGTGACAACAAGGGGGAGTGCTACAACTGTGGCAAACAGGGCCACTATGCACGCAACTGCCCCAATAAGAAGTCGGACCAGCCCGGGAAGGGAGGGAAGAAGGACACCCAAGCCATGATGGCCAGGGAGTCTACCGACTTGACAGATGTAGAAGTTACTGTGATTGACTCCGGATCAGGCCGCCACACACAATGCAACCGGGCGGCATTCGTCACCTATGACGCCACCGAGCGGCGCATGACAGTGGCCAACGGCAAAACAGAGTTGGCCGCGGGCGAAGGCAATGTTTGCATTGAGTCAGTGGTGAACGGGAAAGTCATTCCGTGCACCATGTACGACGTGCTCCACATGCCCAACTTTGGGGCAAATCTGCTTTCAGTGAGCGGCCTTACCGACAAGGGGCTCGAGATGCTCTTCAACAAGGAGGAGGCCATCATCCGGAAGGAGGGAGATGGCGAGGTGATTGCGTGTGGCAAGAGGGAGGATGACCTCTACCTTCTTTGCACCAAGGTCCTTGCCGATGCGGTAAGGACTGACGCCGTTAACCTCGTGACAAAGGATGAAGGAAATCTGGACCTATGGCACCGCTGCCTATGTCACATCGCTCCCTCAACTGCGAGGGACATGGCGAAGAAGGAAGTGGTGCGGGGCCTTGAGGTCAAGGGCCTCGATGCAGCCAAGAATGCCGTGTGTGAGCCATGCGTGGTGGGCAAGGTGACACGGCAGCCGTTTGACGGCAAAGGGACGCGTGCATTGGCGAAGTTGGAGGTGGTGCACACGGATGAGTGCGGACCGTTTGAGCCCTCCATTGGTGGGGCTCGCTACTTTGTCACCTTCGACAACGACCACAGCCGCAAGCTTTACATCTACATCATCAAGAGGAAGAGCGATGTCTTGTCGTGCATGCAGGGATTCGTGACAGCTGTGGAGCGGCAAACGGAGTTGAAGGTGAAGGCGTTCCGGAGCGACAACGGTGGCGAGTACAAGGGCTGCTCGGCATGGATGAAGAGCAGGGGGATCGCGTGGCAGAAAACTACGCCACACTCTCCACAGCAGAATGGCGCTGCTGAGAGGGCAAACCGCACCATCCTCAACATGGTCCGGTCCATGTTGAGCGATGCTGGCCTCGCGCAGTGGTATTGGGGCGAGGCGGCACGGACAGTAGTGTACATCATGAACCTGACGCCGACAAAGCTGCTAAAAGACGCGGAGTCCAAGGTGTGGAAGACGCCACAAAAAGTGTGGAGCGGGAGGAAGCCAACTGTGGTACACCTCCGCGCTTTTGGTTGCGTTGCACATGCGGTTGTACAAGCACGGGAGGGGCAGGGCAAGCTGGACCCGCGGACTCGCCGGTGCATCTTCGTCGGGTACGAGAGCGGGGGCAAGGCATACCGGCTCTATGACCCGCGGAGGCAACAGATTGTGAAGAGTCACGACATCACGTTTGACGAGGAGAGTCGTTGGACGGACAAGGATGTGGGTCTCTCCAAACGGGGGGAGTGGCTGCCACTCCTTGAGGGGGAGATGCCGGAGGACGCAAAAGAGGGTGACGTCCAAGCGGCTCCAACCGGCGACAACCATCCGGGGGATGGGGGGACGGCTGACTTGCATTCAGCATGGTCGGACAATGAGTCGGAACCTCCGGCAGCAGTGGAGCTGAACGATGAGGCAGGGAGTAAGCCCACATCTCAACAGTCCCCAAGAGAGGGGGAGCAGGCAAGCGGTGTAATTGGCGCCATGAGAGGACAGCAGCAGCAGCAGCAGCGGCAGCACAGAAGCAGCAGCAGCCTCAACAGCAGCAGCCCCGGAGAAGCGGACGCGCAAGAAGGACGACAAAATGGTACGATGCCGCGCAGGGCACCTGGGCTGGATTTGCTCGAGCGTTCTTTGCACAAGAGGAGCCCGAGACCGTCAAGGAGGTGTTACAGCAGAAGGATAGGGCTGAGTGGGAGGGAGCCATGAAATCTCAGCTTGCCTCCCACGAAGAGAACGGCACTTGGCGGCTGATTGACAGACCAGAGGGTGCAAAAATCATCGGCTCCAAGTGGATCTTCAAGAAGAAGCTCACCAAAGAGGGTAAGGTGGAGCGGTACAAGACGCGGCTGGTCGCGAAGGGGTACGCCTAGCGAAAAGGAGAACACTACGACGAAACCTTTGCACCGGTGGAAAAGTTCGCCTCCATCCGTTCCATCCTCTTAGTGGCCGCGGCACGCAACTACGAAGTCCACCAAATGGACGTGAAAACCGCATTTCTCAACGGCAACCTGGACAAGGTGGTCCTTATGGAGGTGCCGGAGGGGGTGGACGCACCGCCGGGGAAGTTGTCCCGGCTTCGCAAGGCGCTCTACGGGCTGAAGCATGCGCCACTCATGTGGTACCTGAAAATGGACGGCTTCATGGCCAAGCTTGGCTTCAAGCGCTGCGAGGCGGATCAAAGCATGTACGTGCAAAAGCAGCCAGGGTTGCACCAGATTGTGGTCCTCTACATGGATGACCTCGTCCTCGTGTCATCGGACATGGAGGAGTTGGTGAACCCGAAGCGGTAGCTGGGCGGTCGGTTCAAAATGACCGATATGGGCGGGCTTGAGTACTACCTCAGCGTCACCATCAAGAGGAACTGCAAAGCACGCACGCTCGAGATGGGGCAGGCAAAGTACGTGCAAGAGGTGCTCTACCGCTACAACATGGATGAGTGCAACCCCATCGGCACACCCATGACCACGACATGTGAGTTGAGCTCGAGCATGAGCCCGAGCACGGATGAGAAGTAGGAGGAGATGGCAGGATTCCCATACCAGTCCGTGGTGTGGAGCATCATGTACGCCATGGTGGTGACACAGCCCGACCTGGCTTTTGTGGAGGGCCAAGTGAGCCGCTACGTTGCTAACCCCGGGCCGTTGCATTGGCAAGCGGTGAAGCGGATCCTTCGCTATCTCAAGGCGACAAAACAGCTGCGGCTCGTGTTTTGCGGGGGAGCGCGTGATGACTCCCTTGAGTCGGTCAGCTACTCGGATAAAACTGGGCTAGTGATGTGGATGACAGAAAATCAACATCGGGATACGTGTTTGTGCTTGGTGGTGCAGCAGTTTCATGGGCAAGCAGGAAGCAGGACTGTGTTGCACTGTCCAGCACCGAAGCGGAGTACATTGAACTCGCGGAAGCAGCAAAGGAGGCGGTGTGGTTGCGGCGGCTGCTAAAAGAGATCGGCGCGCCACAAAAGAAGCCGACGGTACTCAACGTTGACAACACGAGTGCCATCAGCCTTACCCAAAATCCAGTCCTGCACAGGAGGAAGAAGCACAACGAGATCCGTCATCACTACGCGCAAGACTTGGTGGCAAAGGGAGATGCACTTATTGTGCATTGTGGCACTAAGCGCATGCTCGCCGATGCCATGACGAAAGGACAGCCCAAGGACAGGCACAACGCGAGCTGCATGGAGCTTGGTCTGCACTGTCAAGTTTAAGATGCTACAGGCTTTAAGGACAGGGCATCAAGGCTGCGGTGCAAGGGGGAGATTGTTGACATGGTGTGCCCCTTGCCATGAGTGCCGTTGATCGTACTCCCTGGTTAGACCACTGAGGAGTGGTCGAACACCTGATCTGACTTTAGATTTAGATTGCTAGGATTTTTCCATGCAGGATCAAGCTTTGAGTCACTCAATTTGAGTGAGTATTCAGAAAGTTAGTCTAGCCCGAAAATCGGGTATTGGGCGTGTGGAATCTGGCACCTGCAATAGGTGGCGGGATAATCCACCGCCAGTGATCCTAGTTCGTCTCCAATGAGCTCCAGAGGCACATGTGCCATGAAGGAATGAATGTGGATAGTCCCCTAGACCAAGGCATGCCCATCCCCATGTTGGGATGCCAGGAAGGGCGCTTCGACAGGCCACCGTCGAAGCGCCTCCCGTCACTCCCGTTCGTGGGCATGGTGGGCGGCTCCGCTCCACCAAGGGTTACTTCGATGGCCATAGCAGGGGCTCTACTGCTCCGATTTGGGCATGCTTGGATGTGTTGGAAAGCTAAGATCATAGGCTATAAGAATCTGATGTAATCACACTATGCTAACTAACAAAAACGTGTTTCCATTCAGATCTACTGAATGCGACGAGTTCTGACCACTCACATCCGTGATCCTTGTGCTCCACACTCTTCACCATTAGTGTCCATTGGCTGCCCAAACCTTGGTAGCGTGAACTACTGAGAGCTAGGCATCCTTGACAGTGCCTCCACAACCACTAGAGCCAACACATAATGTCACTTGGATATCATGTGAACACCATGTGAGTTGGCTTAGTGCTTATAGAGTTCTATTCTGGAGTGGTAGGTCCTGGGTTTGAATCCTCGTACGTGCAATATAGAATAGGCTCGCGACCTGGGAAGGGGGGGGGGGGGG
>SZWC01000025.1:367511-449628 GCA_023375785.1 Penium margaritaceum | reverse complement strand
GGGGGGGGGGGGGGGGGGGGGGGACGGCCGTGTTGTGACACATCAACTCTACCTTTGAGCCTAAGCCGTGGAGGGGTATGGGGGTGTCATAACGCGGTCGCAAATCTTTCCTCCAGGTCGTCCACGGAACATCCCTCTAGGGGGTGGGAGGGAGTATTACAGTGAAGGCACCTACGCATAACAAATCAACAAAAACCGACCTGGTGTCAAAGGGAGAGACCTCTTCCTGTTTATTGACTAGCAAGTACAAAGACTTTCAACAAGAAGTGGAACGGTGTGGCTACCATGCACAATGACCAACCACATTAGGAATGGGCCGCATATCATGACCAAATAATTTTACTATGTGTGGTCAACGCTGAAAACCCACAATATGGGTCACAACTTGTCAAAGGGGGAAAAAATGGTTTGGGAATAGTAGATACCAACTAGCAAGTACAACGACCTTCAGTCCGTAGTAGCACGGTGTGGCTACCATGCACAATGACCAACCAAAGTAAGCACATGTACTTCCTTTAACCAAAGAAATCCCCTGTGTGTGGTCACCATTGACAACTCATAATACGAGTCACAAATAGTCAGAGGGGGACACAATTGTTTGGGAACACCAAGTATCAACTAGCAAGTACGCAGAGCTTCAATACATTATGGCACGGTGTGGATACCATGCACGATGACCAACCATGGTAGGCAAATTCCACTGACCATGACCAAATAATGTCACTAAGTGTGGTAAGCTTTGACAACTCATAACACGAGTCACAATTGGTCAGGGTGGAAGGTAATGGTTTGTAAAAACAAGTTATCGACTAGCAAGTACAAATACTTTCAAAATGTAGTGGCACAATGTGGCTACAATGCACAGTGACCAACCAAAATATGCATATGTCACTGACCATGTACAAAGAATTTCACTTCGTGTGGTCAACATTTACAACTCACAACACGAGTCACAGATAGTCAGAGGGGGCTAACAATGGTTTGGGAACACTAGCTGTCAACAAGAAAGCACAAAGACCTTCAATACGTAATGACACGGCGTGGTAACCATGTACACTGACAAACCAAAGTAGGCATATGTCACAACCATGACCAAACGGAGTTCACAGTGTGTGGTCAACGTTGAAAACTCATAACACGAGTCACAAATGGTCAGTGGGGGAAACCATGGGCTGGGAACACTAGTTATCAACTAGCAAGTAGAAAGATTTTCAACAAGTAGTGGCACGGTGTGGCTAGCGTGCACAGTGACCAACCAGAGGATGCACATGTCGCTGAATATAACCAAAGAAGTCCACTATGTATGGTCAATATTGACAACTCATAACACGAGTAACAAATGGTCAGAGGGAGAGACAATGGTTTGGGAACCCTATGTATTGACTAGAAAGGACAAAGAACTTCAATGCGTAGTGGCACGTTGTGGCTACTATGCACACCAAACAACCAAACTAGGCATATGTCACCGACCATGATGAAAGAATTTCAATATGGGTGGTCAACATTCACCAACCATAACACGAGTCACAAACGGTCTGAGGGGGAAACAATGGTCTGTGAATATCAGTTCTCAACTAGCAAGTACAGCGACCTTCATTCAGTATAAGCACGGTGTGGCTACCATGCACAGTGACCGACCAAAGTAGGCATATGTACTACCTTTGACCAAAGAAATCTGCCGTTTGTGGCCAGCGTTGACAACTCATAATAGGAGTCACAAATGGTGAGAGGGGGAGACAATGGTTTGGGAACACCAGGTATCAACTAGCAAGCTCAAGGACCTTCAATAAGTTGTGACACGGTGTGAATACCATGCACGATGACCAACCAAAGTAGGCATATGTCACTGACCAAGACCAAATAATGTCACTAAGTCTGGTAAACTCTGACACCTCACAACACGAGTCACAAATGGTCAGGGTGGAAGATAATGGTTTTTGAATACTAGTTATCGACTAGCAAGTACAAGTTACTTCAATATGTAGTGGCACAGTGTGGCTACCATTCACAGTGACCAACCAAAGTATGCATGTGTCACTGACCATGACCAACGAATCTCACTTCATGTGGTCAGCGTTGAGAACTCACAACACGAGTCACTGATAGTCAGAGGGGTGTAACAATGGTTTGGGAAAACGAGCTATCAACGAGAAGGCACAAAGACCTTAGATGCGTAGTGACACGGTGTGGTAACCACATACAGTGACAAACCAAACTAGGCATATGTCACTTACCATGACCAAAGAATTTCAATATGGGTGGTCAACGTTCACAACCCATAACTTGAGTCACAAATGTTGAGAGGGGGAAACAATGGGTTGGGAACATTAGTTATCAACTAGTTGTTAAAAGTGCCCATGCCATGGATGCCGTTTGCCGTTTTCCTGGTTCGACCACTAGGGAGTGGTTCGATGTCTGAGCTGATTGCAGATTTGGACTCCTTGCATTTCACCATGCAGTTTCGAGCTTTCAGTTGCTCGATTTGGTTGAGAATTCAGAAAGATAGCCCCATCCGAAGTTCGGGTGGTAGGTGGGTGGAATCTGGGTTCCGTCATTGGTGACGGAGTAATTCCACCACCAGTGATCCGAGTTCGACTTCAATGAGCTCCAAGGGCACATGGGCCATAAACAAAAAGGATGTGGATGGTCTTCTGGACCAGGGCGAGCCTCCTCCCACGTTGGGATGACAGGAAGGGCGCTTCGACAGGCCACCGTTGAAGCGCCTCTCATCATTCCCGTTCGTGGGTATGGTGGGCGGCTCAGCTCCACCATGGCTTACTCTAACGGCCGTAACAGGGGCTCTACTGATCTGTTTTGGGCGTGCTTGGATGCGTTGGAAAGCTTAGATCACAGGCTATACGAATCTGATGTAATCTCACCAAAAAAACAAACCATTGATGATTCCCATCCTTTCTCCGTTTCCGCAATCTGTATTCTGCCTGAATTCTGCTCACTTGGTGTTGTGGCGACCCAAAGCATACACCTCCCTTGAAAGTCTCTTTGCACAAAGCAGCCGTGGACACTTAGGCAGTTCAGGGCATGCCAGGACAGCATTCATGTCGAAGGGTTATGGGCCCATAGCCCTGACCTGCCTACCAAGATGTTCACGGCTTCCGCAAACGCACGGGAGTGTCGCCCCGGGCGACTTCGCCGTTGCACGTTGAGACTGTCCATTGCAGAAGTTCAACATGACGCAGAAGACAGAGTCCTCGTCCATCTAAAAGTACACGGGCGGCCCAGGCTTTGGGCTATGGCGGTGGCATTTTGAGATCTACCTTGCGCACAAGGGACTGCTGGAGCTCATGAAGGGAACGGAGGTTCAAGATGCGAGCGCAACGAACGAGGAGAAGACGGCCTTCGCAAGGAAGAACACAGAAGCGCTGATGCTTCTCTTGTCGGCGTTGCATGAATCTCAGTTGGGCTATATCCATGGCTGCGAGCTGGCAGCCAACACGTGGAAGAAGCTCTGCTCCATCCACCAATCAACATGCATAGCCAACAAGATCTTCGCAATGAAGCGACTCTTGACGGTGAGGATCGAGGAGGGTGAGGACGTCATCTCTGCCATGCAATAGATCGAGTCTCTTGCATCACAATGCAATGATGTGGGGTGGAAGATTGACACAAAGATGCACGCAATGGCCCTCCTCATGGCTCTACCCGATAGTTGGGGTCCTCTCATTACCGTACTGGGAGGTTGGGAGGAGGATAAACTCACCTACGGCGCAGTCACCGAGTACATCCACAACGAGGTACACCGTCGGAGTGGTGGCGAGACCTCGTCATCCTCAACTGCCTTGGTCAGCAAAACGCAGGATGGCGGTAGCAGCGGCAAGCGAGGCGGCGGTAAGGGCGGCGGCAAGAAGGGCGCCAAGAAGGATGCATGCCATAACTGTGGCAAGGAGGGCCATTGTGCCAAGGAGTGTTTGGAGGAGGCGCAGGCCGGCGGCAAAGGCGCCAAAGGCAAGAAGGCGCTCCTCAACGGCACAAAGAACCACGACCTGAAGGGAGCCAACCGGTGGTGCCTCGACTCAGGTGCGGAGGAGCATACCCAAGTCGAGAAGGTGGGGTTCATCAACTACACCAAGTCTGCCAAGTCCGTGGTGACCGCCAACGACAAGGTCGAATCTGCGGCCGGCCAAGGTGATGTGGACGTAAAGGTGGTGGTTGGTGGAAAAAAGGCGCAATGTGTGATTCAAAATGTGCAACATGTCCCCAGCCTGGCTGACATTTTGAGTGTGAGCCGCTTAACAGACAAGGGGTATGAATTCCTCTTCCGCAGGAAAGGTGCAATCGTGCGGATGGACGGCGGCGGCGAGGTTGTGCTAGAGGCAAAGCGCGAGGGAGGCCTCTACACCGTTGAGACCAAGGTCATCCCCTCGGCATCAGACGCAGCAGACCCGCCAGCACTCGTCGTCAATCTCGCAAAAGGCGGGGGAGCAGACCTCCAGCTGTGGCATCGGCGGCTGGGGCACTCGTCGCCCACAGTCGTGCAAGAGATGGCGAAGCGCGACATGGTTCACGGCCTCAACATCACCAGTGCAGCTGACGCAGCAGCAGATTCCGCAGAGCACAAGTGCGAGCCTTGCATCGTGGGCAAGGCAGCCGTTCAACGACGGACAATGGCGGGCCGAGAACCTGCTCGAGGTCGTGCACAGTAATGTGTGCACAAAGATCAAGACGCCGTCTATTGGGGGCGCACGTTACTTTGTCACTTTCATCAATGATTGCAGCAGAAAACTCTACGTCTACTTCATGAAGCGAAAGAGCGATGTGCTGGACCGGCTGAAGAAGTATGTCGCACCGGTGGAGAGGCAGGCTGGCCGCAAGGTCAGAGCTCTACGCAGCGCCAATGGTGGGGAGTATGTGGGCTACGGAGGGTGGCTGAAGGACCAGGGCATTGAGTGGCAGCCGACCACTTCGTACACGCCTCAATGTAATGGCGTGGCGGAGCGTATGAACCAGACGCTACTCACAATGGTGCGAACAATGCTCGTGGATGCAAACTTGCCACGGAGCCTGTGGGCGGAGGCAGTGAGTATGGCGTGCTACATCACCAACCTCACTCCAACAGCAGTGCTGAAGGGGAAGGACGGCTGGAAGACGCCGCAGGAGGCTTGGAGCGGGCGCAAACCAAGCGTGGTACACCTGAAGGCGTTCGAGTGCAAGGCGCACGTGTTGGTGCAGGCCGCGCAAAGAAAAGACTCCAAAGTGGACCCGCGTGCAAAGGCGTATGCGTTCGTCGGATACGAGAGTGCGCTCAAGGCGTACCGCCTCTTCAATCCACGGACACAGGACGTCATCACCAGCCGTGAAATCACGTTTGATGAGCAGCAGAGATACTGCAGTAGTAGCAACAACATTGACGCAGCGCACTCTCCAAAGCAGAGAGAGTGGTTCCAACTCCTTGAGCGTGAGGAGGAGCCGGCGGCTGCAGAGGTCAATGACGGGTCTTCACAGAATGACAGTGGTCGAACTCCCTGGTTCGACCACTGAGAAGTGGTCGAACACCTGATCTGACTTTAGATTTAGATTGCTAGGATTTTTCCGTGCAGGATCGAGCTTTGAATCACTCGATTTGAGTGAGTATTCAGAAAGTTAGCCTAGCCCAAAAATCGGGTGTTGGGCGTGTGGAATCTGGCACCCGCAATGAGGAGGAGCCGGCGGCTGCAGAGGTCAATGACGGGTCTTCGGAGGATGACAGTGCTGGAGCGCAGCAGGGAAATGCAGCAGTTGCAGATGTCACTGGAGCGCAGGATGCAGCAGCCGATACGGGGGAGCCCGCCGCCGAAGACAACGTTGCAGCAGAGCAGCAGCACGACCAGCGGCCAGCGTCGCCAAGGTCGCCGCGTTGCAGTCGCAGGCGGAAGAATGCGGCAAAGCGGTATGACGCAAGCACGGGCCGCTGGGTCGGCATGGCGCCGTGCATGATGGCAGCCGCAAAGGAGCCGACAACCGTGTAAGAGGCGCTTGCACGGCCTGACAGACAGCAGTGGGTTGAAGCAATAAAATGTGAACTCGCGTCCCTTGCGGAGAACGGCACTTGGGAGTTGGTCGATCGGCCTGAGGGGGCGAAGGTGATCAGCTCCAAGTGGGTGTTCAAGGTGAAGCTCACCAAGGACAGCAAGGTGGAGAAATACAAGGCACGGCTAGTGGCGAAGGGGTACGCGTAGCGGAAAGGCGAATACTACGATGAGACGTTCGCACCCGTCGCCAAGTTCACAAGCATCCGGACAATCCACGCGGTAGCAGCCGCAAAGGACATGGAGATCCACCAGATGGATGTCAACACGGCATTCCTGAACGGCATCATCGACAAGGAGATCTACCTTGAGGTGCCGGAGGGGGTGGATGCGCCGGAGGGCAAGGTGTGCAAGCTGCGGAAGGCCTTGTACGGGCTAAAACAGGCGCCCAGGTGCTGGTACCAACAGATGGACGGCTACATGGCGGAGCTCGGCTTCAAGACCACAGCGTGTATGTGCGGCGCAGCAAGGGACTCCATCAGATTGTCGCACTCTACGTGGACAANGACGATCCTCGCGGTGGCAGCCGCAAAGGACATGGAGATCCACCAAATGGATGTCAAGACGGCATTCCTGAACGGCATCATCGACAAGGAGATCTACCTTGAGGTGCCGGAGGGGGTGGATGCGCCGGAGGGCAAGGTGTGCAAGCTGCGGAAGGCCTTGTACGGGCTAAAACAGGCGCCCAGGTGCTGGTACCAACAGATGGACGGCTACATGGCGGAGCTCGGCTTCAAGACCACAGCGTGTATGTGCGGCGCAGCAAGGGACTCCATCAGATTGTCGCACTCTACGTGGACAATCTGACCCTGTGCTCATCAGATCTGGCGGCTTTGCAGCAGCTCAAGGAGCAGCTGAGCAGCAGATTTAAGATGACGGACATGGGGGATTTGGAGTACTACCTCGGGGTGAGCATCACGCCGAGCTGAAGAGCGCACACGCTTGAGTTGGGGCACAACAAGTACGTGGCCGAGGTACTGAAGCGGTAGGGCATGGAGGACTGCAAACCAGTGGGCAGTCCGTTCTCCACAAGTTGTGAGCTGAGTGCGGCAATGGCGCCGCAAACTAAAGAGGAGAAGGAGGACATGGCAGAGGTGCTCTACCAATCTGTGGTGGGCAGCCTCATGTATGCCATGGTGGCGACTCGGCCGGACTTGGCCTACGCGTTGGGCCAGGTGAGCAGGTATGTGGCCAACCCTCGGCCACTACACTGGCAGGCGGCGAAGCGCATCCTCCGGTACTTGCAGGCAACGTGGCATGCGCGCCTGAAGTACAACAGAAAGGGGAGGTCAGACCCTTTGCGGCTGGTCTGCTACACTGACGCGGACTACGCCGGCGATGTGGGCAAGAGGAAGTCCACTTCTGGCTATGTGTTCTTCCTCGCAGGTGCAGCGGTCTCGTGGTGCAGCAAAAAGCAGGACTGCGTTGCCACCTCCACAATGGAGGCGGAGTACGTCGCTCTGGCCGAGGCGGTCAAGGAAGCGGTGTGGCTCCGCAGATTGTTGGGGGAGCTGGGCGTGCCGCAACAGGAGCCTACGGTGGTTCATGAAGCCTACCTTCAATAATATGTTGCACAGTGTGGATACCATGCACGATGACCAGCCAAATTAGGCATATGTCACTGACCATGGCCAAATAATGTCGCTAAGTGTGGTAAACTTTGACAACTCATAACACGAGTCACAAATGGTCAGCATGGAAGATAATGGTTTGTAAATACTATTTATCCAATAGCAAGTACAAATACCTTCAATATGTAGTGGCATTGCGTGGCTACCATGCACGGAAACCAACCAAAGTATGCATATGTCACTAACCATGACCAACAAATTTCACTTCATGTGGTCGGCGTTGACAACTCACAACACGAGTCACATATAGTCAAAGGAGGGTAACAATGGCTTGGGAACACTAGGTATGAACTAGAAAGCACAAATACCTTTAGTATGTAGTGACACGGTGTGGTAACCATGTACAGTGACAAACCAAAGTAGGCATATGTCACTAACCATGTCCAAACGAATTTCACAGTGTGTGCTCAATATTGAAAACTCATACCACGATTCACAAATGGTCAGAGGGGGAAACAATGGGTTTACACCACTAGCTATCAACTGGCAAGTACGAAGAACTTCAACAAGTAGTGGCACGGTTTGGCTAGCGTGCATAGTGACAAACCAAATGATGAATACGTCACTGACTATGACCGAAGAAATACAGTATGCGTGGTCAACATTGACAACTCACAACACGAGTAACAAATGTTCAGAGGGAGAGACAATGGTTTGGGATCTGTGTGCATGGAATGGAATAGACAAATAACTTCAAGACGTAGTGGCACGGTGTGGCTACTATGCACACCAAACAAACAAACCAGGCATATGTCACTGACCATGACCAAAGAATTTCAATATGGGTGGTCAACATTCATCAACCATAACATGAGTCACAAATGGTCAGAGGGGGAAACAATGGTCCAGAAATATCAGTTCTCAACTAGCAAGTACAACACCCTTCAATCAGTAGAAGCATGGTGTGGCTACCATGCACAATGACTAACCAAAGTAGGCATATGAACTGCTTTTCACCAAAGAAATCCGCTGTGTGTAGTCAACGTTGACAACTCACAATTGTTTGGAAACACCAGGTATGAAGCAAAGAGACCTTGAATACGTTGTGGCACGGTGTGGATACCATGCACGATGACCAACCAAGGTATGCATATGTCACTGACCATAACCAAAGAATGTCACCATGTGAAGTAAACATTGACAGCTCATACCACGAGTCACAAATGGTGAGAGTGGAAGATAATGGTTTCAAAATACTTGTTATGGAATAGCAACATGTAGTGCCACAGTGTGGCTACAATGGACAGTGACAAAAGTATGCATATGTCACTGACCATGACCAAGGAAATTCACTTCATGAGGCCAATGTTGACAACTCACAACACGACTCACAGATATTCAGAGGGGCTAACAACAGTTTGGGAACACTAGCTATCAACTAGAAAGCACAAAGACCTTCGATATGTAGTGACACGGTGTGGTAACCATGTACAGGCACGCACCAAAGTAGGCATATGTCACTAACCATGACCAAACGGATTTCACAATGTGTGGTCAACGTTGAAAACTCATAACACGAGTCACAAATGGTCATTGGGGGAAACCATGGGTTGGGAACACTAGTTATCAACTAGCAAGTAGAAAGATTGTCAACAAGTAGTGGCACGATGTGGCTAGCATGCACCGTGACCAACCAAAGGATGCATACGTCACTGACAATGACCGTACAAGTGAACTATGTGTGGTCAACATTGACAAGTCATAACACGAGTCACAAATGGTCAGAGGGAGAGACAATGGTTTGGGAGCCCTATGTATCAACTAGAAAGGACCAAGAACTTCAATACGCAGTGGCACGGTGTGGCTAATATGCACAGGAAACAACCAAACTTGGCATATGTTACTGACCATGACCAGAGAATTTCGGTATGCGTGGTCAACGTTGACCAACCATGACACGAGTCACAAACGGTCAGGGGAGGAAACAATTCCATGGGAATATCAGTTCTCAACTAGCAAGTACGACGTCCTTGCGTCATTAATAGCACGGTGTGGCTACCATGCACAATGACCGACCAAAGCAGGCATATGTACTGCCTTTGACCAAAGAAATCCGCTCTGTGTGGTCAACGTTGACAACTCATAACACAAGTCACAAATGGTCAGAGGGGGAAACAATCCTTGGGAACACCAAGTATCAACTAGGAAGCACAAGGAGCTTCAATACGTTGTGGCACGGTGTGGATACCGTGCACGATAACCAACCAAAGTAGGCATGTGTCACTTACCATGACCAAATAATGTCACTAAGTCTGGTGAACTTTGACAACTCAGAACACGAGTGACAAATGGTCAGAAGGGGAAACAATGGACTGGGAACACTAGTTATCAACTAGCAAGTATGAAGAATTTCAACAAACAGTGGCACGCTGTGGCTAGCGTGCACAGTGACCAACCAAAGGATAAATTCATCACTGACTATGACGGAAGAAGTCTACTATGTGTGGTCAACATTGACAGCTCACAACACAAGTCACGAATGATCATAGGGAGAGACAATGGGTTGGGAACCCTATACATGGACTAGAAAGGACAATTAACTTAATTACGTAGTGGGACGGTGTGGCTACTATGCACACCAAACAACCAAACTAGGCGTATGTCACTGACCATGGCCAAATAACTTCAATATGGGTGGTCAACGTTCACCAACCATAACACGAGTCACAAACGGTCAAAGGGGGAAACAATGGTCCGGGAATATCAGTTCTCAACTAGCAAGTACAACGACCTTCAATCAGTAGTGGCACGGTGTGACTACAGTGCACAATGACCGACCAGAGTAGGCATATGTACTGCCTTTGACCAAAGAGATCCGCTGTGTATGGTGAACATCGACAACTCATAACATGAGTCACATATAGTTAAAGGGGGAAACCATTGGCTGGGAATACCAGGTATCAGCTAGCAAGCACAATGACCTTCACTACGTTGTGGCACGGTCCGGATACCATGCATGATGACCAACCATATGTCACTGACCACGACCAAAGAATGTCACCATGTGTGGTAAGCTTTGACAACTCACAACACAAGTCACAAATGGTCAGAGTGGAAGATAATGGTTTCTAAATGCTAGTTATCAACTAGAAAGTACAAATACCTTCAATATGCAGTGGCACAGTGTGGTTACAATGCACAGTGAACAACCAAAGTATGCATATGTCACTGACCATGACCAAATAGTTTCACTTCATGCGGTCAATGCCGACAACTCACAACATGAGTCACAGATGATCAGAGGGGGTAACTATGGTTTGGGAACACTAGCTATTAACTTGAAAGCACAAATACCTTTAATATGCAGTGACACGGTGTGGTAACAATGTACAGTGACAAACCAAAGTAAGCATATGTCACTAGCCTTGACCAAACAAATATCACAGTGTGTGATCAATATTGAAAACTCATAACACGAGACACAAATGGTCAGAGGGGGAAAAAATGGGTTGGGAACACTAGTTATCAACAAGCAAGTACAAAGAACTTCGACATGTACTGGCACGGTTTGGCTAGCGTGCATAGTGACCAACGAAAGGATGAATACATCACTGACTAAGATTGAAGAAATCCAGTATGCATGGTCAACATTGAAAAATCAGAACACGAGTCACAAATGGTCAAAGGGAGAGACAATGGTCTGGGAACCCTATGCATGGACTAGAAAGGACAAATATGTTCAATACGTAGTGGCACGGTGTGGCTACTATGCACACCAAACAAACAAACTAGGCATATGTCACTGACCATGACCAAAACATTTCAATATGGGCAGTCAACATGCACCAACCATAACATGAGTCACAAACAATCAGAGGGGGGAACAATGGTCTGGGAATGAACGATCAGTAGTAGCAAGGTGTGGCTACCATGCACAATGAAGAACCAAAGTAGGCATATGTACTGCCTTTGACCAAAGGAATCCGCCGCGTGTGGTCAACGTTGACAACTCATAATACGAGTCGCAAATAGTCAGAGGGGGACACAGTTGTTTGGGAACACCAGGTATCAACTAGCAAGTACAATGACCTTCAATACGTTGTGGCACAGTGTGGATACCATGCACGATGACCAACCAAGGTATGCATATGTCATTGACCATGACCAAAGAATGTCACCATGTGTGGACAATGTTGGTAGCTCATAACACGAGTCACAAATGGTGAGAGTGAAAGATAATGGTTTCTAAGTACTAGTTATTGACTAGCAAGTACAAATACCTTCAATACATAGTGGCACAGTGTGGCTACAATGCCCAGTGACCAACCAAAGTATGCATATGTCACTGACCATGACCAAAGAATTTCACTTCATGTGGTCAATGTTGACGACTCAATACACGAGTCACAGATATTCAGAGGGGATAACAATAGGTTGGGAACACTAGCTATCAACTAGAAAGCACAAAGACCTTCGGTACATAGTGACACGGCGTGGTAACCATGTACAGTCACAAACCAAAGTAGGCATATGCCACTAACCATGACCAAACGGATTTCACTGTGGATGGTCAACGTTGAAAACTCATAACAAGAGTCAAAAATGGTCATTGGAGGAAACCATGGGTTGGGAACACTATTTATCATCTACCAAGTAGAACGATTTTCAACAAGTAGTGGCAAGGTGTGGCTAACATGCAGAGTGACCAACCAAAGGATGCATACGTCACTGACTATGGCCGAAGAAGTCCAATATGTGTGGTCTACATTGACAGCTCATAACACGAGTCACAAATGGTCAGAGGGGGAGACAATGGTTTGGGAACCCTATGTATTGACTAGAAAGGACAAAGAACTTCAATACGGAGTGGCACGGTGTGGCTAACATGGACAACAAACAACCAAACTTGGCATATGTCACTGACCATGACCAGATAAATTCAATGTGGGTGGTCACTGTTGACCAACCATAACATGAGTCACAAACGGTCAGGGGAGGAAACAATGTTATGGGAATATCAGTTCTAGACTAGCAAGTACAACAAACTTCAGTCAGTAGTGGCACAGTGTGGCTACCATGCACAATGAACGACCAAAGTAGGCATATGTACTGCTTTTGACCAAGGAAACCCGCTGTGTGTAGTCAACATTGACAGCTCATAATACGAGACACAAATGGTCAGAGGGGGAAGCAATGCTTTGGGAGCACCAGGTATCAAATGGCAAGCACAACGAGCTTCAATACGTTGTGGCACGGTGTGGATACCATGCATGATGACCAACCAAAGTAGGCATATGTCACTGACCATGACCAAATAATGTCACTACGTTTGGTAAACTATGACCACTCATAACACGAGTCACAAATGGTCAGGGTGGAAGAAAATGGTTTGTGAATACTAGTTATGGACCAGGAAGTACAAATACATTCAATATGTAGTGGCACAGTGTGGCTACAATGCACAGTGACCCACCAAGGTATGCATATGTCACTGACCATGTCCAAAGAATTTCACTTCATGTGGTCAACATTTACAACTGACAACACGAGTCACAGATAGTCAGAGGGGGAAAACAATTGTTTGGGAACACTAGCTGTCAACAAGAAAGCTCAAAGACCTTCGATACATAATGAAACGGTGTGGTAACCATGTACGGTGACAAACCAACGTACGCATATGTCACAACCCATGACCAAACGGATTTCACAGTGTGTGGTCAACGTTGAAAACTCATACCACGAGTCACGAATGGTCAGTGGGGGAAACCATGGGATGGGAACACTAGTTATCAACTAGCAAGTAGAAGGGTTTTCAACAAGTAATGGCACGGTGTGGCTAGCGTGCACAGTGACAAACCAAGGGATGCACACATCACTAACTATGACCAAAGAAGTCCACTATGTATGGTCAACATTGACAACTCATAACACCAGTCACAAATGCTCAGAGGGAGAGATAGAGGATTAGGATCCTTGTGTATCGTCTAGAAAGGACAAAGAACGTTATTGCATAGTGGCACGGTGTGGCTACTATGCAGATCAAACAACCAAACTAGGCATATGTCTCCAACCATGATGAAAGAATTTCAATATGGGTGGTCAGCAGTCACCAACCATAACACGAGTCACAAACGGTCAGAGGGGGAAATAATGGTCTGTGAATATCAGTCCTCAACTAGCGAGTAGAGCGACCTTCAATCTGTATAAGCACGCTGTGGCTGCCATGCACAATGACCGACCAAAGTAGGCATATGTACTACCTTTGACCAAAGAAATCCACTGTGTGTGGTCAGCGTTGACAACTCATAGTAGGAGTCACAAATGGTCAGAGGGGGAGACAATAGTTTGGGAACACCAGGTATCAACTAGCAAGTCCAAGGATCTTTAACAAGTTGTGGCACGGTGTGGATACCATGCACAATGACCAGCCAAAGTAGGCATATGTCACTGACCATGACCAAATAATGTCACTAAGTGTGGTAAACTTTGACAACTCATAACACGAGTCACAAATGGTCAGGGTGGAAGACAATGGTTTGTGAATACTAATCATCCAATAGCAAGTACAAATACCTTCAATATGTAGTAGCTCATTGTGGCTACCATGCACAGTGACCAACCAAAGTATGCATATGCCACTGACCATGACCAACGAATTTCACTTCTTGTGGTCATCGTTGACAACTCAGAACATGATTCACATATAGTCAAAGGGGGGTAGCAATGGTTTGGGATCACTAGCTATTAACTAGAAAGCACAAATGCCTTTAACATGTAGTGACACGGCGTGGTAACCATGTACAATGACAAACCAAAGTAGGCATATGTTACTAATCTTGACCAAAGGAGTTTCACAGTGTGTTGTCAATCTTGAAAACTGATAACACCAGTCACAGAAAGTCAGAGGGGGCTAATAATGGGCTGGGAACACTAGCTTTGAACAAGAAAGTAGTAAGACCTTCGATACGTAATGACACGGTGTGGTAACCATGTACAATGACAAACCAAAGTACGCATATGTCACAACCCATGACCAAACGGATTTCACAGTGTGTGGTCAACGTTGAAAACTCATAACATGAGTCACAAATGGTCAGTGGGGGAAACCATGGGTTGGGAACACTAGTTATCAACTAGCAAGTAGAAAGATTTTCAACGAGTAGTGGCACAGTGTGGCTAGCGTGCACAGTGACCAACCAAGGGATGCACACGTCACTGACTATGACCGAAGAAGTCCACTATGTATGGTCAACATTGACAACTCATAACGCAAGTCACAAATGGTCAGAGGGAGAGATAGTGGTTTGGGGACCCTATGTATTGACTAGAAAGGACAAAAAACTTCAATGCGTAGTGGCACGGTGTGGCTACTATGCAGACCAAACATTCAAACTAGGCATATGTCACCAACCATGATGAAAGAATTTCAATATGGGTGGTCAACATTCACCAACCATAACACGAGTCACAAACGGTAAGAGGGGGAAACAATGGTCTGTGATTATCAGTTATCAACTAGCAAGTACAGCGACCTTCAATGAGTATAAACGCGCTGTGGCTGCCATGCACAGTGACCGACCAAAGTAGGCAAATGTACTTCCTTCGACGAGAGAAATCCGCTGTGTGTGGTCAGCGTTGACAACTCATAATTGGAGTCACAAATGGCCAGAGGGGGAGACAATGGGTTGGGAACACCAGGTATCAACTAGCAAGTACAAGGACCTTCAATAGGTTGTGGCACGGTGTGGATACCATGCACGATGACCATCCAAAGTAGGCATATGTCACTGACCATGACCAAATAATGTCACTAAGTGTGGTAAACATTGACAACTCATAACACGAGTAACAAATAGTCAGGGTGGAAGATAATGGT
Organism: Penium margaritaceum; assembly: GCA_023375785.1. Classification (NCBI taxonomy): domain Eukaryota; kingdom Viridiplantae; phylum Streptophyta; class Zygnematophyceae; order Desmidiales; family Peniaceae; genus Penium; species Penium margaritaceum. Next base: position 434,158 of record SZWC01000025.1, on the reverse strand, counting down.
TTGTGAATACTAGTTATCCACTACCAAGTACAAATACCTTCAATATGTAGTGGCACAGTGTGGCTACCATGCACAGTGACCAACCAAAGTATGCATATGTTACTGACCATGACCAACGAATTTCACTTCATGTGGTCAGCATTGACAACTCACAACAGGAGTCAGAGATAGTCAAAGGGGGGTAGCAATAGTCTGGGAACACTAGCTATTAACTAGAAAGCACAAATACCTTTAACATGCAGTGACACGGCGTGGTAACCATGTACAGTGACAAACCAAAGTAGGCATATGTCACTAACCATGACCAAACGAATTTCACAATGTGTGATCAATCTTGAAAACTCATAACACAAATCATAAATGGTCAGATGGGGAAACAACGGGTTGGGAACACTAGTTATCAACTAGCAAGTACGTAGAACTTCAACAAGTAGTGGCACGGTTTGGCCAGCATGCACAGTGACCAACCAAAGGATGAATACGTCACAGACTATGACCGAAGAAATCCGGTATGCGTGGTCAACACAGACAGCTCATAACATGAGTCACAAATGGTCAAATGAAAGGACAATGGGTTGGGAACCCTATGCATTGACTAGAAAGGACAAGTAACTTCAATACGTAGTGGCATAGTGTGGCTACTATACACACCAAACAAACAAACTAGGCATGTATCACTGACCATGACCAAAGAATTTCAATATGGGTTGTCAACGTTCACCAACCATAACACGAGTCACAAACGGTCTGAGGGGTAAACAACGTTCCGGGAAGGTCAGTTATTAAATAGCAAGTATAACACTCTTCAATCAGTAGTAGGATGGTGTGGCTACCATGCACAATGATCAACCAAAGTAGGCATATGTACTGCCTTTGACCAAAGAAATCTGCCGTGTGTGGTCAACGTTGCCAACTCATAATACAAGTCACGAATAGTCAGAGGGGGGCACACTTGTTTGGGAACACCAGGTATCAAGTAGCAAGCACAATAACATTCAATACGTTGTGGCACGGTGTGGATACCATGCACGATGACCAACCAATGTATGTATATGTCACTGACCATGACCAAAGAATGTCACCATGTGTGGTAAACGTTTATAGCTCATAATACGAGTCACAAATGGTGAGATTAGAATACAATGTATTCTAAATACTAGTTATTGACTAGCAAGTACAAATACCTTCAATATGTAATGGCACAGTGTGGCTACGATGCACAGAGACAATCCAAAGCATGCATACATCACTGACCATGAACAAAGAATTTCACTTCATGTGCTCAACATGTACAACTCACAACACAAGTCACAAATAGTCAGAGGGGGCTAACAATGGTTTGGGAACGCTGGCTGTCAACAAGAAAGCACAAAGACCTTCGATACGTAATGACACGGCATGGTAACCATGTACAATGACAAACCAAAGTAGGCATATGTCACAAACAATGACCAAACGCATTTCACAGTGTATGGTCAACGTCCAAAACTCATAACACGAGTCACAAATGGTCAGTGGGGGAAACCATGGGTTGGGAACACTAGTTATCAACTAGCAAGTAGAAAGATTTTCAACAAGTAGTGGCTAGCGTGCACAGCGACCAACCAAAGGATGCATATGTCACTGACTATGTCCGAAGATGTCCACTATGTGTGGTCAACATTGACAACTCATAACACGAGTCAAAAATGGTCAGAGGGAGGGACAGTGGTTTGGGAACCCTATGTATTGACTAGAAAGGACTAAGAACTTCAGTACATAGTGGCACGGTGTGGCTGCTATGCTCACCAAACAACCAAAGTAGGCATGTGTTACTGACCATGACGAACGAATTTCAATATGGGTGGTCATCATTCACCAACCATAACACGAGTCACAAATGGTCAGAGGGGGAAACAATGGTCTGGGAATATCAGTTCTCAACTAGCAAGTAGAGCTGCCTTCAATTAGTATAAGCACGTTGTGGCTACGATGCACAATCCCCGACCAAAAAAAGCATATGTTCTACCTTTCACCAAAGAAATCGACAGTGTGTGGACAGTGTTGACAACTCATAACACAATCACAAATGGTCAGAGGGGGAAACAGTGGTCCGGGAACACCAGGTATCATTTAGCAAGCACAAGGACCTTAAACAAGTTGTGGCACGGTGTGGATACCATGAACAATGACCAACCAAAGTAGGCATATGTCACTGACCATCATTAAGTAATGTCACTAAGTGTAGTAACCTTTAGCCGCACATAACACGAGTCACACATGGTCAAAGTGTCAGACAATGGTTCTTGAATACTAGTTATAGAGTAGCAAGTACAAATACCTTCAATATTTAGTGGCACAGTGTGACTACCATGCACAGTGACCAACCAAGGTATGCATATGTCAATGACCATGACCAACGAATTTCACTTCATGTGGTCAGCGTTGACAACCCACAACACGAGTGACAAATAGTCAAAGGGGGGTAACAATGGTTTGGGAACACTAGCTATTAACTAGAAAGCACAAATACCTTTAATATGTAGTGACACGGCGTGGTAACCATGTATAGTGAGAAACCAAAGTAGGCATATGTCACTAACCATGATCAAATAAAGACTACAGTGTGTGGTCAATATTGAAAACTCATAACACGAGTCACAAATGGTCAGAGAGGGGAACAATGCGTTGGGAACACTAGTTTTCAACTAACAAGTACAAAGAACTTCAACAATTAGTGGCACAGTTGGGCTAGCATGACAGTGACCAACCAAAGGATGAATATGTCACTGACTATGACCGAAGAAATCCAGTATGCGTGGTCAACATTGACAACTCATAACACGAGTCACAAATGGTCAGAGGGAGAGACAATGGTTTGGGAACCCTATTCATGGACTAGAAAGGACAAATAACTACAATACGTAGTGGCACGGTGTGGCTACTATGCACACCAAACAACCAAACCAGGCATATGTCACTGACCATGACCAAATGATTTCACCTTGGGTGGTCAACGTTCTCCAACCATAACACAAATCACAAACGGTCAGAGGGGGAAACAATGGTCCGGGAATCTCAGTTCTCAACTAGCAAGTACAACGCCCTTTAATCAGTAGAAGCATGGTGTGGCTACCATGCACAATGACCAACCAAAGTAGGCATATGTAATGCCTTTGACCAAAGAAATTCGCTGTGTGTGGTCAATGTTGACAACCCATAATACGAGTCACAAATAGTCAGTGGGGGGAACAACTTTTGGGATCACCAGATATCAACTAGCAAGCACAATGACCTTCAATACGTTGTGGCACGGTGTGGATACCATGCACGATGACCAACCAAGGTATGCATATGTCACTGACCATGACCAAAGAATGTCACCATGTGTGTGAAACTTTGACAGCTCATAACACGAGTCACAAATGGTCAGAGTGGAAGAAAACGGTTTCTAAATACTTGTTATCGACTAGCAAGTACAAATACCTTCAATATGTAGCAGCACAGTGTGGCTACAATGCACAGTGACCAACCAAAGTATGCACATGTCACTGACCACGACCAAAGAATTTCACTTCATGTGGTCAATGTTGACAACTCACAACACGAGTCACATACATTCAAATGCACTGAGAAGGGGTTGGGAACACTAGCTATCAACAAGAAAGCACAACGACCTTCCATATGTACTGACACGGTGTGGTAACAATGTACATGGACAAACTAAATGAGGAATATGTCACTAACCATGACCAAACGGATTTCACAGTGTGTGGTCAACGCTGACAACTCATAACACGAGTCACAAATGGTCAGTGGGGGAACCCATGGGTTGGGAACACTAGTTATCAACTAGCAAGTAAAACGGTTTTCAACAAGTAGTGGCACGGTGTGGCTAGCGTGCACAGTGACCAACCAAAGGATGCATGCGTCACTGACTATGACCAAAGAAGTCCACGATGTGTCGTCAACATTGACAACTTATAACACGAGCCAAAAATGGTCAGAAGGAGAGACAATGGTTTGGGAACCCTATGTATCGACTAGAAGGGACGACGAACTTCAATACGCAGTGGCACGGTGTGGCTAATATGCACACCAAACAACCAAACTCGGCATATGTCACTGACCATGACCAGAGGGTTTCGATATACGTGGTCAACGTTGACCAACCATAACAGGAGTCACAAACGGTCTGGGGAGGAAACGATACTATCAGTTCTCAACTAGCAAGTACAACGACTTTCAGTCAGTAGTAGCACGGTGTGGCTGCCATGCAATATGACCGACCAAAGTAGGCATATGTACTGCCTTTGACTGAAGAAATCCGTTGTGTGCGATCAATGTTGACAACTCATAATACGATTCACAGATGGTCAGAGGGGGAAACAAAGGTTTGGGAATACCAAGTATCAAATAGCAAGCACAAGGAGCTTCAATACGTTGTGGCACGGTGTGGATACCATGCACGATGACGAACCAAAGTAGGCATATGTCATTGACCATGACCAAAGAATGTCACCATGTGTGGTAAACTTTGACAACTCATAACACGATTCACAAATGGTCAGAGTGGAAGATAATGGTTTCCAAATACTAGTTATCAACTAGCAAGTACAAACACCTTCAATATGCAGTGGCACAGTGTGGCTACAATGCACATTGACCAACCAAAGGATGCATATGTCACTGACCATGACCAAAGAATTTCACTTCATGTGGTCAATGTTGACAACTGACAACAGGATTCAGAGATATTCAGATGGGGGAACAATGGTTTAAGTACACTAGCTATCAACTAGAAAGGACTAAGAGTTTTGATACGTAGTGACACGGCGTGGGAACCATGTACAGTGACGAACCAAAGTAGGCATATGTCACTAACCATGACCAAACGAATTTCACTGTGTGTGGTCAACGTTGAAAAGGCATAATACGATTCACAAATGGTCAGAGGGGGAAACAATGGGTTGGGAACACTAGTTATCAACTAGTAAGTACAAAGACCTTCAGCAAGCAGTGGCACAGTATGGCTACCATGCACAGTGACCAACCAAAGGATGCATACGTCATTGACTATGACCGAATAAGTCCACTATTTGTGGTCAACATTGAAAACTCCTAACACGAGTCACAAATGGTCAGAGGGAGAGACAATGGTTTGGGAACCTCATGTATTGACTAGAGAGGGCAAAGTGATTCAATACATTGTGGCACGGTGTTGCTAATATGCACCCAAAACAACAAAACTAGGCATATGTCACTGATCATGACCAGAGAATTTCAATATGGGTGGTCAACGTTGACCAGCCATGACACGAGTCATAAATGGTCAAGAGAGGAAACAATGCTATGGGAATATCAGTACTCAACTAGCAAGTACAGCAACCATCAGTCAGTAGTAGCACGGCGTGGCTATTATGTACAGTGACCAACCAAAGTAGGCATAAGTATGGCCTTTGACCAAAGAAATCCGTTGTGTGGTCCACGTTGACAGCTAATAATACGAGTTACAATTGGTTAGAGGGGGAAACAATGGTTTGGGAACACCAAGTATCAAATAGCAAGCACAAGGGGCTTGGATACGTTTTGGCACGGTATGGATACCATGCACGATGACCAACCAAAGTAGGCATATTTCACTGACCATGACCAAATAATGTCACTAAGTGTGGTAAACTTTGACAACTCATAACATGAGTCACAAATGATCAGAGTGGAAGACAATGGTTTGCAAATACTAGTTATCATTAGCAAGTACAAATACCTTCAATATGTTGTGGCACAGCGTGGCTGCCCTGCAGTGTGACCAACCAAAAGTATGCATGTGTCACTGACCAAGACCAACGAATTTCACTTCGATATTCAGAGTGGGTAACAATGGTTCAGGAATACAAGCTATCAACTATAAAGCACAGAGACCTTCAATACGTAGTGATATGATGTGGTAACCATGTAGAGTGACAAACCAAAGAAGGCACATGTCACTAACCATGACAAAAATTATTTCACAGTGTTTGGTCAACGTTGAGAACGCATAACACGAGTCACAAATCGTCAGAGGGGGAAACAATAGGTTGGGAACACTAGTTATCTACTAGCAAGTACAAAGACCTTCAACAAGCAGTGGCACGGTATGGCTATCGTGCACAGTGACCAACCAAAGGATGTATACGTCACTGACTATGAACAAAGAAGTCCACTGTGTATGGTCAACATTGACAACTCATAACACGAATCACAAATGGTCAAAGGAAGAGACAATGGTTTGGGAACCCTATGTATCGACTAGAAAGGACAAACAATTTCAATACGTAGTGGCACGGTGTGGCTACCATGCACACAAAACAACCAAACCAGGCATATGTCACTGACCATGACCAGAGAGTTTCAATATGGGTGGTCAACGTTCACCAACCATAACACGTGTCACAAATGGTCAGAGGGGGAAACAATGGTCTGGGAATATCAGTTCTCAACTAGCAAGTAGAGTGACCTTCAATCAGTATACGCACGTTGTGGCTACCACGCACAATGACTCACCAAAGTAGGCATATGTACTACCTTTGACCAAAGAAATCCGCTATGTGTGGTCAGCGTTGACAACTCATAATATGAGTCACAAATGGTAAGAGGGGTGGACAATGGGTTGGAAACACCAGGTATCAACTAGCAAGCACAAGGACCTTCAATAAGTTCAGGCACGGTGTGGATACCATGCACAATGACCAATCAAAGTAGGCATATGTCACTGACCAAGACCAAATGATGTCACTAAGTGTGGTCAACTTTGACAACTCATAACACGAGTCACAGATGGTCAGGGTGGAAGATACTGGTTTGTGAATACTAGTTATCCACTAGCAAGTACAAATACCTTCAATATGTAGTTGCACAGCGTGGCTACCATGCACAATGACCAACCAAAGAATGCATATGTCACTGACCATGACCAATGAATTTCACTTCATTTGGTGAGCGTTGACAACTCACAACACGTGTCACAGATAGTCAAAGGGGGGTAACAATAGTTTGGGAACACTAGCTATTAACTAGAAAGCACAAATACCTTCAATATGTATTGACGCGGTGTGGTAACCATGTACAGTGACAAACCAAAGAAGGCATATGTCACTAACCATGACCAAATGAATTTCACATTGTGTGGTCAATACTGAAAACTCATAACACGAGTCACAAATGGTCTGATGGGCTGGGAACACTAGTTGTCAACTAGCAAGTACAATGAACTTCAACAAGTAGTGGCACGGTTCGGCTAGTGTGCACACTAACCAATCAAAGGATGAATACGACACTGACTATGACCGAAGATATCCCGTATGCGTGGTCAAGAGTGACAACTAATAACACGAGTCACAAATGGTCAGACGGAGAGAAAATGGTCTGTTAAACCTATGCATGGACTAGAGAGGACAAACAACTTCACTACGTAGTGGCATGGTGTGGCTACTATGCACACCAAACAACCAAACTAGGCATATGTCACGGAGCATGACAAAAGAACTTCAATATGGGTGGTCAACGTTCATCAACCATAACACGAGCCACAAACGGTTTGAAGGGGAAACAATGGTCTGGGAATATCAGTTCTCAACTAGCAAGTACAGCGACCTTCAATCAGTATAAGCATGGTATGTCTACCATGCACAATGACCGACCAAAGCAGGCATATGTACTGCCTTTGACCAAAGAAATCCGCTGTCTTTGGTCAACATTGACAACTCATAACAAGAGTCACTAATGGTCAGAGGGGGAGACAATGACTTGGGAACACCCGGTATCAACTAGCAAGCACAGGGACCTTCAATAAGTTGTGGCACGGTGTGGATAGCATGGACGATGACCAACCAAAGTAGGCATATGTCACTGACCATGACCAAATAATGTCACTAAGTGTTGGAAAATTTGACAACTCATGACACAAGTCACAAATGGTGAGGGTGGAAGATATTGGTTTGGGAATACTTGTTATTGACTACCAAGTACAAATACCTCCAATATGTAGTGCCACAGTGTGGCTACAATGCACAGTGACCAGCCAAAGTATGCATATGTCACTGAGTATGACCAAGAAATTTCACTTCATGTGGTCAGCGTTGACAACTCACAACACGAGTCACTGATAGTCGGAGGGGGGTAACAATGGTTTGGGAACACCAGACATCAACTAGAAAGCACAAAGACCTTCAATACGTAGTGATACAGCGTGGTAGCCACATACAATGTCAAACCAAACTAGGCATATGTCACTAACCATGACCAAAGAGTTACAATATGGGTGGTCAACGTTCACAACCAATAACATGAGTCACAAATGGTTTGAGGGGGGGAAATGGTTTCAAAACACTATGTATCTCCTAGCAAGTACAAAGAACTTTCGTATGATTGGCACAGTGTGGCTACCGTGCACAATGACCTATCCAAGTAGGCATACATCACTGCTCATGGCCAAAGAAGTTTGGTTTGTGTGGTCAACGTTCACAACTCATAATACAAGTCAAACATAGGTAGAGGGAGAAACAATGGTTTGGGAATACTCGGTATCGACTAGCAAGTACAAAGACCTTCGATATGTGGTGGCACAGTGTGGCTACCATGTACAATGACCAATCAATGTATGCTTGTTTCACTGAATATCATAAAAGGAGTTTCACTGTGTGTAGTCAAACTTCCTCCTTACAGTTGATCAATCGGAGCAATGGTTGAGAGGTTATTCAAGCTCGATGTTGCAAAATTTGGAATTCCGTCTGTGTCAAATGTTTATGATTAAACTACGTTTGTTATCATTCTTAGTTTTGAAAACAACCCTCTGATCTTGCACCCCCTTATGTTATGCTCTTTACCCATAGGAGCCCTTGTAACTTCATTTGGACATCATATGAACACCATGTGAGTTGGCTTAGTGCTTATAGAGCTAGATTCTGGAACGGTAGGTCCTGGGTTTGAGTCCTCGTACGCGCAATATAGAATAGGATCGCGGCCTGGGGGGGGGGGGGGGGGGGGGGGGGGGGCGTGTTGTGATACCTCAACTCTACCTTCGAGCCTAAGCCGTGGGGGGGGTAGGGGGGTGTAATAATGTGGTTGCAAATCTGTCCTCCAGGTCGGCCACGGAACATCCCTCTAGGGGGGTAGGAGGGGGTATTGCAGTGAAGGCACCTACGCATAACAAATCAACAAAAACCGACCTGGTGTCAAAGGAAGAAACCTTCTGCTATTTGTTAACTAGAAACTAAAAATTATTTCAACAAGCACTGGAACGGTGTGGCTAACATGCACAATGACCAACCAGATTAGGCATGGGCCACATACCATGACCAAATAATTTTACTACGTGTGGTCAGCGTTGACAACCCAAATATGGGTCACGAATTGTCAGAGGGGGAAACAATGGTTTGGGAATACTGAACACCAACTAGCACGTCCAACGACCTTCAGTCAGTAGTAGCATGGTGTGGCTACCATGCACACTGACCGACCAAAGTAGGCATATGTACTGCCTTTGACCAAAGAAATCCGATGTGTGTGGTCAACGTTGACAGCTCATAATACGAGTCACTCATGGTCAGAGGGGGAAACAATGGGTTGGGAACCCTATGTATTGCCTCTAAAGGATAAACAAGTTCAATACGTAGTGGCACGGTGTGGCTACCGTGCACACCAAACAACCAAACTAGGCATATGTCACTGACCATGACCAAATAATTTCAATATGGGTGGTCAACGTTCACCAAGCATAACACGAGTCAGAAACGGTCAGAGGGGGAAACAATGGTCCGGGATTATCAGTTATCAACTAGCAAGTACAGCGACCTTCAATCAGTAGTAGCACGGTGTTGCTACCATGCACAATGACCGACCAAAATAGGCATATGTACTGCCTTTGACCAAAGAAATGAGTGTGTGTGGTCAACGTTCACAACTCATAATACGAGTCACAAATAGTCAGAGGGGGAAACAATTTTTTGGGAACACCATGTATCAACTAGCAACCACAATGACCTTCAATACCTTTAATACATATTGTGGCACGGTGTGGGTACCATGCACGATGACCAACCAAGGAATGCATATGTTGCTAACCATGACAAAAGAATGTCACCATGTGTGGTAAACTTTGACAGCTCATAACACGATTCACAAATGGTGAGTGTGGGAGATAATGGTTTCTAGATACTAGTTATCGACTAGCAAGTACAAATACCTTCAATATGTAGTGACACAGTGTGGCTACAATGCACAGTGACCACCCAAAGTATGCATATGTCACTGACCATGACCAAAGAATTTACTTCATGTGGTCAATGTTGACAACTCACAACACCAGTCACAGATCTTCAGAGGGGCTAACAACGGTTTGGGAACAATAGCTATCAACTAGAAAGCACAAATACCTTCAAACGTATTGGCAAGGCGTGGTTACCATGTACAGTGACAAACCAAAGTAGGCATATGTTACTAATCGTAACCAAACGGATTTTACAGTGTGTGGTCAACGTTGAAAACTCATAACACGAGTCACAAAGGGTCAATGGGGGAAACAATTGCTTGGGAACACTAGTTATCAACTAGCAAGTAGAAAGATTTTCAGCAAGTAGTGGCACAGTGTGGCTAGCGTGCACAGTGACCAACCAAAGGATGCATACGTCACTGATTATGACCGAAGAAGTACACTATGTGTGGTCAACATTGATAACTCATAACATGAGTCACAACAGGTCAGAGGGAGAGACAATGGTTTGGGAACCCTATGTATTGACTAGAAGGGACAAAGAACTTCAATACGTAGTGGCACGGTGTGGCTAATATGCACTCCAAACAACAAAATGAGGCATATGTCACCGACCATGATGAAAGAATTTCAATATGGGTGGTCAACATTCACCAACCATAACACGATTCACAAACGGTCAGGGGAGGAAACAATGCTATGGGAATATCAGTTCTCAAATAGCAAGTACAACCACCTTCAGTCAGTAGTAGCAAGGTGTGGCTACCATGCAAAATGACCGACCAAAGTAGGCATATGTACTGCTTCTAACCAAAGGAATCCGCTGTGTGTGATCAATGTTGACAACTCATAATACGAGTCACAAATGGTCAGAGGGGGAAATAATGGTTTTGGAACACCAAGTATCAAATAGCAAGCACAAGGAGCTTCAATACGTTGTGGCATGGTGTGGATACCATGCACGATGACCAACCAAAGTAGGCATATGTCCCTGACCATGACCAAATAGTGTCACTAAGTGTGGTAAACTTTGACAACACAAAACATGAGTCACAAATGGTCAGGGTGGAAGATCATGGTTTGTGAATACTCGTTATCGACTAGCAAGTACAAATACCTTCAATATGTAGTGGCACAGCGTGGCTACTATGAACAGTGACCAGCCAAAGAATGCATATGTCATTGACCATGACGAACAAATTTCACTAAATGTGGTCATCGTTGACAATTCACAACACGGGTCACTTATAATCAGAGGGGGGTAACAATGGTTTGGGAACACTAGCTATTAACTAGAAAGCACAAAGGCCTTCAATACGTAGTGACACGGCGTGGTAACCACATACTGTGACAAACCAAACTAGGCATATGTCACTAACCATGACCCAAGAATTCCACAGTGTGTGGTCAGTGTTGAAAACTCATCATACGAGTCACAAATGGTCAATGGGGGAAACAATGGGTTGGGAAAACTAGTTATCAACTAGCAAGTATGAATAACGTCAATAAATAGTCGCACGGTGAGGCTAGCGTGCATAGTGACCAACCAAAGGATGGATATGTCACTGACTATGACGGAAGAAGTCCACTATGTGTTGTCAACATTGACAACTCAAAACACGAGTCACGAATGGTCAGAGGGAGAGACAATGGTTTGGGAACCCTATGCATGGACTAGAAAGGACAAATAACTTCAATACGGAGTGGCACGGTGTGGCTACTATGCACACCAAACAGCCAAACTAGGCATATGTCACTGACCATGACAAAAGAATTTCAATATGGGTGGTCAACGTTCACCGACAATAACACGAGTTACAAATAATCAGAGGGGGAAACAATGAACTGGGAATATCAGTTTTCAACTAGCAAGTAGAACGACCTTCAATCAGTAGTAGCACGGTGTGGCTACCATACACAATGACCGACCAAAGTAGGCATATGTATTGCCTTTGACCAAAGAAATCTGCTGTGTATGGTCAACGTTGACAACTCATAATACGAGTAACAAATAGTCGGAGGGGGAAACACCTGTTTGGGAAAACCAGGTATCAACTAGCAAGCACAATGACCTTCAGTATGTTGTGGCACGGTGTGGATACCATGCAAGATGATGAACCATATGTCACTGACCATGACCAAAGAATTTCACCATGTGTGGTAAACTTTGACATTTCATGACACGAATCACAAATGGTGAGAGTGGAAGAGAATGGTTTCTAAATACTGGTTATGAACTAGCAAGTAGAAATACCTTAAAGATGCAGTGGCACAGCATGGCTACAATGCATACCGACCAACCAAAGTATGCATATGTCACTGACCATGACCAAAGAATTTCACTTCATGTTGTCAATGTTGACAGCTCACAACACGAGTCACAGATATTCAGAGGGGGTAACAATGGTTTGGGAACACTAGCCATCAACTAGAAAGCACAAAGACCTTTGATACGTAGTGACACGGCGTGGTAACCATGGACAGTGACAAACCAAAGAAGGCATATGTCACTAACCATGACCAAAAGAATTACACGGTGTGTGGTGAACGTTGAAAATGCATAACACGAGTCACAAATGGTCAGAGGGGGAAACAATGGGTTGGGAACACCAGTTATCAACTAGCAAGTACAAAGACCTTGAGCAAGCAGTGGCACGGTATGGCTAGCGTACACAGTGACCAACCAAAGGATACATACGTCACTGACTACGACCGAAGAAGTCCACTATGTGTAGTCAACGTTGACAACTCATAACACGGGTCACAAATGGTGAGAGGGAGAGACAATGGTTTGGGAACCCTATGTATCGACTAGAAAGGGAAAATAGCTTCAATACATAATGACAGAGTGTGGCTAATATGAACACCAAACAACCAAACTATGCATATGTCAATGATCATGACCAGAGAATTTCAATATGGGTGGTAAACGTTGACCAACCATAACATGAGTCATAAACGGTCAGGAGAGGAGACAGTGCTATGGTAATATCAGTTCTCAACTAGCAAGTACAATGACCTTCAGTCTGTAGTAGCACGGTGTGGCTACCATGCACAATGACCGACCAAAGTAGGCATATGTACTGCCTTTAACTAAAGAAATCCGCTATAAGGTCAACATTGACAACTCATAACACGAGTCACAAATGGTCAGAAGGGGAAACAATGGTTTGGGAGCACCAAGTATAAAATAGCCAGCACAGGGGGCTTCCATACGTTGTGGCATGGTATGGATACCATGCACGATGACCAACCTAAGTAGGCATATGTCACTAAATGTGGTAAAAGTTGACAATTCATAACACGAGTCACAAATGGGCAGAGTGGAAGACAATGGTTTGTGAGTACTAGTTATCGAGTAGCAAGTACAAATACATTCAATATGAAGTGGCACAGCGTGGCTACCATGCACAGTGACCAACCAAAGTATGCATGTGTCACTGACCATGACCAACGAATTTCACTTCGATATTCAGAGGGTGTAACAATGGTTTGGGAATATTAGCTATCAACTAGAAAGCACACAGACCTTCAATACGTAGTGACACAACGTGGTAACCATGTAAAGCGACAAACCAATGTAGGCACATGTCACTAACCATGACCAAAAGAATTTCACAGTGTGTGGTCAACGTTGAAAATGCATAACACAAGTCATAAAAGGTCAGAGGGGGGAAACAATGGGTTGGCAACACTAGTTATCAAGTAGCAAGTACAAAAACCTTCAACAAGCAGTGGCACGGTATGGCTATTGTGCACAGTGTCTAACCAAAGGATGCATACGTCACTGACCATGACAGAAGAAGTCCACTATGTGTGGTCAACATTGACAACTCATAACACAAGTCACAAATGGTCAGAGGGAGAAACAATGGTTTGGGAACCCTATGTATTGACTACAAAGGACAAAGAACTTCACTGCATAGTGGCACGGTATGGCCAATATGCACACCAAACAACCAAACTCGTCATATGTCACTGACCATGACCAGCGAATTTCAATATGGGTGGTCAACGTTGACCAGCCATAACACGAGTCACAGACGGTCAGGTGAGGAAACAATGCTATGGGAGTATCACTTCTCAACTAGCAAGTACAACAACCTTAAATAAACAGTAGCACGCTGTGGCTACCATGCACAATGACTGGCCAAAGTAGGCATATGTAATGCCTTTGACCAAAGACATCCGCTGTGTGTAGTCAATGTTGGCAACTTGTAATACGAGTCACAAATGGTCAGAGGGGGAAACAATGGTTTGGGAACACCAAGTATCAAATATCTAGCACAAGGAGCTTCAATACATCATGGCACGATGTGGGTACCATGCACGATGACCAACCAAAGAAGGAATATGTCAGTGACCATGGCCAAAGAATGTCACCATGTGTGGTAAACTTTGACAACTCATAACATGAGTCACAAATGGTCAGAGTGGAAGATAATGGTTTCTAAATACTAGTTATCAACTAGCAAGTACAAATACCTTCAATATGCAGTGGCACAGTGTGACTACAATGCACAGTGACCAACCAAAGTATGCATATGTCACTCACCATGACCAAAGAATTTCACTTCACGTGGTCAATGTTGACAACTCACAACACGAGTCATAGATATTCTGAGGGGGGTAACAATGGTTTGGGAACACTAGCTATCAACTATAAAGCAGAAAGACCTTTGATACGTAGTGATACGGCGTGATAACCATGTATAGTGACAAACCAAAGTAGGCATATGTCACTAACCATGACCAAAAGAATTTCACAGTGTGTGGTCAACATTGACAACGCATCTCACGAGTCACAAATTCTCAGAGGGGGAAATAATGGGTTGGGAACACTAGTTATCAACTAGCAAGTACAAAGACCTTCAACAAGCCATGGCACTGTTTGGCTAGCAGGCACAATGACCAACCAAAGGATGCATATGGCACTGACTATGACCGAAGAAGTCCAGTATGTTTGGTCAACATTGACAGCTCATAACACGAGTAAAAAATGGTCAGAGGGAGAGACAATTGTTTGGGAACCCTATGTATTGACTAGAAAGGACAATGAACTTCAATACGTAGTGGCACGGTGTGACTAATATGCACACCAAACAACTAGGCTAAGCAAATGTCACTGACCATGACCAGAGAATTTCAATATGGGTGGTCAACGTTGACGAACCCTAACACGAGTCACAAACGGTTAGGGGAGGAAAGAATGCTATGGAAATATCAGGTCTCAACTGGCAAGTACAATGACCTTCAGTCAGTAGTAGCACGGTGTGGCTACCATGCACAACAACCGACCAAAGTAGGCATATGTACTGCCTTTGACCAAAGAAATCCGCTGTGTGTGGTGAACATTGACAACTCATAATACAAGTCACAAATAGTCCGAGGGGGAAACAATGGTCTAGGAACACCAAGTATCAAATAGCAAGCACAAGGAGCTTCAATACGCTGTGGCACGGTGTGGATACCATGCACGATGACCAACAAAAGTAGGCGTATGTCACTAACCATGTCAAAACAATGTTTCTAAGTGTGGTAAACTTTGACAACTCATAACACGAGTCACAAATGGTCACGGTGGAAGATAATGGTTTGTGAATACTAGTCATGGACTAGCAAGTACAAACACCTTCAATATGTAGTGGCACAATGTGGCTACAATGCACACTGATGAACAAAAATATGCGAACCATGAACAAAGAATCTCACTTCATGTGGTCAACATTTACAACTCACAACACTAGGCAAAGGTAGTCAAAGGGGGCTAACAATGGCTTGGAAACACTAGCTGTCAAGAATAAAGCACAAATACCTTCGATACGTAATGCCACGACGTGGTAACCATGTATAGTGAGAAGCCAAATAGGCATATGTCAGAGACCATGACCAAACGGATTTCACAGTGTGTGGTCCATGTTGAAAACTCATAACACGAGTCACAAATGGTCAGTGGGGGAAACCATGGGTTGGGAACACTAGTTATCAACTAGCAAGTAAAAATGTTTTCAACAAGTAGTGGCAAGATTGGGCTAGCGTGCACAGTGACCAACCAAAGATGCACACATCACTGACTATGACCGAAGAAGTCCACTATGTATGGTCAACATTGACAACTCATATCACGAGTCACAAATGGTCAGAGGGAGAGAAAATGGTTTGCGAACCCTATACATTGACTTAGAAAGGACAAAGAACTTCAATACGTAGTGGCACGGTGTGGCTACTATGCACACCAAACAACCAAACTAGGCATATGTCACCGACTATGATGAAATGATTTCAATATGGGTGGTCAACATTCACCAACCATAACACGAGTCACAAACGGTCAGAGGGGGAAACAATGGTCTGTGAATATCAGTTCTCAACTAGCAAGTACAGCGACCTTCATTCAGTAGTAGCACGGTGTGGCTATCATGCACAATGACCGACCAAAGTAGGCATATGTACTAACTGAGACCAAAGAAATCCGCTGTGTGTGGTCAGCATTGAAAACTCATAATAGGAGTCACAAATGGTCAAAGGGCAAGACAATGGTTTGGGAACACCAGGTCTCAACTAGCAAGCACATGGACCTTCAATAAGTTGTGGCATGGTGTGGATACCATGCACGATGAGCAACCAAGGTACGCATATGTCACTGACCATGACCAAAGAATATCACCATGTGTGGTAAACTTTGACAGCTCATAGCACAAGTCACAAATAGCCAGAGTGGAAGAGAATGGTTTTTAAAAACTAGTTATCGACTAGCAAGTACAAATATCTTCAATATGTAGTGGCACACTGTGGCTACAATGCGCAGTGACCAACCAAAGTATGCATATGTCATTGACCATGACCAAAAAAAATCAGTTCATGTGGTCAATGTTGACAACTCACAACACGAGTCACAGATATTCAGAGGGGCTAACAATGGTTTGGGAATACTAGCTATCAACTATAAAGCACAGAGACTTTTAACACGTAGTGACACGGCGTGGTAACCATGTACAAGAACAAACCAAAGTATGCATATGTCACTAACCATGACCAAATAGATTTCACACTGTGTGGTCAACGTTGAAAACTCATAACATGAGTCACAAATGGTCAGTGGGGGGAACCATGGGTTGGGAACACTAGTTATCAACTAGCAAGTAGAAAGATTCTCAACAAGTGGTGGCACAGTGTGGCAAGCGTGCAGAGTGACCAACCAAAGGATGCATATGTCACTGACTATGACCAAAGAAGTCCACTATGTGTGTACAACATTGACAACTCATAACACAAGTCACAAATGGTCAGAGGGAAAGAAAATGGTTTGGGAACCCTATGTATCGACTAGAAAGGACAAAGAACTTCAATATGTAGTGGCACGGTGTGGCTAATACACACACCAAACAACCAACCTAGGCATATATCACTGACCACGACCAGAGAATTTCGATATGGGTGGTCAAAGTTGACCAACCATAACACGAGTCACAAACGGTCAGGGGAGGAAACAATGCTATGGGAATATCAGTTCTCAACTAGCAACTACAACGATCTTCAGTCAGTACTAGCTCGGTGTGGCTACCATGCACAATGACCGACCAAAGTACGCATATGTACTGCCTTTGACCAAAGAAATCCGATGTGTGTGGTCAACGTTGACAACTCATAATAGGAGTCACAAATGGTCAGAGGGGGAGACAATGGTTTGGGAACACCAGGTATCAACTAGCAAGCACAAGAAAATTCAATACGTTGTAGCACGGTGTGGATGCCATGCACGATGACCAACCAAAGTAGGCATATGTCACTGACCATGACCAAATAATGTCATTAAGTTTGGCAAACTTTGACAACTTATAACACTAGTCACAAATGGTCAGGGTGGAAGACAATGGTTTGTGAATACTAGTTATCGACTAGCATGTACAAATAGCTTCAATATGTAGTGGCAAAGTGTGGCTACAATGCACAGTGACCAACCAAAGTATGCGTATGTCAGTAACCATGAACAAAGTGTTTCACTTCATGTGGTCAATATTTACAACTCACAACAAAAGTCACTGTTAGCCAGAGGGGGCTAACAATGGTTTGGGAACACTAGCTGTCAATCAAAATGAAAAAAGACCTTCAATACGCAATGACGCGGCGTGGTAACCATGTACAGTGACAAACCAATGTAGGCATATGTCACAAACCATGACCAAACGGATTTCACAGTGTGTGTTCAACGTTGAAAACGCATAACACGAGTCACAAATGGTCAATGGGGGAAACCATGGGTTGGGAACACTTGTTATCAACTAGCAAGTAGACAGATTTTCAACAAGTAGTGGCACGGTGTGGCTAGCATACACGGTGACCAACCAAAGGATGCACAATTCACTATCTATGACCGAAGAAGTTCACTATGTATGGTCAGCATTGACAACTCCAACACGAGTCACAAATGGTCAAAAGGGGAAACAATGGTATGGGAACCATATGTATCAACTAGAAAGGACAAAGAACTTCAATACGTAGGGGCACGGTGTGGCTACTATGCATACAAAACAACCAAACTAGGCATATGTCACTGACCATGATGAAAGAATTTCAATGTGGGTGGCCAACATTCACCAACCATAACAGGAGTCACAAACGGTCAGAGGGGGAAATAATGCTATGTACATATCAGTTCCCAACTAGCAAGTACAGCGACCTTCAATCACTATAAGCACAGTGTGGCTACCATGCACAATGACCGACCAAAGTATGCATATGTACTACCTTTGACCAAAGAAATCCGCAGTGTGTGGTCAGGGTTGACATTTCATAATAGGAGTTACAAATGGTGTGAGGGGGAGACAATGGTTTGGGAACACCAGGTAGCAACTAGCAAGCACAAGGACATTCAATACGTTGTGGACCGGTGTGGATACCATGCACGATGACCAACCAAAGTAGGCATATGTCACTGACCATGATCAAATAATATCACTAAGTGTGGTAACTTTGACAACGCATAACAAGAGTCACACGTGGTCAGAGTGGATGACAATTGTTTGTGAATACTAGTTATCAACTAGCAAGCACAACTACCTTCAATATGTAGTGGCACAGCGTGGCTACCATGCACAGTGAGCAACCAAAGTATGCATATGTCATTGACCATGACCAAATGTATGTTGTCTGTGATGAAAACTCACAACACAAGTCACAGATAGTCAAAGGGGTGTAGCATTGGTTTGGGAACACTAGCTTCTGACTAGAAAGCCGATATACCTTCAATACGTAGTGACACGGCATGGTAACCATGTACAGTGACAAACCAAAGAATGCATGTGTCACTAACCATGACCAAACAAATTTCACGGTGTGTGGTTAACGTTGAAAACTCATCACACGAGTCACAAATGGTCATAGGGGGAAACAATGGGTTGGGAACACTAGTTATCAACTAGCAAGTATGAAGAACTTCAACAAGTAGTTGCACGGTGTGGTTAGCATGCACAGTGACCAACCAAAGGATGAATACGTCGCTGACTATGATGGAAGAAGTCCACTCTGTGTGGTCAACATTGACAACTTGTAACACGAGTCACGAATGGTCAGAGGGAGAGACAATGGTTTGGGAACCCTATGCATGGACTACCAAGAAAAAAAAACTTCAATACGTAGTGGCATGGTGTGGCTACTATGCACACCAAACAACCAAACGAGGCATATGTCACAGACCATGACCAAAGAATTTCAATGTGGGTCGTCAACGTTCACCAACCACAACACGAGTCACAAACAGTCAGAGGGGGAAACAATGGTCCGGGAATATCAGTTCTCAACTAGCAAGTACAACGACCTTCAATCAGTAGTAGCACGGTGTGGCTACCATGCACAACGACCAACCAAGGTATGCATGTGTCACTAACCATTACCAAATAATGTCACCATGTGTGGTAAACTTTGACAGCTCATAACACGAGTCACAAATGGTGAGAGTGGAAGATATTGGTTTCCAAATACTAGTTACCGACTAGAAAGTACAAATACCTTCAATATGTACTGGCACAGTGTGGCTTAAATGCACAGTGACCAACCAAAGTATGCATATGTCACTAACCATGACCAAATAAATTAACTTTGTGTGGTCAATGTTGACAAGTCACAACACGAGTCACAAATATTCAGAGGGGCTAACAACAGTTTGGGAACATTAGCTATCATCTAGAACGCACAAAGACCTTCGATACGTAGTGACACGGTGTGGTAACCATGTTCAGTGACAAACCAAAGTAGGCATATGTCACTAACCATTACCAAACGGATTTCACAATGTGTGGTCAACGTTGAAAACTCGTAACACGAGTCACAAATGGTCAGTGGGAGAAACCATGGGTTGGGGACACTACTTATGAAATAGCAAGTAGAAAGATTTTCAACAAGTAGTGGCACGGTGTGGCTAGCGCGCACAGTGATCAACCAAAGGATGCATACGTCACTGACTATGACCGAAGAATTCCACTATGTGTGGTCAACATTGACAACTCATAACACGAGTCACAATTGGTCAGAGGGAGAGACAATGGGTTTGGAACCCTATGTATCAACTAGAAAGGACAAAGAACTTCAATACATAGTGGCAAGGTGTGGCTAATTTGCACACCAAATAACCAAACGCGGCATATGTCACTGACCATGACCGACCAGATCATTTCACTATGGTTGGTCAATGTTGACCAACCATAACACGAGCGATAAACGGTCAAGGGAGGAAAGAATGCTATGGGAATATCAGCTCTCAACAAGCAAGTACAACAACCTTCGGTCTGTAGTAGCCCGGTGTGGCTACCATGCACACTGACCGACCAAAGTAGGCATATGTACAGCCTTTGAGGAAAGAAATCCGCTGTGAATGGTCAACGTTGACAACTCATAATACGAGTCACAAATGGTCGGACGGGGGAACAATGGTTTGGGAACACCAAGTATCAAATAGCAAGCACAAGGAGCTTCAATACGTTGTGGTACGGTGTGGATACCATGCACGATGACCAACCAAAGTAGGCATATGTCACTGACCTTGACCAAATAATGTCACTAAGTGTGGTAAACATTGACAACTCATAACACGAGTCACAAATGGTCAGAGTGGAAGATTATGGTTTGTGAATACTAGCTATCTACTAGCAAGTACAAATACCTTCAATATGTTGTGGCACAGTGTGGCTACCATGCACAGTGACCAACCAAAGTATGCATATGTCACTGACCATTTCCAACAAATTTCACTTCATGTGGTCAGCGTTGACAACTCACAACATGAGTCACCGATAGTTAGAGGGTGGTAACAATGGCTTGGGAACACTAGCTATCAACTAGAAAGCACAGGGACCTTCAATACGCAGTGACACAGCGTGGTAATCACGTACAGTGACAAACAAAACTAGGCATATGTCAGTAACCATTACCAAAGAATTTCACAGTGTGTGGTCAATGTTGAAAACTCATCACACGAGTCACAAATGGTCAGAGGGGGAAACAATGGTCAGTTGAGGACACTAGTTATCAACTAGCAAGTATGAAGAACTTCAACAAGTATTGGCATAGTGTGGCTAGGGTGCACAGTGACCAACCAAAGGATGAATACTTCACAGACTATGACGGAAGAAGTCCACTATGTGTGGTTAACATTGACAACTCATAACACGAGTCACGAATGGTCAGAGGGAGAGACAATGGTTTGGAAACCCTATGCATGGACTGGAAAAGAAGAATAACTTCAATACGAAGTGGCACGGTGTGGCTACTATGCACACCAACCAACCAAACAAGGCATATGTCACTGACCATGACCAAAGAATTGCAGTATTGGTGGTCAACGTTCACCAACCATAACACAAGTCACAAACGGTCAGAGGGGAAAACAATAGTCCAGAGATATCAGTTCTCAACTAGCAAGTACAACGACCTTCAATCAATAGTAGCACGGTGTGGCTACCATGCACAATAACCGACTAAAGTAAGCATATGTACTGCTTTTGACCAAAGAAATCCGCTCTGTATGGTCAATGTTGACAACTCATAATACGAGTCACAAGTAGTCACAAGGGGAAACAATTGTTTGGGAACACCAGGTATCAACTAGCAAGCACAATGACCTTCAGTACGTTGCGGCACTGTGTGGATACCATGCATGATGACCAACCATATGTCACTGACCATGACCAAAGAATGTCACCATATGTGGTACACTTTGAAAGCTCATAACACGAGTCACAAATGGTCAGAGTGGAAGATAATGGTTTCTAAGTACTAGTTATCGACTAGCAAGTACAAATGCCTTCAATATGCAGTGGCACAGTGTGGCTAAAATGCACACTGACCAACCAAAGTATGCATATGTCTCTGACCATGACCAAAGAATTTCACTTTGTGTGGTCAATGTTGACAACTCACAACAGGAGTCACAGATATTAAGCAGGGGTAACAATGGTTTCGGAATACTGGCTCTCAACTAGAAGGCACAGATACCTTTGCTAAGTAGTGACACGGCGTGGTAACCATGTACTGTGACAAACCAAAGTTGATATATGTCACTAACCATGACCAAACGATTTTCACAGTGTGTGGTCAACGTTGAAAACGCATAACACGAGTCAAAAATGGCCAGAGGGGGAAACAATGCGTTGGGAACACTACTTATCAACTAGCAAGCACAAAGACCTTCAACAAGCAGTGGCACGGTATGGCTAGCGTGCACAGTGACCAACCAAAGAATGCATATGTCGCTGACTATGACCGAGGAGGTCCACTATGTGTGGTCAACATTGACAACTCATAACACGAGTCGCAAATGGTCAGAGGGAAAGACAATGGTTCAAGAACCATATGTATTGACTAGAAAGGACAAAGAACTTCAATACGTAGTGGCACAGTGTGGCTACTATGCACACCAAACAACCAAACTAGGCACATGTCACTGAACATGACCCGAGAATTTCAATATGGGTATTCAACGTTCACCAACCATAACACGAGTCACAAACAGTCAGAGGGGGGGGGGAAATGGTCTGGGAATATCAGTTCTGAACTAGCAAGTAAAGTGACATTCAATTAGTATAAGCACGGTGTGGCTACCATGCACAATGACTGACCAAAGTAGACATATGTACTGCCTTTGACCATAGAAATCCGTTGTGTGTGGTCAGCGTTGACAACTCATAATAGGAGTCACAAATGGTCTGAGTGGGAGACAATGGGTTGGGAACACCAGGTATCAACTAGCAAGCACAAGAACCTTCAATAAGTTGTGGCACGGTGTGGATACCATGCACAATGACCAACCAAAGTAGGCATATGTCACTAACTATGACCAAATAATGTCACTAAGTGTGGTAAACATTGACAGCTCATAACACGAGTCACAAATGGTCAGGGTGGAAGGTAATGGTTTGTGAATACTAGTTATCCACTAGCAAGTACAAATACCTTCAGTTTGCAGTGGCACAGCGTGGCTACCATGCACAGTGACCAACCAAAGTATGCATTTGTCACTGACCATGACCAACGAATGTCACTTCATGTGGTCAGCGTTGAAAACTCACAACACGAGTCACATATATTCAGATGGGCTAACAACGGTTTGGGAACACTAGCTATCAACCAGAAAGCACAAAGACATTTGATACGCAGTGACACAATGTGGTAACCATGTATAGGAAGAAACCAACATAGGCATATGTCACAAACAATGACCAAACGGATTTCACACTGTGTGGTCAACATTGAAAACTCATACCACGAGTCACAAATGACCCGTGGGTGAAACCATGAGTTGGGATCACTAGTTATCAACTAGCATGTAGACATATCTCCAACAAGTAGTGGCATGGTGTGGCTAGCGTGCACAGTGACCAACCAAAGGATGCACACTTCACTGACTATGACCGATGAAGTCCACCATGTGTGGTCAACATTGAGAACTCATAACACGAATCACAAATGGTCAGGGGGAGAGACAGTGGTTTGGGAACCCTATGTATCGACTAGAAAGGACAAAGAAATTCAATGCGTAGTGACGTTTGGCTACTATGCACACCAAACAATTAAACTAGACATATGTCACCGACCATCATGAAAGAATTCTAATATGGGTGGTCACCATTCTCCAACCATAACACGAGTCACAAACGGTCAGAGGGGGAAACAATGGTCTGTGAATATCAGTTCTCGACTAGCAAGTACAGCAAACTTCAATCAGTATAAGCACGGTGTGGCTTCCATGCACAATGACGGACCAAAGTAGGCATATGTACTACCTTTGACCAAAGAAATCCGATGTGTGTGGTCAGCGTTGACAACTCATAATAGGAGTCACAAATGGTCAGAAGGGGAGACAATGGTTTGGGAACAACAGGTAACAACTAGCAAGCACAAGGCCCTTCAATAAGTTGTGGCACAGTGTGGATACCATGCACGATGACCAACCAAGATAGGCATATGTCACTGACCATGACCACATAATGTCACTAAGTGTGGTAAATTTTGCGATTCATAACATGAGTCATAAATGGTCAGAGCGGAAAGCAATGGTTTGTGAATACTAGTCATTGAGTAGCAAGTACAAATACCTTCAATATGTAGTGGCACAGCATGGCTACCATGCACAGTGACCAACCAATGTATGCATATGTCACTGACCATGACCAACGAGTTTCACTTCATGTGGTCATTGTTGAAAACTCAGAACACGAGTCACACATAGTCAAAGGGGGGTAATCTTAGTTTGGGTACACTAGCTATTGTCTAGAAAGCACAAATACCTTCAATATGTAGTGACACGGCGTGGTAACCATGTACATTGACAAATCAAAATAGGCATATATCACTAACCATGACCAAACGAATTACACAATATGTGGTCAACATTGAAAACTCATCACACGAGACACAAATGGTCAGAGGGAGAAACAATGAGTTAGGAACACTAGTTATCAAGTATTATGTATGAATAACTTCAACAAGTAGTGGTACGGCGTGGCTAGCATGCACAGTGACCAACCAAAGGATGAATACGTTACTGACTTTGACCGAAGAAGTCCACTATGTGTGGTCAACATTGACAACTCATACCACGAGTCACGAATGGTGAGAGGGAGAATCACTGGTTTGAAAACCCTATGCATGGACTAGAAAGGACAAATAACTTCAATACGCTGTTGTACGGTGTGGCTAAGCTGCATGCCAAACATTCAAACTAAGCATATGTCACCGACCATGACCAGAGAATTTCAATATGGGTGGTCAACGTTGACCAACCATAACACGAGTCACAAACGGTCTGGGGAGGAAAGAATGGTTTGGGAATATTAGTTCTCAACTAGCAAATACAATGACCTTCAGTCAGTAGTAGCACGATGTGGCTACCATGCAAAATCACCGACCAAAGAAGGCATATGTACTGACTTTGACCAAAAAGATATCCGCTGTGTCTGGTCAACGTTGACAATTCATAATACAAGTCACAACTGGTGAGAGGGGGAAACAATTATTTGAGAACCCCAAGTATCAAATAGCAAGCACAAGGAGCTACAATACATGATGGCACGGTGTGGATACCATGCATGATGACCAACGAAGGTATGCATATGTCACTGACCATGACCAAATAATGTCACCATGTGTGGTAAACTTTGACAACTCATAAGACAAGTCACAACTGGTCAAGGTGGAAGATAATGGTTTGTGAATACTAGTTATCGACTAGCAAGTACAAATACCTCTCATATGTGGTGGCGCTGTGTGGCTACAATGCACAGTGACCAACCAAAGTACGCATATGTCACTGACCATGAACACAGAATTTCACTTCATGTGGTCAATGTTAACAACTCACAACACGATTGACAGGTATTCAGAGGGGGTAACAATGGTTTGGGAACAATAGATATCAACAAGAAAGCACAGAGACCTTCAATACGTAGTGACACGGCGTGGTAACCATGTACATTGACTAACAAAAGTAGGCATAGGTCACTAACCATGACCACACAGATTTCACAGTGTGTAGTCAACGTTGAAATCTCATAACAGGAGTCACAATTGGTCAAAAGGGAAAACCATGGGTTGAGAACACTAGTTATCAACTAGCAAGTAGAAAGATTTTCAACAAGTAGTGGCACGGTGTGGCTAGCGTGCACTGTGACCAACCAAAGGATGCACACGTCACTGACTATGGCCGAAGAAGCCTGCTATGTATGGTCAACGTTGACAACTCATAACACGAGTCACAAATGGTCAAAGGGAGAGACATTGGTTTGGGAACCATATGTAGCCACTAGAAAGGACAAAGAACTTCAGTATGTAGTGGCACGGTGTAGCTACTATGCACACCAAACAACCACACTAGGCATATGTCACTGACCATGATGAAAGAATTTCAACATGGGTGGTCAACATTCACCAACCATAACACAAGTCACAAACGATCAGAGGGGGAAACATTGGTCTGTGAATATCAGTTCTCAACTAACAAGTACAGCCATCTTCAATCAGTATAAGCACGGTGTGGCTACCATGCACACTGATTGGCCAAAGTAGGCATATGTACTACACTTGACCAAAGAAATCCGCAGTGTGTGGTCAGCGTTGACATCTCATAATAGGATTCACAAATGGTCAGAGGGGGAGACAATGGTTTGGGAACACCAGGTATCAACTAGCAAGCACAAGGACCTTCAATAAGTTGTGGCTCGGTCTGGATACCATGCACGATGACCAACCAAAGTAGGCATATGTCACCGACCATGACCAAATAATGTCACTAAGTGTGGTAAACTTTGACAACTCATAACACGAGTCACAAATGGTCAGGGTGGAAGTTAATGGCTTGTGAATATTAGTTATCGACTAGCAGGTACAAATACCTTCAATATGTAGTGCCACAGCGTGGCTACCATGCACAG
The DNA here is from genome assembly GCA_023375785.1 of Penium margaritaceum. Taxonomy (NCBI): domain Eukaryota; kingdom Viridiplantae; phylum Streptophyta; class Zygnematophyceae; order Desmidiales; family Peniaceae; genus Penium; species Penium margaritaceum. Next base: position 407,008 of record SZWC01000025.1, on the reverse strand, counting down.
TGACTAATCAAAGTATGCATATGTCACTAACCATGACCAGTGAATTTCACTTCATGTGGTCAGCGTTGACAACTCACAACACGAGTCACTGATAGTCATAGGGGGGTAACAGTGGGTTGGGAACACTAGCTATCAACTAGAAAGCGCAAAGACCTTCAATACGTAGTGACACAGCGTGGTAACCACGTATAGTGAGAAACCAAACTAGGCATATGTCACTAACCAGTACCAATAAATTTCAATATGGGTGGTCAACGTTCACAACCCATAACATGAGTCCCAAATGGTCACAGGGGGAAACATGGTTTCAAAACACCATGTATCTTCTAGCATATACAAAGATTTTGCATATGTCTTGGCACGATGTGGCTACCATGTACAATGACCTACCCAGGTAGGCATACATCACTGCTCATGACCAAAGAAGTTGAGTGTGTGGTCAACGTTCACAACTCATAATACAAGTCAAAAATGGGCAGAGGGAGAAACAATTAGTTGGGAATACTCAGTATTGACTAGCAAGTACAAAGACCTTCGATAAGTGGTGGCACGATGTGGCTACCATGCACAATGACCAACCTAAGTATGCTTGTGTCACTTAACATCATAAATAGAGTTTCACTGTGTGAAATCAACTTTCCTTCTTACGACTTGTCAATCGGAGCAATGGTTGAGAGGTTATTCAAGCTCGAAGGTGCAAAAATTGAAATTCCGTCTGCGTTAATCTTTAATGATTAAACTAACTTTGTTATCATTCATACTTTTCAAAACTACCCTCTAATCTTATATTCACAACACGAGTCACAGATATAAAGAGGGGCTAACAAAGGTCTGGGAACACTGGATATCAACCAGATTACGCATGTGCCACTTACCATGACCAAATAATTTTCCTGTGTGGTCAACGTTGACAACCCATGATATGGGTCACGAATTTTCAGAGGGGGAAACAATAGCTGGGAATACTAGATACCAACTAGCAAGTACAATGACCTTCAGACAGTAGTAGCATGGTGTGGATACCATGCACAATAATCGACCAATGAAGGCATATGTACTGCCTTTGACCAAAGAAATCCACTATGTGTGGTTAAAGTAAACAACTCTTAATACGAGTCACAAACGGTAAGCGGGGGAAACAATGGGTTGGGAATACCAAGTATCAAACATCAAGCACAAGGAGCTTCAATATGTTGTGGCACGGTGTGGATACCATGCACGATGACCAACGAAAGTAGGCATATGTCACTGACCATGACCAGATAATGTCACTAAGTGCGGTAAACTTTCACAACTCATGACACGACTCACGAATAGTCAGGGTGGAAGATAATGGTTTGTGAATACTAGTCATCGACTAGCAAGTACAAATACCTTCAATATGTAGTGGCACAGTGTAGCTACAATTCACAGTGACCAACCAATGTATGCATATGTGACTGACCATGAACAAAGAATTTCACTTCATGTGGTCAACATTCACAACTCACAGCACGAGTCACGTATAATCAGAGGGGGCTAACAATGGGTTGGAAACACTAGCCATCAATAAGAAAGCACAAAGACCTTTGATACGTAATAACACGGCGTGGTAACCATGTGCAATTACAAACCAAAGTAGGCATATGTCACAAACCATGACCAAATGGATTTCACAGCGTGTGGTCAACATTCAAAACTCATAACACAAGTCACAAATGGTCAGTGGGGGAAACCATGGATTGGGAACACTAGTTATCAACTAGCAAGTAGAAAGACTGTCAACAAGTAGTGGCCCGGTGTGGCTAGCGCGCACAGTGACCAACCAAAGGATGCACACGTCACTGACTTTGACCGAAGAAGTCCACTATGTATGGTCAACATTGACAACTCATAACACGAGTCACAAATGGTCAGAGGGAGAGACAGTGGTTTGGGAACCCTATGTATTGATTACAAAGGACAAAGAACTTCAATACGTAGTGGCACTGTGTGGCTACTATGCACACCAAACAACCAAACTAGGCATGTGTCACCGACCATGATGAAAGAATTTCAACATGGGTGGTCAACATCCAGCAACGATAACACGAGTCACAAACGGTCAGAGGGGGAAACAATGGTACGTGAATATCAGTTCTCAACTAGCACGTACAGCAACATTCAATCAGTATAAGCACGGTGTGGCTACCATGCAGAATGACCAACCAAAGTAGGCATTTGTACTACATTTGTTCACAGAAATCCACTGTGTGAGGTCAGCGTTGACAACTCATAATAGGAGTCACAAATGGTCAGAGGGGGAGACAATGGTTTGGGAACACCAGGTATCAACAAGCAAGCACAAGGATCTTCAATACATTGTGGCACGGTGTGGATACCATGCACGATGACCAACCAAAGTAGGCATGTGTCACTGACCATGACCAAATAATGTCACTAAGTGTGGTAAACTTTAACAACTCATAACACGAGTCACAAATGGTCAGAGTGGAAGACAATGGTTTGTGAATACTAGTCATCGAGTATCAAGTAAAAATACCTTCAATATGCAGTGGCACAGCGTGGCTACCATGCACAGTGACCAACCAAAGAATGCATATGTCACTGACCATGACCAACAAATTTCACTTCAAGTGGTCAGCGTTGACAACTCACAACAGGAGTCACTGATAGTCAGAGGGGGGTAACAGTGGTTTGGGAACACTAGTTATCAACTAGAAAGCACAAAGACCTTCAATACGTAGTGACACGGCGTGGTAACCACGTACAGTGACAAATCAAACTAGGCATATGTCACTAACCATGACCAAAGAATTCCAATATGGGTAGTCAACGTTCACAACCCATAACATGAGTCACAAATGGTCAGAGGGGGACAACATGGTTTCAAAACACTATGTATCTTCTAGCAAGTACAATGAGTTTTTGTATGTATTGGCACAGTGTGGCTACCATGCACAATGACCTACCCAAGTAGGCATACATCACTGCTCATTACCAAAGAAGTTGCGTGTGTGTGGTCAACGTTCACAACTCATGATACAAGTCAAAAATGGGCAGAGGGAGAAACAATGGTTTGGGAATACACGGTATCGCCTAGCAATTACAAAGACATACGATAAGTGGTGGCACGGTGTGGCTACCATGCACAATGACCAACCAAACTATGCTTGTGTCAGTGAGTATCATAAAAAGAGTTTAAGTGTGTGTTGTCAACTTTCCTTCTTACGGCTGGTCAATCGAAGCAATGGTCGAGAGGTTATTCAAGCTCAAAGCTACAAAACTTGACATTCCGTTTGCATCAAATCTTTATGATTAAACTAACTTTGTTATCATTCATACTTTTGAAAACTACCCTCTAATCTTACATCCCCTTATTTTATGCCCTTTACCCATAGGAATTCTTATAATGTCGTTTGGACATCATATGAACACCATGTGAGCTGGCTTAGTGCATACAAAGTTAGATTGTGGAGCGGTAGGTCATGGGTTTGAATCCTCGTACGCGCAATATAGAATAGGCTCGCGATGTGGAGGGGGGAGGGCGGCCGTGCTGTGATACGTCAACTCTACCTTTGAGCCTAAACCGTGGGGGGGGGGTAGGGGGGGTTTCATAATGCGGTTGCAAATCTGTCCTCCAGTTTGTCCACGGAACATCCCTCTAGGGAGGTGGGAGGGAGTATCCAAGTGAAGGAACCTACGCATAACAAATCAACAAAAACTGACCTGGTGTCAAAGGGAGAAACCTTTTGCTTTTTATTGACTAGCAAGTACAAAGACTTTCAACAAGTAGTGGAATGCTGTGGCTACCATGGACAATGACCAACCACATTAGGCATGTGCCACTTACCATGACCAAATGTGTGGTCAACCTTGACAACCCATAATATGGGTCACGAATTGTCAGAGGGGGAAACAATGGTTTGGGAATACTGGATAGTAACTAGCAAGTACAACGACATTCAGTCAGTAGTAGCACAGTGTGGCTACCATGCACAATGACCGACCAACGTAGGCATATGTACTACCTTTGACCGAAGAAATCCGCTGTGTGTGGTCAACGTTGACAACTCATAATACACGTCACAAATGGTCAGAGGGGGAAACAGTGGTTTGGGAACACCAAGTATCAAATAGTAAGCACAAGGAGCTTCAATACGTTGTGGCATGGTATGGACATCATGCACAATAACCAACCAAAGTGGAGTTGCTAGAAACCTTCCTAGGTCAAGCGTATGAGAGCAAAATGGAACGTGCGACAGACATGCCACGCCATGGATGCGGAAAGCTTGCTTCACTTAGTTCGGTACAACCAAGACAATATGATTCGTGAGCGAGCGTGGCTTAGTCAACCGGTGAGCGTGCCTCACTCCGGGCATCACGCCCGAGCGAGTGCACACCACCACCCCGGGGTTAAGCCTGACCGCTTGGCTATTGACCGCACGGCGCCCACTCACCAATGCACGGGTTAACCCGGCACTGTGGCCCCCTAAGGATCAGCACCCAGGAAATGCAGCTCCCCCAGAAATACTCAAGGTAAGCAACACGATGCAAGGCACGGCGGTTAGAATATACGGGCCCTAGCATCTACCGCATCATATAGCCATAAGAAGCATGGGGAGTCAGACAATGGCAACATGTGTCTCAAAACAAGCCCCGGGGTGGAGCTATAGCACCTGCAAGATAGCACCAAAGACTTCTGCCAGAGCTGTCACGTCTGTTGCTTCACCAGGTTGAGCCATGTCATTCAATCTGTACAATGAGGTGCATAATGTGTGATGGGCAGGACACAGAGTTGTGAGTGGCCAATGAACTTCAACACTCCCCCATGCACCACAGCCAATCAATCCATGCATGCGAGAGCAACACAAGGGACGTCACGAGAGGTGGTAACTGCACGTTGAAAGTCAAGCAGCCAACCAATCAACCTAGATCATGTGGACAGATGCGACCAACAGAATGGACAGCACTCTTGAATACATTACGACGGAGAGCTTTTGTGAAGAAGTCAGCTCTCTGACATCGTGTGTCCACCCATGTCACCTGGACAATGCATGGAGCAATGCACTCGCAAACAAAAAGGGCTCAACATTGTTGTACTTGGTGCGTGAATGATGCATGCCGCTGTTCTCAGCAATGGCCTTTGTGCTTTGGTTGTCAAAGCACAGAATGATGCAACAAATGGGCACACGTAGTTGCTACAGCAGGCGACAAAGCCAGAAAGCCTCACATGTGCCCGCTCCAAGTGCGACATACTCAGCCTCAACGGTGCTGCGTGCAGCACACCCTTTCTTGCCACTTTTCCAGGAGACTACAGTACCACCGACAGGAAAGATATAGAAAGTTTTGCTGCGGACATTGGTGTCACATGCCCAGTCACTGTCTGTGAAGCCGTCCAACATGACTGAGGACTGTGCACGAAAGTACAGTCCGATGCGGGGTGTGGAGAGGGCATAGCGCACGACGCGCAATGCAGCCTCAAGATGGCGCTCACAATTGTACAAAGAGAAATGGGAAAGGAAGTTTACGGCAACCGCCACATCAACACGGGTGGTAGTGGCAAGGTACATCAATGAGCCAATGACTCCGAGGTAGTCGGTCACGTCGATCGCCTCCCTAGTGTGGACACCTCCCAAGACTTTAGTAAGGACTGACCGGCGGGTGTCATGGGAGTCGATGCAGTGGGGATGGCTGTGAGGAGCGGGGAGAAGCGCTCCCCCAGACTACATACGTATGCAGCCTGATGGACGTACAAGGTACGTCGCTGGTAATCACATTCCAACTCCATACCAAGGAAGACCCGAGCCGGGCCAAGATCTTTCATCTTGTATGTCGACTGCAAAAGGGCTTTGACCGTTCTGTCTGAGGCGGCATCAGGAGAGGCGATGAGGAGGTCATCGACGTAAACGAGGATGGCGACAAGTGGCTTAGTGGGATCGCCAAGGAAAAGGGCAGGGTCCACAGGGCTTCGTTTGAAGCCACCCTTTTCAAGTGTTGCCATGATCTCTTGGTTCCAACATTGTGGTGACTGTTTGAGACCGTAGAGGGCCTTTTGCAAGCACCATACCCTTTTTGTTCCATCTGAGAAGCCGGGTGGCTGCACCATGTAGATCTCCTCATCTTAATTGCCATGGAGAAAGGCATTGTTGACATCCATCTGCTCAAGTTCCCAGTCGTGCTGGGCGACTAGGCCCAGGAGGGCTTTGGCCATGGTGTATCTACCAACTGGAGCAAATTTCTCGTCAAAGTCGACACCCGAGATCTAGGAGAATACCTTTGCAGTGAGGCGTGCTTTGTATTGTTCGATTGTCTTGTCAGGGTTAAGTTTGCGGCGGTACACCCACTTGGCCGAGACTGCCTTGCGACCGGGTGGTAGATCCACGAGCTCATACACGCCGTGTTCAGCGAGTGCATCAAGCTTAGCCTTCATGACCTTCTCCCACAACGATAAGTCGAGGGCTGTGCGAGCTGCCTGTACAGTCAAGGGCTCAGGCGCTAGAGGTGAGAGATCGGCGGTAGCAAAGCAAGTGGCAACATACCCAGCCACAGAGGATGACAGGGCGGAATGAAACTCCTCCTCAAGAAGGGAGTACCCAAGGCCTGTGATGGAGTGGACGACATATGCTACAGTGGACAGAGCAGAGGAGACAAGACCAAGGGCCCAAAGGCCAGGATCACCAGAGACCACTGGATGAGACTGTGAAGGAAGCGCCCGGAGGCATCCGCCATGAGTGTAGGGTGACACCGGTGGGATGGACGGTGTACGCGATGAGGGAGGAGGAGAGGAGGAATGTAGCTGGACAGACGGAGGCGGAGAGGGCATGGTCTCGGGAGCATGGGCCTCACACAGTGACGAGAGCACGAGCGGAGGAGTGACAACAACAGGGGGAGACACACATGATGCAGGGGAGACCGTAGCAGGGGACAGTAGAGGAGAATGTGCGGTCATGCAAGGAGCAGAGGACTCAGTGGGAGAGCAAGACTGAGAGGGAGGTGACGGCACGAAATAACTGGCTTCGGGAGAGGGGGAGACAAAGGATGCCTCGACGGGAGAACAGAGGGTCCAGAGGGCAGATGACCACCCCCATCCGAAGAGGGCGGAGAGAGGGAGCCACCGAAGCGCGGAGACTCGCGTTCAAAGAGGTATTCAAAAAAGAGGGCGTCACGAGATTCCACGACACGGCATCTGGAGGGATCTCAAAAGCGCCACTCTTTGGAGAAGGGAAAGATGTGTAGAAAGAGACAGAGGTGACCACGAGGAAAGAGCTTGCCGTCTCGTTGGTCCAAGGGGATCCACACAGAGGCAAGACACCCCCAGACACGGGCAAGCCGGAGATCAACACGGTGCCCAGTCCAGCGCTCAAAGGGAGTGACTGTGTGAGGGAGAGGGCTGTGAGGGACACGGTTCCAGACCCAGGTAAAGCAACACATGGCCTCGAAGGCAACGAGGGGGACTGCCCGAAGGCAGAGAGAAGAGAGCGGAACCTGTCGGCAAGGGTGCGGTTCTAACGCTCAGAGACACCATCCTGCTAGGGTGTGTATCGAGCAGAGGACTCAAGACGGACACCACGAGACACAAGGAAGCAAGAGGTGGGACCAAAGAATTCACCCCCACAGTTGCTGCAAAAGACACACAAGAGGCGCCCACAAGCACGTTCAGCCTGCGGAGGCCACGAATCCAGGACCTCAGTGATATTGCTCTTGTGACGAAGGGCAAAAATCAGATGGAAGCAAGAGAAGTCAATACTCAAGCACAGGACGTAGTGGCCAAGGCCACCAAGAAAGTCGTGGGACAGGGGACCCATGACATCCGCATGGATCAGGTCAACATCAGGTTGTTGTGGAATCATACGTGGAAAAGGGAGACCGGTGCATCTTGCCACTGGCACAGTTGAGACAAGTGGACATGCAAGGGGGCGCGAACATGGCAGGATCAAGGCTAAGAGGAGGTTGCAGGCACAGGAGACGCTGGATGGCAGCAGTGTGAATGTGACAGAGGCGGCGGTGCAAAGGATCAGCATGATCACAAGACAAGGAGGGGGTGATGCGAATCAGAGCAGAGGCAGCGGAAGACGAGGGCAAAGTGAGTGGGACTCAAAACAAGCGATCACACCGCATGCCACAAACAACAACACGGCCATACGAGCACAGAGAGATAGAGGCAAGGCCACGACGGGAAGAGAAATCCATGCCCTGGTCATCAAGGGTGGTCATGGAGAGGAGACTGACTTCTAGGTCAGGCACATACAACACGTCAGACAGGTAGACAGTGCCACCAGGACCAAGAAAACGAACAACCCCAACACCTTGCACAGGAAGCAACTGGCCGGTGCCAGTGCAAATAGAGCGGACGGACTGAACGGGACCAAGAGAGACGAAGGAAGAGCGACAGGAGGTCATGTGATAAGTGGCACCTGAATCGACGATCCAGAGGCCAGGAGTGGCGCGAGTGGAGGGAAGAACAAGACAGACATCGACAGTGCCACGGGTAGAGGAGGAGGACGAATAGCCAAAACGTGTGAGAAACGTGCGAGACTGCCATTCCTCAATCCACCCGCAATCCTCTGGCAAATTCCCTTGAGCTCGACCACAGGTGGCACCACAAAGGGTGGCCTCAGACTCACAAGCATAGAAACAACACTGGCCACTCACACACTCACCTCCTTAAGAGCGAAGGTGGAGAAGTTCGGCCAGTCGACGCTCAAGGTTGCGCTCCTCATCACGGTAATCAGAGGAGCGTTCCAAGGACCGGTGGGAGGGGCGGTTAGAGAAGTTCCCATCGTCACGACTCAAGTGAGGTACGTGGTAGTGTGAAGATGGGGGACCGTACTATGGAGGGCCAGAGGGAGGAGGTATCCAGCCCCAGGGGCTGGGTGCAGTAGATGCCGGATGAAGTGGGACAAATGTGGTTGAGAGAGCAGTGGAGGAGGATGAGGCAATGGTCACTACAGCGGTCGCCGACGAGGCAGTGGCCCCCGTGCGGGCCCAGTGGGCGTGCATGGAGGAGGCCAGACAGGCATCGTCACGAGGGGCAGGACACATTGGTGCAGAATGACCAGATGCGCCATAGTTCCAGCAAGTGACATTAGTAGTGGGAGCTGAGTTTTTGCCACCGCGACTGCTCCCACGGCCTTTGCCTCTGCGACCGTCCACGAGTAGATCCACCACCTCCACCACGGGAGGCACCCTGCGTGGAGTGTGCTACTGCTTGTGTCGAGGAGGAGGAAGAGGAGGCTATGGTAGACGAGAAAGAGGAAGAAGTGGTGATAGCTGCGAGTGTAGCGCGATGCATGCACTTGTTTTGCAAAGCATTCCACCAGTCGGTGAGGCGAGAAGTAGTGTAGTCAAAGAGGGGCCAAATCCTAGGTGGAGAATGAGTTGGGACAGGCTCAGATGCAAGACGCTGAAGCTCTCACTGAGAGACATGCAGGTACAGGTCCGAGAGTTTGGGAATGAGCCCTGCAACGATGGAGAGGCAGGCAGAGAAAGGGCCAGGTGCGGCTTAGCAAAGGTCACGTAGCAGACGCAAGGTGCGTGCCCAATACTCATCCACTGTTTTGTTCGCACGCATCTGCAAGATGTTGAATTGCACCGTGAGGGCGCTTTGGGTTGCGTGGCAAGTTACTGTTTTACGATGACAAATGAGGGTATAGGCACCAACAGGATCTGCCACTGTGCTGCGGGAAGGGTCAGCATTGTACGTACCAATGTCGTCGAGGAGACTCTCTGGGCCTGCGTTGATCAGTGCTCTCACTACGCAAACGGCCTCAGTAGTCTGCGACACAAACGGCAGTTTTGTCAACGAGTAGTATTGCCAGAGGAGCTCCCCTTGGGCCCACGCACTGAAGCGTGTCTCCCAGGAGGTGAATGTGAGCTTAGGGGTGAATTGTGGAGGAGGAATTTCAAAGTCTTTCTGGCGGGCTGGGAGCACAGGACGAGCAAAGACTAATGCAGAAAGAGATGGAGAGGAAGAGTTGGCAACAGCACCACCAGAAGAAGCCGACAAATCTGCTGAGCCAGATTCTGTGGCGGGAAGCACTACAGCAAATGTGGGAATGGACCGCAGTCGCTCTAACACTAGAGCAGCAATGGTCGCAGCGAACTCCTGTTTTGATTCCTGCCCCCGCAGAAGCTCATCGTCTGCCCTACGTCGCTCTGCTTGTGCCTCACTCAGGGTAGCCTGGAGGGCCTCTATGTCTCCTTTGGTGTAGGCATGATGAGAGACACAATTAAGCCTGGAAGTGGAGTGAGTGAGAATAATGGAAAGTGCAAGCGGAACATGGGGTGAATGAGAATGCACTACTCACCGCGCTAGTACCAAGGAAGAAGAGTGAAGAGCGGCGGCACCACTGAAGCGGCTAAGGAGAATAGAACAGCCATTCACCCTGCCACCGACACAGTGAAAAAGGAACCCATGTGGCTGTGGCACTAGCAACTGCAGCTCAGGCCGATGCAATCAGAACGCCGGTGATGATGTGTGATGTCGCATCACGAGGAGCACCAATAGGCGTTAGCACTGCTGCTGCAGTAGATTACCTGATGGAGCCGACAGAGCTAGAGGTGGTGTCTGCTGTTGTGGAGGTTGCGGTGGCAATGGACGCTGCAGCTGCAGTAATCTATGTGGCAATATTGGCAGCTGCTGCTGCCGGTACAGTGAGAGAGGCAGCTGTCTGTGCGTATGCTTTAGCTGCTTGGCCAACGGCCGTCTGTGCAGAAGCACGGCAGGCCGTAGTTGTTACTGCAAAGGTTGCTGCACCATCGGCCGTAGCGTCAAGGATAGAACCAGCCAAGCCTATCGAGTCAGTATGCAAGGGGAGAATGGGGAAGACGCCAGGAACCTCGGGTAAAATGGATGCCTGAGCTGATCCTGCAACAGCGGGGAGAGGTGGATGGGGGAGCAGCAGCAGGATCAGCAGGCTGGGAACTGCTGGATGGTTGCATTCTTGGTGAGAGAGGTGGTGACGGTGGGAAGTCGATCAAACCATGACCAAACGGATTTCACAGTGTGTGGTCAACGTTGAAAACTCATAACACGAGTCACAACTGGTCAGTGGGTGAAACCATGGATTGGGAACACTAGTTATTAACTAGCAAGTAGAACGATTTTCAAGAAGTTGTGGCAATGTGTGGCTAGCGTGCACAGTGACCAACCAAAGGATGCACACGTCACTGACTATGACCGAAGAAGTCCACTATGTATGGTCAATATTGACAACTCATAACACAAGTCACAAATGGTCAGAGGAAGAGACAATGGTATGGGAACCCTATGTATTGACAAGAAAGGACAAAGAACTTCAATACGTGGTGGCACGGTGTGGCTACTATGCACACCAAACAACCAAACTAGGCATATGTCACCGAGCATGATGAAAGAATTTCAATATGGGTGGACTACATTCACCAACCATAACACGAGTCACAAACGGTCAGAGGGGGAAACAATGGTCTTTGAATATCAGTTCTCATCGAGCAAGTCGAGCAACCTTCAATAAGTGTAAGCACGGTGTTGATACCATGCACAATGACCGACCAAAGTAGGCATATGTACAGCCTTTGACCAAAGATTCGCTGTGTCTGGTCAGCGTTGACAACTCACAATAGGAGTAAAAAATGGTCAGAGGGGGAGACAATGGTTTGGGAACACCGGGTATCAACTAGCAAGCACAAGGACCTTCAATAAGTTGTGGCACGGTGTGGATACCATGCACGATGACCAACCAAAGTAGGCATATGTCACTGACCATGACAAAATAATGTCACTAAGTGTGGTAAACTTTGACAACTCATAACACGAGTCACAACTGGTCAGGGTGGAAGATAATGGTTTGTGAATACTAGTTATCGACTAGCAAGTACAGATACCTTCAATGTGTAGTGGCACAGCGTGGCTACCATGCACATTGACCAACTAAGGTATGCATATGTCACTGACCATGACCAACAAAATTCCCTTCATGTGGTCAGCGTTGACAACTCACAAAACGAGTCACTGATAGTCAGAGGGGGGTAATAGCGGTTTGTGAACACTAGCTATCAACTAGAAAGCACAAAGACCTTCCATGCGTAGTGACACGGCGTGGTAATCACGTATAGTGACAAACGAAACTAGGCATATGTCACTACCCATGACCAAAGAATTTCAATATGGGTGGTCGACGTTCACAACCCATAACATGAGACACAAATTGTCACAGGGGGAAAGCATGGTTTCAAAACACTATGTATCTTCTAGCAAGTACAAATATGTTTCGAATGTATTGGCACGGTGTGGCTACCTTGCACAATGACCTACCCAAGTAGGCATACATCACTGCTCATGACCAAAGAAGTTTAGTGTGTGTGGTCAACGTTCACAACTCACAATACAAGTAAAAAATGGGCAGAGGGAGAAACAATGGTTTGGGAATACTCGGCATCGACTAGCAAGTACAAAGACCTTTGATAAGTGGTGGCACGGTGTGGCTACCATGCACAATGACCAACCAAATAATGCCTGTCTCATTGAATATCATAAAAAGAGTTTCACTCTGTGTAGTCAACTTTCATTCTTACGGCTGGTCAATCGGAGCAATGGCTGAGATGTTATTCACGCTTGCTGTTGCAAATTTTGAAATTCTGTCTGCGTCCAAATTTTATGATTAAACTAACTTTGTTATCATTCATCCTTTTGAAAACTACCCTATAATCTTACACCCCCTTGTTTTATGGCCATTACCCATACGAACCCTTATAATGTCATTTGGACATCATATGAAGACCATGTGAGTTGGCTTAGTGCTTATAGAGTTAGATTCTAGAGCGGTACGTCATGGGTTTGAATCCTCGTACGCGCAACATAGAATAGACTCGCGACGGGGGGGGGGGGGGGGGGGGGGGGGACGGCCGTGTTGTGATACCTCAACTCTACCTTCGAGCCTAAGCCGTGGGGTTGGTACGAGGGTGTCATAATGCAGTCCATTATCTGTCCTCCAGGTCGTCCACAGAACATCCCTCTAGGGGGGGTGGGAGAGAAATTCCAGAGAAGGAACCTACGTGTAACAACTCAACAAAAACCAACCTGGTTTCAAAGGGAGAAACCTTTTGCTATTTATTGACTAGCAAGTACAAAGACTTTCAACAAGTAGTGGAACAGTGTGGCTACCATACACAATGACCAACCAGATTAGGCATGTGCCACTTACCATGACCAAATAGTTTTACTATGTGTGGTCAACGTCGACAACCCATAATATTGGTCACGAATTGTCAGAGAGGGAAAGAATGGCTTGGGAATACTAGATACCAACTAGCAAGTACAACGACCTTTAGTCAGTAGTAGCACGGTGTGGCTACCATGCACAACGACCGGCCAAAGTAGGCATATGTAGTGCCTTTGACAAAACATATCCGCTGTGTGTGGTCAACGTTCACAACTCATAATACGTGTCACAAATGGTCAGAGGGGGCAACAATGGTTTGGGAACACCAAGTATCAAATAGCAAGAACAAGGAGTTTCAATACGTTGTGGCACAGTGCAGATACCAAGCACGATGACCAACCAAAGTAGGCATATATCACTGACCATGACCAAATAATGTCACTAAGTGTGGTAAACTCTGACAACTCATAACACGATTGACAAATGGTGAGGGTGGAAGAAAATGTTTTGTGAATACTAGTTATTGACTAGCACGTACAAATACCTTCAATATGTAGTGGCACAATGTGGCTACAATGCACAGCGACCTACCAAAGTATGCATATGTTACTAACAAAGAATTTTACTTCATGTGGTCAACATTTCCAACTCACAACACGAGTCATAGATAGATAGAGGGGGCTAACAATGGTTTGGGAACACTAGCTGTCAACAAGAAAGCACAAAGACCTTCGATACGTAATGACATGGCATGGTAACCATGTACACTGACAAACAAACGTAGGCATACGTCACAAACCATGACCAAACGGATTTCATAGTGTGTGGCCAACGTTGAAAACTCATAACACGAGTCAGGAATGGTCAGTGCGGGAACCCATGGATTGGGAACACTAGTTATCAACTAGCAAGTATAAAGATTTTCAACAAGTAGTGGCAGGGTGTGGCTAGCGTGCACAGTGACCAACAAAAGGATGCACACGGCACTGACTATGACCGAAGAAGTCCACTATGTATGGTCAACATTGACAACTCATAACACGAGTCGCAAATGGTCAGAGGGATAGACAGTGGTTTAGCAACCCTATGTATCGACAAGAAAGGACAAATAACTTCAGTACGTAGTGGCACGGTGTGGCTACTATGCACACCAAATAACCAAACTAGGCATATGTCACCGGCCATGATGAAATAATTTTAATGTGTGGTCAACATTCACCAACCATAACACGAGTCACAAACGGTCAGAGAGGGAAAACAATGGTCTGTGAATATCAGCTCTCAACTAATAAGTACAGCACCCTTCAATCAGTATAAGCACTGTGTGGCTACCATGTACAATGACCGACCAAAGTAGGCATATGTACTACCTTTGACCAACGAAATCCACTGTGTGTGGTCAGTGTTAACAACTCATAATAGGATTCACACATGGTCAGAGGGGGAGACAATGGTTTTGGGAACACCAGGTATCTACTAGCAAGCACAAGGACCTTCAATAAGTTGTGGCACGGTGTGGATACCATGAAGGATGACCAACCAAAGTAGGCATATGTCACTGACCATGACCGAATAATGTCAATAAGTGTGGTGAACTTTGACAACTCATAAAAGGAGTCACAAATGGTCAGAGTGGAAAACAATGGTTTGTGAATACTAGTCATTGAGTAGCAAGTATGAATACCCTCAATATGTAGTGGCACTGCGTGGCTACCATGCACAGTGACCAACCAATGTATGCATATGTCACTGACCATGACCAACGATTTTCACTTCATGTGGTCAGCGTTGAAAACTCACAACACGAGTCGTAGATAGTCAAAGGGGCGTAACATTGGGTTGGGAACACTAGCTATTGACTAGAAAGCACAAAATACCTTCAATATGTAGTGACATGGTGTGGTAACTATGTACAGTGACAAACCAAAGTAGGCATACGTCACTAACCATGACCAAACGAATTTCAAAGTGTGTTGTCAACGTTGAAAACTCATCACACGAGTCACAAATGGTCAGAGGGGGAAACAATGGGTTAGGAACACTAGTTATCAACTAGCAAGTACAAAAAACTTCAACAAGTAGTGGCACGGCGTGGCTAGCGTGCACAACAACCAACCAAAGGATGGATACGTCACTGACTATGACCAAAGAAGTCCACTATGTGTGGTCAACATTGACAACTCATAACACGGGTCACGAATGGTTAGAGGGAGAGACACTTGTTTGGGAGCCCTATGCATCAAATAGAAAGGACAAATAACTTACATATGTAGTGGCACGGTGTGGATAATATGCACACCAAATATCCAAACTAAGCATATGCCACTTACCATGACCATAGAATTTCAATATGGGTAGTCAACGTTGACCAACCATAACACGAGTCACAAACGGTTAGGGGAGGAAACAATGGTTTGGGAATATGAGTTCCAAACCAGCAAGTACAACGACCTTCAGTCAGTCACAATGGCCGACCAAAGTAGGCATATGTACTACCTTTGATGAAAGAAATCCGCTGTGTCTGTTCAACGTCGACAACTCATAATACGAATCAGAAATGGTAAGAGGGGGAAACAATGGTTGGGGAACACCAAGTATGAAATAGCAAGCACACGGAGCTACAATACGTCGTGGCACGGTGTGGATACCATGCATGATGACCAACCAAGGTATGCATATGTCTCTGACCATGACCAAAGAATGTCACCATGTGTGGGAAACTCTGACAACGCATAAGACGAGTGACAAATGGTCAGGGTGGAAGATCATGGTTTGTGATTACTAGTTATCGACAAGCATGTACAAATACCTTCAATATGTAGTGGCACAGTGTGGCTACAATGCATAGTGAAAAACCAAAGTGCGCATATGTCATTGACCATGACCAAGGAATTCACTTCATGTGGTCAATGTTGACAACTCACAACATGAGTCACAGATATTCAGAGGGGGTAACAATGGTTTGGGAACACTAGATATCAACAAGAAAACAGAGAGACCTTCAATACGTTGTGACACGGCGTGGTAACCATGTGCAGTGACAAACAAAAGTAGGCATATGTCAATTACCATGACCAAACAGATTTTACCGTGTGTGGTTAGCGTTGAAAACTCATAACACGAGTCACAAATGGTCAGTGGGGGAAAGCATGGGTTGGGAACACTAGCTATCAACTAGCGGGTAGAAAGATTGTCAACAAGTAGTAGCACGGTGTGGCTAGCATGCACAGTGACCAACCAAAGGATGCATATGTCACTGACTATGACCGAAGAAGTCCACTATGTGTGGTCAACATTGACAACTCATAACACGAGTCAAAAATGGTCAGAGGGAGAGACAATGGGTTGGGAACCCTATGTATCACCTAGGAAGGACAAAGAACTTCAATACGTAGTGGCACGGTGTGGCTACTATGCACACCAAACAACCAAAGTAGGCATATGTCACTGACCATGACCAAAGAATTTCAATATGTGTGGTCAACATTCACCAACCACAACACGAGTCACAAACAGTCAGAGGGGGAAACAATGGTCTCGGAATATCATTTCTCAACTAGCAAGTACAGCGACCTTCAATTAGTATAAGCATGGTGTGGCTACCATGCACAATGACCGACCAAGGTAGGCATATGAACTGCCTCCGACGGAAGAAATCCGCTATGTGTGGACAGCGTTGACAACTCATAATACAATTCACAAAGTGTCAGAGGGGGAAACAAAGGTCTGGGAACATCAGGTATCAACTAGCAAGCACAAGGACCTTCAACAAGCTGTGGCACGGTGTGGATACCATGCACGATGACCAATCAAAGTAGGCATATGTCACTGACCATGACCAAATAATGTCACTATGTGTGGTAAACTCTGACAGCTCATAACACGAGACACAGCTGGTGAGAGTGGAAGACAATGGTTTGTGAATACGAGTTATGGAGTAGCAAGAACAAATACCTTCAATATTTAGTGGCACAGTGTGGTTCCCATGCACAGTGACCAACCAAAGTATGCATATGTCACTGACCATGACCAACAAATTTCACTTAATGTGGTCAGTGTTGACAACTCACAACACGAGTCACATACAGTCAAAGGGGGGTAGCAATGGGTTGGGAACACTAGCTTTTGACGAGAAAGGACAAATACCTTCAACATGTAGTGAAAAGGCGTGGTAACCATGTACAGTGACAAACCAAAGTAGACAGATGTCACTAACCATGACCAAACGAATTTCACAGTGTGTGGTCAATATTGAATCTCATAACACGAGTCACAAATGGTTAGAGGGGGAAACAATGGGTTGGGAACACTAGTAGTTAACTAGCAAGTACGAAGAACTTTAACAAGTAGTGGCACGGTTTGGCTAGCGTGCACAGTGACCAACCAAAGGATAAATACGTCACTGACTATGATCGAAGAAATACAGAATGCGTTGTCAACATTGACAGCTCATAACACAAGTCACAAATGGTCAGAGGGAGAAACAATGGTTTGGGAACCCTATGCATGGACTAGAAAGGACAAATAACTTTAATACATACTGACACGGTGTGACTACTATGCACACCAAACAACCAAACTAGGCATATGTCACTGACGATGACCAAAGAATTTCAATGTGGGTGGTCAACATTCACCAACCATAACACGAATCACAAACGGACTGAGGGGCAAACAATGGTCCGGGAATATCAGTACTCAAGTAGAAAGTACAACGCCCTTCAACGAGTAGTAGCACGGTGTGGCTACCATGCACAATGACCGGCCAAAGTAGGCATATGTACTTGTCAGAAAATACCTCAATGCCCACAAGCCACACACCAGGTACACTCACCATCTCATATTGGAGAGAGATCAGCCCGAAACAGAAAAATGAAGAAATGAGAAGATACAGGAAACTCCTTGTGGGAGACGGATCACAGTCGTGATCACCGCCGAACAACTCCAACGCCTCCCACACTGTCCGCGCCATCCTCATAACCATACCGGTCGGTCCTACTGCATCAACGACTCTTGTGCATCTCCCAACGACCAACGCGGTTCTCCAACAGTCACTGCTAACAAGAAATATGGGTTGCCCGCCCGCATCTCGGTACACACTACGCGCCAAAGGTCCAACGACAAGACTCCGAGCCACCGAGGATAGTGCTGAACCACCGATGGAGCCACTTGGTGACACCGCCGTCATCAGCAGCAGAAACAGCAAGACAGTGGTTACGATGACTCAGGTCGTACCGCCCACCTTAGGGGTAGGATATATGTACCTTCAATATGTAGTGGAACGGTGTGGCTACAATGCATATTGACCGACCAAAGTATGCATATGTCACTGACGATATCCAACAAATTTCACTTCATATGGTCAGCGTTGACGACTCACAACACAAGTCACATATAGTTAAAGGGGGGTGACAATGGTTTGGGAACACTAGCTATTAACTAGAAAGCACAAATACCTTTAATATGTAGTTACACGGCGTGGTAACCATGTACAATGACTAACCAAAGTAGGCATATGTCACTATCCATGACCAAACAAATTTCACAGTGTGTGGTCAATATTGAAAACTAATAACACGAGTCACAAATGGTCAGATGGGGAAACAATGAGTTGGGAACATTAGTTGTCAACTAGGAAGTACAAAAAAGTTCAACAAGTAGTGGCACCAGTTGGTCAGCGTGCACAGTGACCAACCAACAGATGAATACGTCACTGACTATGACCGAAGAAATATTGTATGCATGGTCAACATCGAAAACTCATAACACAAGTCACAAATGGTCACAGGGAGAGACAATGGTTTGGGAACCCTGTGCATGGACTAGAAAGGACACATAACTTCAATACATAGTGGCACGGTGTGGCTACTATGCACACCAAACAACAAAACTAGGCATATGTCACTGACCATGACCAAAGATTTTCAATATGGTTGTCAACGTTCACCAACCATAACATGAGTCACAAACGGTCAGAGCGCAAAACAATGGTCCGGGAATATCAGTTCTCAACTAGCATGTACAACGCCGTTCAATCAATAGAAGCACGGTGTGATCACCATGCACAATGACCAACCAATGTAGGCATATGTACTTCCTTTGACCAAAGAAATCCGCTGTGTGTGGTCAACGTTGACAACTCATAACACGAGTCACAAATAGTCAGAGGGGGAAACAATTGTTTGGGAACACCAGGTATCAACTAGCAAGCACAATGACCTTCAATACGTTGTGGCACGGTGTGGATACCATGCACAATGACCAAACAAGGTATGCATATGTCACTGACCATGACCAAAGAATTTCACCATGTGTGTTGAACTTTGACAGCTCATAACACGAGTCACAGATAGTTAGAGTGGAAGGTAATGGTTTCTAAATACTAGTTATCAACTAGCAAGTACACATACCTGCAATATGTAGTGGCACGGTGTGGCTAAAGTGCACAGTTGCCAACCAAAGTATCCACATGCCACTGACCATGACCAAAGAATTTCACTTGATGTGGTCAATGTTGACAACTCACAACACAAATCACACATATTCAGAGGGGCTAACAACGGTTTGGGAACACTAGCTATCAACTAGAAAGCACAAAGACCTTTGATACGTAGTGACACGGTGTGCTAACCATATACATGGACCAACCAAAGTAGGCATATGTTGCAAACCATAACCAAACGATTTCACAGTGTGTGGTCAACATGGAAAACTCATAACACGAGTCACAAATGGTCAGTGGGGGAAACCATGGGTTGGGAACACTAGTTATCAACTAGCAAACAGAAATGTTTTCAACAAGTAGTGGCACGGTGTGGCTAGCGTGCACAGTGACCAACTAAAGGATGCATGTCGCTGACTATGACCGAAGAAGTCCACTATGTGTGGTCAGCATTGAATTCTCATACCATCAGTCACAAATGGTCAGGGGGAGAGACAATGGTTTGGGAAGCATATGTATTGACTAGAAAGGACAAAGAACTTCGATACGTAGTGGCACGGTGTGGCTAATATGCGCACCAAACAACCAAACAAAGAACATGTCACTGACCATGACCAGAGAATTTCAATTTGGGTGGTCAATGTTGACAAACCATAACACGAGTCACATACGATCAAGTGAGGAAACAATGCTATGGGAATATCAGTTCTCAACTAGAAAGTACAGCGACCTTCAGTCAGTAGTAGCACGGTGTGGCTACCATGCACAATGACCGACCAACGTAGGCATATATACACCCTTTGACCAAAGACATCCGCTGTGTGTGGTCAACGTTGACAACTCATAATACGAGTCACAAATGGTCGGAGGGGGAAACAATGGGTTGGGAACACCAAGTATGAAATAGAAAGCACAGGGAGTTTCAAAATGTTGGGGCACGGTGTGGATACCATGCACGATGACCAACAAAAGTAGGCATATGTCACTGAGCATGACCAAAAAATGTCACTAAGTGTGGTTAACTTTGACAACTCATAACACGAGTCACAAATGGTCGGGGTGGAAGAGAATGGTTTGTGAATACTAGTTATCAATTAGCAAGTACAAATACCTTCAATATGAAGTGGCACTGTGTGGCTACAATGCACAGTGATCAACCAAAGTATGCATATGTCACTGACCATGAACAAAGAATTTCACTTCATGTGGTCAACATTTACAACTCAAAACACGAGTCACAGATAGTCAGAGGGGGCTAACAATGGTTTAGAAATACTAGCTGCCAACAAGAAAGCACAAAGGCTTTTGATACGTAATGACACGGCATGGTAACCATCTACAGTGACAAACCAAAGTAGGCATATGTCACAAACAATGACCAAACGGATTTCACAGTGTGTGGTCAACGTTGAAAACTCATAACACAAGTCACAAATGGTCAGTGGGGGAAACCATGGTTTGGGAACACTAGTTATAAACTAGCAAGTTGAAAGATTTTCGACAAGTAGTGGCATGGTGTGGCTAGCGTGCACAGTGACCAACCAAAGGATGCACACGTCACTGACTATGACCGAAGAAGTCCACTATGTATGGTCAACGGTGACAACCCATACCACGAGTCACAAATGGTCAGAGGGAGAGACAATGGTTTGGGAACCCTATGTACTTACTAGGAAGGACAAAAAAAATACATACTTAGTGGAACGCTGTGCCTAGTATGCACACGAAACAACCAAACTAGGCATATGTCACCGACCATGATGAAATAATTTCAATATGGGTGGTCAACATTCACCAACCATAACACGAGTCACAAACGGTCAGAGGGGGAAACAATGATCTGTAAGTATCAGTTCTCAACTAGCAAGTACAGCAACATTCCATCAGTAGAAGCACGGTGTGGCTACCATGTACAATGACCGACCAAAGTAGGCATATGTACTACCTTTGACCAAAGAAATATGCTGTGTGTGGTTAGCATTGACAATTCATAATAGGAGTCACAAATTGTCAGAGGGGGAGACAATGGTTTAGGCACACCAGGTATCAACTAGCAAGCACAAGGACCTTCAATAAGGTGTGGCACGGTGTGGATACCATGCACGAACCAAAGTAGGCATATGTCACTGACCATGACCAAATAATGTCACTATGTGTGGTAAACTTTGACAACTCATAACACGAGTCACAAATGGTCAGGGTGGAAGATAATGGTTTGTGAATACTGGTTATCGATTAGCAAGTATAAATACCTTCAATATGAAGTGGCACAGTGTGGCTACAATGCACAGTGACCAACCAAAGTATGCATTTGTCACTAACCATGAACAAAGAATTTCCCTTAATGTGGTCAACATTTACAACTCACAGCACGAGTCACATATAGTCAAAGGGGGCTAACAATGGTTTGGGAACACTAGCTGCCAACAAGAAAGCATAAAGACCTTTGATATGTAATGACATGGCGTGGTAACCATGTACAGTGACAAACCAAAGAAGGCATATGTCACAAACAATGACCAAACGGATTTCACAGTGTGTGGTCAACATTGAAAACTCATAACACGAGTCACAAATGGTCAATGGGGGAAACCATGGTTTTGAAACACTAGTTATCAACTAGCAAGTAGAAATATTTTCAACAAGTAGTGGCACAGTGTGGCTAGCGTGCAGAGTGACCAACCAAAGTATGCATATGTCACCGACCATGACCGAAGAACTTCAATATGGGTGGTCAACATTCACAACCCATAACACGAGTCACAAACGGTCAGATGGGGAAACAATGGTCTGTGAAAATCAATTCTCAACTGTCAAGTACAGTGACCTTCAATCAGTATAAGCACGGTGTGGCTACCATGCACAATGACCGACCATAGTAGGCATATGTACTACCTTTGACCAAAGAAATCTGCTGTGTGTGGTCAGCGTTGACAACTCATGATGGGAGTCACAAATGGTCAGAGGGGGAGACAATGATTTGGGAACACCAGGTATAACCTAGCAAGTACAAGGACCTTCAATAAGTTGTGGCATGGTGTGGATACCATGCACGATGACCAACCAAAGTAGGCACATGTCACTGACCATGACCAAATAATGTCACGAAGTGTGATAAACTTTCACAACTCATAAAACGAGTCACAAATGGTCAGGGTGGAAGATAATGGTTTGTGAATACTAGTTATTGACTAGCAAGTACAAATACCTTCAATATGTAGTGGCACAGCGTGGCTACCAGGCATAGTGACCAACCAAACTATGCATATGTCACTGACCATGTCCAAAGAATTTCACTTCAGGTGGTCAGCGTCGACAACTCACAGCATCAGTCACTGATAGTCAGAAGGTGATAACAATGGTTTAGAAACACTAGATATCAACTAGAAAGCACAAAGACCTTCAATGCATTGTAACACGGCATGGTAACCACGTACAGTGATAAACCAAACTAGGCATATGTCACTAACCATGACCAAAGAATTTCAATATGGGTGGTCAACGTTCACAACCCATAACATGAGTCACAAATGGTCAGAGGGGAAAAACATGGTTTCAAAACACTATGTATCTTTTAGCAAGTACAAAGATTTTCCGTAGGTATTGGCACAGTGTGGCTACCGTACACATTGACCTACCCAATTAGGCATATATCACTGCTCATGACCTAAGACGTTTAGTGTGTGTGGTCAACGTTCAGAACTCAGAATACAAGTCAAAAACTGGCAGAGGGAGAAACAATGGTTTGGGAATACTTGGTATTGATTAGCAAGTACAAAGACCTTCAATAACTGGTGGCAGGGTGTGGCTACCATGCACAATCACCAACCAAATTATGCGCGTGTCACGGAATATCATAGAAAGAGTTTCAGTGTGTGTAGTCAACTTTCCTTCTTGCGGCTGGTCAATCGGAGCAATGGTTTAGGGGTTATTCAAGCTTGAAGTTGCAATATTTGAAATTCCGTCTAAGCCAATTTTTTATGATTAAACTAATATTGTTATCATTCATCCTTTTTAAAACTACCCTCTTATCTTACACCTCCTTGTTTTATGCCATTTACCCATAGGAACCCTTATAATGGGGTTTGTACATCATACGAACACCATGTGAGTTGGCTTAGTGCTTATAGAGTTAGACTCTGGAGCGGTAGGTCCAAGGTTTGAACTCTTGTACGCGCAATATATAATAGGCTCGCGAACTGGGGAGGGGGGGGGGCGTGTTGTGATACTTCAACTCTACCTTCAAGCCTAGGCCATGGGGGTGTAGGGGGTGTCAGAATGCGGTCGCAATTCTGTCCTCCAAGTCGTCCACGGAACATCCCTCTGAAGGGGTGGGAGGGAGTATTCCTGTGAAGGCACCTACGCGTAGCAAATCAACAAAAACCGACCTGGTGTCAACGGGGGAAACCTTTTTCTATTTATTTACTAGCAAGTACAAAAACTTTGAACAAGTAGTGGAACGGTGTGGCTACCATGCACAACGACCAACCAGATTAGGCATGTGCCACTTACCAAGACCAAATAGTTTTACTATTTGTGGTCAACGTTAACAACCTATAATATGGGTCACGAGTTGTCAGATGGGGAAACAATGATTTGGGAATACTAGATACCAACTAGCAAGTACAACGACCTTCAGTCAGTAGTAGCACGGTGTGGCTACCATGCACAATGACTGACCAAAGTAGGCATATGTACTGCCTTTGACCAAAGAAATCCACCGTGTGTGGTCAACGTTGACAACTCATAATACAAGTCACAAATGGTCAGAGGGGAAAACAATGGTTTGGGAATACCAAGTATCAAATAGCGAGCACAAGGACCTTCAATACGTTGTGGCACGGTGTGGATACCATGCACAATGACCAACCAAAGTAGGCATATGTCGCTGACCATGACCACATAATGTCACGAAGTGTTGTAAACTTTGACAACTCATAACACAAGCCACAAATCGTCAGGCTAGAAGATAATGGTTTGTGAATACTAGTTATTGACTAGCAAGTACAAATACCTTCAATATGTAGTGGCACAGAGTGGCTACAATGCACAGTGACCAACCAAAGTATGCATATGTCACTAACCATGAACAAAGAATTTTACTTCATGTGGTCAACATTTACAACTCACAACACGAGTCACAGATAGTCAGAGGGGGCTAACAATAATTTAGGAACACTAGCCATCAACAAGAAAGAGTGCACGGTGACGAACCAAAGGACACACACATCATTGACTATGACAGAAGAAGTCCACTGTGTATGGTCAAACTGACAACTCATAACACGAGTCACAAATGGTCAGAGGGAGAGACAATGGGTTGGGAACCCTATGTATTGACTATAAAGGACAAAGAACTTCAATACGTAGTGGCACGGTGTGGCCACTCTGCACACCAAACAATCAAACTAGGCATATGTCACCGACCATGATGCAAGAACTTCAATATGGGTGGTCAACATTCACCACCCATAACACGAGTCACAAACGGTCAGAGGGGGAAACAATGGTCTGTGAATACCAGTTCTCAACTAGCAAGTACAGCAACCTTCAATCAGTATAAGCACGGTGTGGCTACCATGCACAATGACCAAACAAAGTAGGCATATGTACTACCTTTGACCAAAGAAATCCGCTGTGTGTGGTCAGCGTTGACAACTCATAATAGGAGTCACAAATGGTCAGAGGGGGAGACAATGGTTTGGGGACCATGTGCATGGACTATGAATGACAAATAACTTCAATATGTAGTGGCACGGTGTGGCTACTATGCACACCAAACAACCAAACTAGGCATATGTCACTGACCATGACCAAAGAATTTCAATATGGGTGGTCAACGTTCACCAACCATAACACGAGTCCAAAACGGTCCGAGATGGAAACAATGGTCCTGGAATATCAGTTCTCAACTAGAAAGTACAACGCCTTTCAATCAGTAGTAGCACGGTGTGGCTACCATGCACAATGACCGACCAAAGTAGGAATATGTACTGTCTTTAACCAAAGAAATCCGTTGTGTGTGGTCAACGTTGACAACTCATAATACAAGTCGCAAATAGTGAGAAGGGGAAACAATTGTTTTGGAACACCACATATCAACTAGCAAGCACAATGACCTATAATACGTTGTGGCACGGTGTGGATACCATGCATGATGACCAATCAAGGTATGCATATGCCACTAACCATGACCAAAGAATGTCAACATGCCTGGTAAACTTTGACAGCTCATAACACGAGTCACAAATGGTCAGAGTGGAAGATAATGGTTTCTTAATACTAGCTATTGGCTAGAAAGCACAAATACCTTCAATATGTAGTGCCACAGTGTGGTTACAATTCACAGTGACCAACCAAAGCATGCATATGTCACTGACCATGACCAAAGAATTTCACTTCATGTGGTCAATGTTGACAACTCACACCACGAGTCACAGATATTAAGAGGGGCTAACAATGGTTTGGAAACACTAGCTATCAACTAGAAAGCACAGAGACCTTCGATACGTAGTGACACGGCGCGGTAACCATGTACAGGGACCAACCAAAGTAGGAATATGTCACTAACCATGACCAAAACGGATTTCACAATGTGTGGTCATTGTTGAAAACTCATAACACGAGTCACAAATGGTCAGGGGGGGAAAGCATGGGTTGGGAACACTAGTTATCAACTAGCAAGTAGAAAGATTTTCAACAAGCAATGGCACGGTGTGGCTAGCGTGCACAGTGACCAACCAAAGGATGCATATATCACCGACTATGACCAAATAACTTTTTGTTATGTGAGGTCAACATTGACAACTCATAACACGAGTCGCAAATGGACAGAGGGAGAGACAATGGTTTGGAAACCCTATGTATCGACTAGAAAGGACAAAGAACTTTGATACGTAGTGGCACAGTGTGGCTAATATGCACACCAAACAACCAAACTAGGCATATGTCACTGACCATGACCAAGGAATTTCAATATGGGTGGTCAACGTTGACCAACCATAACACGAGTCACAAATGTTCAGGGGAGGAAACAATTCTATGGGAATGTTAGTTTTCATCTAGCAAGTACAACGACCTTCAGTCAGTACTAGCACGGTGTGGCTACCATGCACAATGCCCGACCAAAGTAGGCATATGTACTTCCTTTGACCAAAGAAATCCGCTGTTTGTGGTCAACGTTGACAATTCATAACACGAGTCACAAATGGGCAGAGGGGGGAAACAATGGTTTGGGAACACCAAGTATCAAATAGCAAGCACAAGGAGCTTCAAAACGTTGTGGCAGGGTGTGGATACCATGCACGACGACCAACCAAAGTGGGCATATGTCACTCGCCATGGCCAAATAATGTCACTAAGTGTGGTAATCTTGGACAACTCATAACACGAGTCACAAATGGTCAGGGTGGAAGATTATATTTTGTGAATACTAGTTATCGACTAGCAAGTACAAATACCTTCAATCTGTAGTGGCACAGTGTGGCTACAATGCACACTGACCAATCAAAGTATGCTTACCTCACTGACCCTTAACAAAGAATTTCACTTCATGTGGTTAACATTTACAACTCACAATACGAGTCACAGATAGTTAGAGGGCGCTAACAATGGTTTGAGAACACTAGCTGTCAACAAGAAAGCACAAAGACCTTCGATACGTAATGACACTGCGTGGTAACCATGTAAAGTGACAAACCAAAGTAGGCATATGTCACAAACCATGACCAAACGGATTTCACAGTGTGTGGTCAATGTTGAAAATCCATAAGACTGATGGCGGTAGATGAGGATGATGCAAGGAGAGAGGAATGATGATGATGATGAAGGCGGAGATTGTGGTGCCTAGAGAATTGGAGGATGATGCGGCAGAGAGGCAGGGTGAGACAACCACTTCCTCTGTTTTAGGAGAGTGACGGCTTGATCCCCACTTGGCCCTACGTTGGGCAGGAAAACTGGTGGTGTCCATTATCCTGGCAGCTGGAGGAGGTTGGTTTGCATGAGAGCAAGTCAGGCAGCGAGTAGAGGTACTGGTCCGCTGATGTCAGGAGAGTGACGGCTTGTTTCCTAGTTGGCTCGGAAGTGGGGGCACGAAGACTGGTGGTGTCTGATGTCCTGACAGCGGGAGGTACACTGCTGCGTCTGAGGAGGCGGTGCGATATTGCGTCGCGAGGCAATGGATGTGAGGGAGCTGTTGTGGATGACGAGAATGGAGTAGACGAGGCTGATGAGGAACGGGAGAAGGGCGGGGTTGCTTGCGAGGTTGACGAGATGAGAGGCTGCGGGTGACGAGCGACAAGAAGCTTCCAAGGAGTTGATGGTAGGCGGCTGCTCGGGAACTGTTGGTAGCTGTTGTTGACAACAGGTCACCAATTATTGGCCATGGGCGCGGAATGGGTGCATGGCTTTCTTAAAATGACAAGGCGTAGCTTCAGCGCAAGGAGTTCTTCAAGAGGTGCTGATGATGTCAGCTGTTGATGAAGCGGAGAGGCGCAAAATGGCGGTGACGGCGGCGTAGGAGTGCAGACGCGAGAAGGGACGCAATGGTACCGAAAGAGCAATGACTTGGTCACGATGCACCAGGTGATGTTGCCTGATGCTCTGATACCATGTCAGAAGAATGCAATGAGTAAGGACGGCAGGAGCAGAAGCAAGCAGAAGCACGGAACCAGGCAAAAGTGACGTAGGGAAGTGGCGGAACTAGAGCAGTGAGATCCGGCCCTAGAAGTTAGTTCCAGGGTCGTGAGAGGACGCGAGGAACTGAAGCTCCAAGGTAGACATAGCGCAGATGAGAGAACGTGAGAGAGGAACGAGGAGGATGGTGGAAGTGAAAGGTTGAGGGTGAGCGAAGAGTCATGAGGAGACAGTGATAGGAGAAGCCAATGGGAGCGAGATGCAGGTAGAGCGAGAACACGGCAGCTAAGCCGCGAAACCAGAGGGAACTGGATGAATAGAGTTGTTCTGGTTAACTAGAGGGGATAAACATCCTCTGTATATATACAAAACAGAGCAATGCAGAATAAGCAACGGCTTCTTGTGCACTAGCCAGACGCACGTGCGGGGTGACCGTTTATTCAGGGATCACTCGGTCCGATAGCCGTTTTACTGGCTAAGGCGCTGACAACGGTCAGTGCATTGGCAACGGCTAGTATTTCGACCGAGGTAGTTCAGGCCAGAGCTGAACCGTTTAATGAGAATCTCTTTTCCAGCCGGTGGGAGTCCTGTCAGTTTTACGGAAATTGTTCTGACACGTCCACCATTCCATTTACGAGGAGCTTGCCGGCATATGCAGGGAGCACCGGCTGCCAGTGCAGGTGGAACATGAGGGGATCCTTCCGTTGCCGGGGGGCGTGGGGGAGCTGTGGTCTGACCTATCACTGGAGGATCGGAAAACTGGCACATTTTGTGTGCTCGACGTCACAACAGTGGACGTGCACCAAGCGAGGGCCACGGAACCCGAAAGGCGAAGGAGGCGGCCGAGGCGGCAAAGTGCGCCAAGTATGGCGAGACTCCATGTTGTGGGTACTTTCTGCGCCCCCATGGCGTGGGAAACTCTGGGCGGCCTGGGGGATCGGTCTTGAGTCTTCCCCGCCCGGCTGGCTAGGATTTGCCCGGCTCAGGGCCCACGCCGCTGCTCGGCCGAGGCGCAAGAGAGCTGGGCCTAGCGGGCCGCAGCTGTGTTGTCGCTGAAGGTGTCCACAGTGGGCATCTGCAGCCAGTGTGCGGTCATGCGGCTCTTCAGCATTTCGCACGGGGAGGCTCCGGAGTTACGTCCGCAACAAGGATGCAACTAGGGCACAACTAGGAAGCAAGTAGGGTGCAAGTAGAATTTAAGTAGGGCGCAACTAGGGTGCAACTAGGGCTTAACTAGGGTGCAAGTAGGGCGCAAGTAGGGTTCAAGTAGGACACAACGAGAACGCTACTTGGGCGCAACTTGGACGCAAGTACGGCACAAGTGGTGCGCAACTAGGGCGCAACTAGGGTGCAACTAGGGCGCAAGTATGGCGCAAGCAGGGCACAACTACGATGTAACTAGGGCGCAACTAGGGCACAACTAGCACGCAACTAAGGCGTAGCTAGTGCCGAACTGAGACGCAACCATGACGGAACTTGGGCGCAACTATGGCGCAAGTAGGGCACAACTAGGATACAAGTAGGGCACAAGTAGGACACAATTAGGCACAACTAGGGTGCAACTAGGACGCAACTAGATGTAAGCTAATGCCCAGCTGCGACATAACTAGGACACAACTAGGGCGCAAGTAGGCCATAACTAGGGCGCAAGTAGGGCGCAACTAGGGAGCAATAGGACCCAAGTAGGACACAAGTAGAGCGTAACGAAGGCACAACTAGGGTGCAACTAGGGCGCAAGTAGGGCGCAATTAGGGCGCAAGTAGGGTACAAGTAGGACGCAAGTAGGGTGCAACTAGGGCGCAACTATGACGCAACTAGGGTGGAAGCAGGGCTAAACTAGGGCGCAACTAGGGTGCAACTAGGGCGCAAGTATGGCGCAACTAGGGCGCAACCGGGGCACGACAAGGACGCAACTAGGGTGCAACTAGAGCGTAGCTACTGCCCAATTGAGGCGCAACTTGGTCGTAACTAGTGCGCAAGTCCGGTGCCACTAGGATGCAAGTAGGGCGCAAGTAGGGCGCAAGTAGGGCACAAGTAGGGCAGAAGTAGGGTCCAACTAGGATGCAACTAGGGCACAACTAGGACGTAGCCAGTGCCGAATTGAGGCACAACTAGGGCGCAACTAGAGCGCAAGTAGGACGCAAGTAGGGCGCAAGTAGGACACAAGTAGAGCGCATGTAGGGCGCAAGTCTATGTTGCTCTCGACTATCGACCCCGCGTGCTGGGTCGAGGGTCGGCTTGTCGACATCGACCTGGTATCGAGGTTGGCCGACACATCCTCCCCGCCAATAGGTAGCAAACTTTTATGTCGCGCTTTCTTCTGCGGCGGACTTCAAAACCCCTTTTTTTTTGCTGTTCTTTATGCCCTGCAAACTGCAAACGGTTCGCCGGCAAACCTGGTCTGTCATCCCCTCCCATTTTTCTTTTCTTCTGTCAACCGCTAAATGGTGGACGCTTGACAGTAGAGGATGGACGGAGGAGGATGGACGGTAGATGATGGACGATAGAGGCTGGACTGCTGACCTTGGTCAGTAGACGTGCTAGACGCTGGACAATAGACGCGCTAGACGCTAGACAGTAGACGCGCTAGATGCTAGACAGCAGACGCGCTAGACGTCGGACAGCGGACACGATGACAGTGGACAGTAGACGCAGTGACGGTGGACGAAAAACGGTGGACAAATGGTGCTGAACACGAGCGGCAATGTTTTATCTGTAACACGTGGCGGCAGGGAGCCTGTCGTGACCTATCCTTCCTTTTTGGGGTTGGGGACAGGCATCGAAGCAAGATAGGCTATGGACGTGGGAAGAAGTGTAATCAACAGATTAAAGACGGTGATGCTGTGAGTTACCTGAGGAGAGAATGGAAACGAAATCGGTGAAGGATTTGAAACAGGAACATGAAACGTGACATGAATGCCAAGTTTTGGGTCAACTAGGGTGCAACTAGGACGCAAGTAGGGCACAAGTAGGACACAACCAGGGCGCAACTACGGTACAACTAGGGCGTAGCTAGTGCCAAACTGAGGCGCAACTAGGGCGCAAGTAGGGTGCAAGTAGGGCGCAAGTAGGGTGCAACTAGTGCGCAACTAGGGCGCAACTAGGGTGGAACTATGGCCCAACTAGGGTGCAACTAGGGCGCAACTAGGGTGCAAGTAGGGCGCAACTAGGGTGCAACTAGGGCACAAGTAGGATGCAAGTAAGACGCAACTAGGGCGCAACTAGGACACAACACGGGCGTAGTTTGTGCCCAACTGAGGCGCAATGAGGGCACAAGTAGGGCGCCTGTAGGACGTAAGTAGGGTGCAATGAGGGCGCAAGAAGGTCCAAACTAGGGCGCAACTAGGGCGCAACTAGGGCGCAAATAGGGCACAAGTATGGTGCAACAAGGGCGCAAGTAGGGCGCAAGTATGGCACAATTAGGGCACAACTAAGGCACAACTAGGGCACCACTAGGGCGCAAGTAGGCCGCAACTAGGGCGCAACCAGGGCGCAACTAGGGCGCAACTAGGACAGAACTAGGGCGCAACTAGAGCGCAACTAGGGCGCAACTAGGGCGCAACTAGGGCGCAACTAGGGTGCAACTAGGGTGCAACTATGGCACAACTAGGGCGCAACTAGGGCACAAGGCGCAAGTAGGGCACAACTATGGCGCAACTAGGGCACAACATGGTGCAATGGGTGCGCAACGAGGGCGAAACGATGGCGCAACGAGGGTACAACTAGGGTACAATTAGAGTGTAACTAGGACACAACTAGGGCACAACCAGGGTGCAACTAGCGTGCAACTAGCTAGCAAGTTTGGCGCAACTAGGGTGCAACTTAGGCGCAACTTGGGCGCAAGTAGGGTGCGACTAGAGCGCAACTAGAGCGCAACTAGGGCGCAACTATGACGCAAGTATGGTGCAACCAGGACGTAACTAGAGCGCAACTAGGGCACAATTAGGGCGCAACTAGGACGCACCTAGGGTGCAACTAGTGCGCAAGTTCAGCGCAACTATGGCGCAACGAAGGCGAAACTAGCGCGCAAGTAGGGCGCAAGTAGGACGCAACTAGGACGCAACTAGGGCACAACTAGGACGTAGCTAGTGCCTAACGAAGGCACAAATAGGGTGCAAGTAGGGTTCCAGTAGGGCGCAAGGAGGGTGCAATAAGTGCGCAAGTAGGGTGCAACTAGGGCTCAACTAGGGCGCAACTAGGGCACGACTAGGGCGCGACTAGGGCGCAAGTAGGGCGCAACTAGGGCGCAACCAGGGCGTAACAAGGGCGCAAGTAGGGCGCAACTAGGGCGCAACTAGGGCACAACAAGGGCGCACCTAGGGCGCAACTAGGGCGCAACTAGGGCACAACTAGGGCGCAACTATTGCGTAACTAGGGTACAACTAGGACGCAAGTAGGGCACTAGTAGGGCACAAGTTGGGTACAACTACGGCGCAAGTGGGGCACAACTTGGGTGCAACTAGGGCGCAACTAGGGCGCAACGAGGGCGCGACTAGGGCGCAAGTAGGGCGCAACTAGGGCGCAAGTAGGGCGCAAGTAGGGCACAAGTAGGGCACACAACTAGGGTAACTACGGCGCAAGTGGGGCACAACTTGGGTGCAACTAGGGCGCAACTAGGGCGCAACGAGGGCGCGACTAGGGCGCAAGTAGGGCGCAACTAGGGCACAACCAGGGCGTAACAAGGGCGCAAGTAGGGCGCAACTAGGGCGCAACTAGGGCACAACAAGGGCGCACCTAGGGCGCAACTAGGGCGCAGCTAGGGCACAACAAGGGCGCAACTAGTGTCTAACTAGGGTACAACTAGGACGCAAGTAGGGCACTAGTAGGGCACAAGTTGGGTACAACTACGGCACAAGTGGGGCACAACTAGGGTACAACTAGGGCGCAACTAGGGCGCAACAAGGGCGCAACGAGGGCCCAACAAGGGCGCAACAAGGCCGCAGCTACGGTGCAACTAGGGCGCAACTAGGGCGCCACTAGGGCGTAACTAGGGCGCAACTAGGGCGCAACTAGGGCGCAACTAGGGCGCAACTAGGGCGCAACTAAGGCGCAATTAGGGCGCAACAGCAGCGCACATAGGGCGCAAGTAGGGCACAAGTAGGACGCAAATAGGGCGCAACTAGGGTACAACTAGGGCGCAGCTAGTGCCCAACCGAGGCGCAACTAGGGCGCAAGTAGGGCGCCAATAGGGCGTAAGTATGGTGCAATAAGGGCACAATCAGGGCGCAACTAGGACGCATCTAAGGCGCATGTAGGGCGCAAATAGGGCGCAAATAGGGCGCAAGTAGGGCGCAGGTAGGGCGCAGGTAGGGCGCAACTAGGTCACAACTAAGGCGCAACTAGGGCGCAATTGGGGCGCAACTAGGGTGCAACTAGGGCGCAACTAGGGTGCAACTAGGGCGTAAGTAGGGGGCAACTAGGGCGCAACTAGGACACAACTAGGGCGCAACTAGGGCGCAAGTAGAGAGCAATGAGGGCGCAACGAGGGCGCAACCAGGACGCAACTAACGAGGGCACAACTAGGGTGCAACTAGGGCGTAAGTAGGGCACAAGTAGGGCGCAAGTAGGGTGCAACTAGTGTGCAAGTTGGGCGCAACTAGGGCGTAGCTAAGGCGCAACTAGGGCGGAAGTAGGACGCAACTAGGGCGCAACTAGGGGATAACTGGGGCGTAGCTAGTGCCCAACTGAGGCATAACTAGGGCGCAAGTAGGCGCCAGAAGGGCGCAATTAGGGCGCAACTAGGGCGCAACAAGGGTGCAACTAGGACGCAACAAGGGCGCAACTAGTGGGTTAGTAGGGTGCAACTAGGGTGCAAGTAGGGCGCAACTAGGGCGTAACTAGGGTGCCTGGGCACAACAAGTGCGCAACTAGGGGGTAACTAGGACGCAACTATGGCGCAACTATGACGCAACTAGGGCACAATTAGGACGCAACTAGGGCGCAACTAGGGCGCAACTAGGGTGGAACTAGTGTGCAACTAGGGCGCAACTAGGGTGCGACTAGGGCGCGACTAGGGCACAACTTGGGTGCAACTAGGGCGCAACTACGGTGCAACTAGGGCGCAACTAGGGCGCAACTACGGCACAATTAGGGCGCAATTGGTGGCAACTAGATCACAACTAGGGCACAACTAGGGCGCAGCTAGGGCACAACAAGGGCACAAATAGGGCGGAAGTAGGGTGCGACTAGGGCGCGACTTGGGCACAACTAGGGTGCAATCAGGGCACAACTAGGGCGCAACTAGGGCGCAACTAGGGTGCAATTAGGGCACAACTGGTGGTAACTAGGACGCAACTAGGGCACAACTAGGGCACAACTAGGGCGCAACTAGGGTGCAACTAGGACGCAACAAGGGCGCAACTAGAGCGCAACAAGGGCACAACTAGGGCGCAACTAGGGCGCAACTAGGGCGCAACTAAGGTGCAACTAGGGCACAAATAGGACAGAAGTAGGACGTAACTAGGTCGCAACTAGGGTACAACTAGGGCGTAGCTAGTCCCCAACTGAGGCGCAACTAGGGCGCAAGTAAGGTGCAAGTAGGGCGCAAGTAGTGTGCAACATGTGTGCAACTAGGGCGCAACTAGGGCGCAACTAGGGAGCAACTAGGGCGCAACTAGGGTGCAAGTAGGGCACAACTAGGGTGCAACTAGGGCGCAAGTAGGGCACAAGTAAGATGCAACTATGGCCCAACAAGAGCACAATCAGGCCGTAGCTAGTTCCCACCTGAGGGGCAACTAGGGCGCAAGTAGGGTACCAGTATGGTGTAAGTAGGGTGCAATAAGGACGCAAGAATGACGCAACTAGGGTGCAACTAAGACGCAACTAGGGTGCAAGTAGGGCGCAACTTGGGCGCAAGTACGGCGTAAGTAGGGCGCAAGTACGGCGTATGTAGGGCGCAACTAGGGCACAACTAAGGCTCAACAAGGGCAAAACTAGGGCACAGGTAGGCTTAACTAGGGCACAACTAGGGCGCAACTAGGCCGCAACAAGGGCGCAACTAGGGTGTAAATAGAGCGTAACTAGGGTGCAACTAGGGCGCAACTAGGGCACAACTAGGGCGCAAAGAGGACGCAACGAGGTCGCAACTAGGGCGCAACTAGGGCACAACTAGGGTACAATTAGGGCGCAACTAGAGTGCAACTAGGACGCATTAGGGTGCAACTGGTGTGCAAGTTGGGCTCAACTAGGGCGCAACTAAGGCGTAACTAGGGCGCAAGTAGGACGCAACTAAGGGTGCAACTAGGGGACAACTAGGGCGTAGCTGGTGCCCAACAAAGGCGCAACTAGGGCGCAAGTAGGCGCCACTAGGGCGCAAGTAGGGCGCAACTAGGGCGCAACTAGGGCGCAACTATGACGCAACTAGGGCGTACCTAGGGTGCAACTAAGGTGCAACTAAGGTGCAAGTAGGGTGCAACTAGGGCGCAACTAGGGCGCCCGGTTGCAACTAGGGCGCAACTAAGGGAAAACTAGGGTGCAACTGGGGGGCAACTACGACGCAACTAGGGCACAACTAGGGTACAACTAGGGCGCTACTAGGACGCAACTAGGGTGCAACTAGTGCGTAAGTAGGGAGCAACTAGGGCGCGACTAGAACGCGACTAGGGCACGACTTGGGCGCAACTAGGGCGCAACTAGGGCGCAACTAGGGTGCAATCAGGGCGCAATTAGGGTGCAATTGATAGCACATAGGGTGCAACTAGGGCGCAACTAGGGCGCAATAAGGGCACAACTAGGACGCAACTAGGGCGCAACGAGGGCGCAACTAGGGTGCAAGTAGTGCACAACCAGGGCGCAAGTAGGGCGCGACTAGGGCGCGTCTATGGCGCGACTTGGGCGCAACTAGGGTGCAACTAGGGCTCAACTAAGGCGCAACTAGGGCGCAATCAGGGCGCAACAAAGGGCAACTAGGGCGCAACTAGGGCGCAACTAGGGCGCAACTCGGGCGACACTAGGGCGCAACTAGGGCGCAACTAGGGCGCAACTAGGGCGCAACAAGGGCGCAACTAAGGCGCAACTAAGACG
This sequence comes from Penium margaritaceum, assembly GCA_023375785.1. Lineage (NCBI taxonomy): Eukaryota > Viridiplantae > Streptophyta > Zygnematophyceae > Desmidiales > Peniaceae > Penium > Penium margaritaceum. Next base: position 370,786 of record SZWC01000025.1, on the reverse strand, counting down.
CAACTAGGGAACAACTAGGGCGCAACTTAGGCACAACTAGGGCGCAAATAGGGCACAAGTAGGACGCAACTAGGGTGCAACTAAGGTACAACTAGCGCGTAGCTAGTGTCCAACTAAGGCACAACTAGGGCGCAAGAAGGGTGCCAGTGGGGCGGAAGTAGGGTGCAATAAGGGCGCAAATAGAATACAACTAGAGCGCAACTATGGCGTAACTAGGGTGCAACTAGGGTGTGCCTAGGGCACGACTAGGGCGCGACTAGGGCACAACTAGGGCGCATTTAGGGTGCAACTAGGGTGTAACTAGGGTGCAACAAGGGTGCAACTAGTGCACAACTAGGGCGCAACTAGGGTGCAACTAGGGCACAACTAGGGCGTAACAAGGGTGCAACTAGGGCGCAAGTAGGGCGCAAGTATGGCGCAAGTATGGCGCAACTACAACAAAATTGGAACACAACTAGAGCGTAAAAAGGGCGCACCTCGGACGCAGCTTGAGCGCAACGAGGGCGCAACGCGGGCGCAACGATGGTGTAACGAGGGTGCAACAAGGGCGCAACAAGGCCGCAACTAGGGCGCAACTAGGGCGCAAATATGGCGCAACTAGGGTGCAACTAGGGCACAACTAGGGCGCAACTAGGGCGCAACTAGGGTGTAACCAGGGCGCAACCAGGGCGCAACTTGGGCGCAACTAGGGCACAACTAAGGCGTAACTAAGGCGCAACTAAGGCACAACTAAGGCGCAACTAGGGCGCAAGTAGGGCACAAGTAGGACGCAACTAGGACGCCACTAGGGTACAACTAGGGCGTAGCTAGTGCCCAACTGAGGCGCAACTAGGGCGAGAATAGGGCGCAAGTAAGGCGCAACTAGGGCGCAACTAGGGCGCAACTAGGGCGCAACTAGGGTGCAACTAGGAAGCAAGTAGGGCGCAACTAGGGTCCAACTAGGACGCAACTAGGGCACAATTAGGGCGCAACTAGGACGCAACTAGGGTGCAACTAGGGTGCAACCAGGGCACATCTAGGGCGCACCTAGGGCGCAACTAGGACACATCTAGAGCGCAACTAGGGCGCAACTAGGGCGCAACTAGGACCCAACTAGGGCACAATTAGGGTGCAACTAGGGCACAACTATGGCGCTACTATAGTGCAACTAGGGCGCAACTAAGGTGCAACTAGGGCGCAACTAGGACGTGACTAGGGCGCGACTAGGGCACGACAAGGGCACGAGTTGGGCACAACTAGGGCGCAAGTCGGGTGCAACTAAGGCGCAAACAGGGCGCAATTAGGGTGTAACTGGGGGCAAATAGGGCGCAACTAGGGCGCATCTTGGGCGCAAGTAGGGTGCATCTAGGGCACAACTAGGGCGCAACTAGGACGCAACTAGGGCGCACCTAGGGTGCAACTAGGGCGCAACTAGGGCGAAACTAAGGCGCAACTAGGGCGCAAACAGGGCACAAGTAGGACGCAACTGGGGCGCAACTAGGGTACAACTATGGCGTAGCTAGAGGCCAACTGAGGCGCAACTTGGACGCAGGTAGGGTGCAAGTAGGGCGCAAGTAGGGTGCAACTTGTGCGCAACTAGGGCATACACTCAGGGTGCAACTAGGGCGCAACTAGGGCGCAACTAGGGCGCAACTATGGTGCAAGTATGGCGCAACTAGGGTGCAACTAGGGCGCAAGTAGGGCACGAGGAAGATGCAACTAGGACGCAACTAGGGCACAACTAGGCGTAGCTAGTGCCCAACTGAGGCGCAACTACGGCGCAAGTCGGGCGCGAGTAGGGTGTAAGTTTGGTGCAATAAGGGCGTAAGAAGGGCGCAACTAGGGTGCAACTAGGGCGCAACTTGGGTGCAACTAGTTTGCAAGCTGGGCGCAACTAGGACGCAACTCAGGCGCAACTTGGGTGCAAGTAGGGTGCAACTAGAGCGCAACTAGGCCGCAACTAGGGCGCAAGTATGGTGCAACCAGGACGTAACTAGGGCGCAACTAGGGTGCAACTAGGGCGCACCTAGGGTGCAACTAGTGCACAAGTTCGGCGCAACCAAGGCACAACTAAGGTGCAACTAGCGCGCAAGTAGGGCACAAGTAGGACGCAACTAGGGCGCAACTAGGGCACAACTAGGGCGTAGCTAGTGCCCAACTAAGGGACAACTAGGGTGCAAGTGGGGTGCCAGTAGGGCGCAAGTAGGGTGTAATAAGGACGCAAGTAGGTTGCAACTAGGGCGAACAAGGGCGCAACTAGGGCACAACTAGGGCACAACTAGGGCGCAACTAGGGCGCAACTAGGGCGCAACTAGGATGCAACCAGGGCGCAACTAGGGCGCAAGTAGGGCGTAACTATGGTGCAACTATGGTGCAACTAGAGCGCAACTATGGCGCAACTAGGGCGCAACTTGGGTGCACCTAGGGTGCAACCAGGGCACAACTGGGGCGCAAGTAGGTTGCAACTAGGGTACAACTCGGTAGGGCGCAAGTAGGGCACAATTAGGACGTAACTACCACGCAAGTGGGGTACAACCAGGGCGTAACTAGGGCGCAACTAGGGCGCAATGAGGGCGCAATGAGGGCATAACAAGGGCGCAACAATGGCGCAACTAGGGCGTAACTAGGGTGCAACTAGGGCGTAACTAGGGTGCAACTAGGGCACAACTAGGGTGTAACTAGGGTGTAACTAGGGCGCAGCTAGGCCCCAACTAAGTTGCAACTAGGGCGCAACAAAGGCGCATCTACGGCGCAAGTAGGGCACAAGTAGGACGCAACTAGGGCGCAACTAGGGTACAACTAGGGCGTAGCTAGTGCCCAATGGAGGGCACTAGCTACTTCCTAGTTGCGCCCTAGTGCAACTAGGGCGCAATTAGGGCGCCAATAGGGCAGAAGTAGGGTGCAATAAGGGTGCAAGAAGGGTGCAACTAGGGCGTAACTAGGACGCATCTAGGGCGTAAGTAGGGCACAACTAGAGCGCGACGAGGGTGCAAGTAGGACGCGGGTAGGGTGCAACTAGGGCACAACTAGGGCGCAACTAGGGCGCAACTAGGACGCAACTAGGGTGCAACTAGGGCACAACTAGGGCGCAACCAGGGCGCAACTAGGACGCAAATAGGGCGCAACAAGGGCGCAACTAGGACGCAACGAGGGCGCAACGAGGGTGCAACTGGGACCCAACTAGGGCGCAAGTAGGGCGTAACTAGGGCGCAACTATGGCGTAACTAGGGTGCAACTAGTGTGCAAGTTGGGCGCAACTAGGGCGCAACTAAGGCGCAACTAGGGCGCAAGTAGGA